>JAABNX020000047.1:10919825-10951791 GCA_015163995.2 Mormyrus lacerda | reverse complement strand
GACAGGCAGACAGACAGTCAGGCAGACAGGCAGGCAGGCAGGCAGGCAGGCAGGCAGGCAGGCAGACAGACAGGCAGGCAGGCAGTTTATTAATCCAGATGGAAATTTAGGCATCCGTTAGCTCGAAAAATACAAAGACACAATAATACACACAGTAATAGAATAATAGAGGGTGTGTCTATGGATGGAACATTACGTCTGGATTCCCAGAAGAATCACACATGCAATAATGACATAAAATGCACAACTATGCAATCTCTGAATTGTCACCTTGATGATGTAAATTGCTTTCATAACGCGCGCTGAATTTTCCTGACATGCCCTTTCTTCCAGTTAGTCTGGTGTTTGATGTCATTAAGCATCCACTCAGAGAATTTGTTGATGTCATTAACAGTGATGACATCAGACAGAGATTGAGGGAATAACATTCACGTTACAACTACTCCCAAATAGATAGTCAATATGCTTCAAGCAATATACATGATTTACAAAAAGTCTTAGTCTGCTAGCAGTTACATGGAACACACCACACGCGGTACATTATTACTGTTGTCAGTTTAGAAACACACAATGCTGGGAAAGTACCAACATTCATAAGGAGAAACATCTCAAATTCATTCATTTTCTACAGCTGCTTGTCCTGTGCAGAGCCTTGACGTCTGAAACTTATTCTGGAAATAACAGAAGCAAGGCAGGGAAGAATCTAGGATGGGGCACCAACCCATCGCAGGGTGTACACACACCATTCAGGGTTACTGGATGCCGGAGTATCCAGCGGAAACCCTATGATAACATGGGGAGAGCATGCAAACTCCACACCCACAAAACCAAAGTGGAGACTCCAGCCTTGGTCTCAGGGGGTACCAGATCACTGTGCTGCACCACCATGCCGGCCCTGCGTTGATTTTTATGAAAATAAAATTATTTCACAGCTTAGAACCAGTGGAAGGTGAACCAGAGTCACAAGGCTGGATTTTCGTAACATAGTAGAACATTTTGAGAGGAAAATCTCACGCAAAAAGCCTCTTCTGCTCATGTAGACACCCAGCTGACTCTTGTTACACTGGGAGGAGCCGGACTATCCTAAAGAGCCAGTTGGAATGAGTGAGGAGGGAAGAATGAGGGAAATATATTTAGCTGGTGTGAAGTTGACTCATTCATGGTGGTGCAGTGGTTAGCGCTATTGCCTTTCTGTGTTGTTGTGGGGTTTCCTCAGTGTGCTCTGGTTTCCCCCCACAATCCAAAGTCATGCTGAGGTTGATCGGATATACCAAATTGCCCATAGGTGTGAATGGTGTGTGTGTGTATGTGTGTGCGTGTGTGCGCCATGCTATGGGTTGGCGCCCCATCCTGGGTTGTTCCCTGCATGTAGCCTGAGGCTCTGGACCCCCTGCGACTCTGAATAGGACAAACGGTTCCAGCGAATAGATGGGCGGATGATCCATCCTTCAGCTCTCATCACCTTGGTCTTTCCCACAATTCACGGCAGTTTCACCCAACATAGAGTCGTAAACTAACACCAAAGAAGACACATCCTGAGTCATCCTGTCGCCTGTCATTTTTTTGTCACTGTCACGTGTCATTATCACTGTCACGCGAAGACACGACGTGACTCGCCTTGTCACGGAAGTGTCGACGGCCTGTGCGGGTGGCTGGCCTGTGGTGGTTTGACAGCCTCCTGGCCAAAAACGCGCCATCCTCTCAATGTAATTAGTGGTAATTAGCGCCGGACCTCTTCAAGTTGATGAAAAGCCAGGTCCATTTCTCCCTCCTGCTTTTGTAACTGATGCAAACAATGCACCTTGTCGGAGCCCCCCCTCCCAACTGCCCTGAGGGTGCCCCCACCATTGGGAGTCAGGAGCAGGCTCCACTGGTGGAGAAGGGTTGGCCATATGTGAGTCAGCTCTTGGTCACACAGCATTCAGGCCTGGGGATTTGATCATAATTTCAAACCCTGGGCACTACAGGATGGTATTTGGTTTGAATCCCTGAAATTCTTGAAAAAAATTGTCCAGGCCCTAATCCGTTGGAATTGCCCCGGGTTGGATAAATGGCAGACCCTGCATTTAGACCCCAAACTTCCCCCTCAACTGTGTATATCAGGCCTGCAGTTATAAAGAATTCTACCCCCTCAGTAGATTTTACAGACCAGGGACTTTCCCTTGGTAAAAATTGTTAGCCGGGGGTGGAAAGGGGATCCCACTCTGGTAAAATTTACCTGCTGGGGGGAGGGGGGTGGTTAAATTTTGGGAGGGTTCAAGAGTTAAGTCCCTAATTTGTCCCTGGCTATATGTCTGGTGTATGTGTATGTGTGAATGTATGTGTGTCTGGTGTGTGTGTATGCATGTATGTATGTGTGTCTGTGTAGGTCTGTCTCAAACGAGAGCAAAATGGGATATTCAAAAAGAAGAATTACAAAGCACTCGTACAAATGGCAAATAAAGTGTCAATTCTAGTCTCCTGCAAATCGATCTTTTTCCTTACGGGGGGGACCATGAAAGCCGAAGGAGATGGACGTCTCCTGTAAGGTAAGGAGGTTCACCCTGAAGTCAACCTAGAGTCCTGCTCTGTTATGTGACTGGGCTGGAAAGCAGACTCTGAGCGTGACTGTCCGGCGTGGGTCCTTGTCCCCCGTCGTGCGTTTTGTTTAATCAGCTGTGTCCCCGAGTGTCCCGGCCACGGCTTTCGCTAAGATCTACGGCGCGAACATCATGCCACCCGTTCACCGTGAGGCTCAAAGGCGGGGCGAACTCTTGCCGTCCGTTCGTTTGCAAGGATTCAGGGGAGCTTTGTTTCATACACAGCACGGTCATTAATGCTTAGGGATTTGTAAGCACCCAAGCTTTCCTGGGAAAATGGAAGGGGGGGGGGGGGAGGATTACTGAAAGACTACAACTCTCGTGAACTCCCCTTCAATAACAAACCCTACACACTTATTGTTGAGTGGAAAGCTGGAATGTTGATGAGATCCAAGGTGCCTTTTCTTACATGCACTTCACAGTAAGACATATAAACTACTGAGTTATGTACCGAGGATGTTGTCCCACAGTCACAAAGACTCTGTCCCACCTCAGATTCTGACCCAATATTAGGAGTCACATGCTCCTCACGTGCCCCCTTAATCTGTCCTCACGGGCTGCGCCTTTCAGGATCACCATTCCTTTCCAGACGTCTCCTTACCTGTTAGTTTCATTATCCATGTGTTCGGTGTTGGACAGTCTTACCCTGAATTTCTGTTTCAGACATACGTACATACATTACATTTCTTAATGTAGCCAGTACACACGTCTCACTGTGGTTTTAACACATATATTGGCATACATATAGCCCAGTCCGTTCATTATGTTTTGCTGACACAGACGCTGCTTCTACAGTTCAAGAACTTCCAGTGCCATTTGTCTGTACAGTAGTGCCCCCAAGTGGATAAATAGCGTAATTGAAGTAAGTACTGAAAGACGGCAGCTTTGCCTGCGCTTAATCTGTTAGTAAAGACAGGGGCGTATTTAGAGATGAATGGATAGGGGAACAGAGTCTTTACTGGGCTGATAAACATATATATATATATATCATACAAAAAGCTATTCATGACTTAAGCGAAAAAATACACATTTATCTGAGGGGGGGGGGGGGGTAAAATACCCCTACAATGTACTTGAGTATAGCCATCAGTGTAGGAGACAATGTGATATTTGGGGAGGAGGGTCTATTTTTCTGGGGATGAATGAAGCCATATGAAATTTCGGGGGTCCACGTTCCCTCTCAGTTTGGCCAAGGCTCCGCTGAGTATAACAAAAAACGACAAAATCTATTCGATCAAACCTTATGAGCAGTTAGCAATTCAAACATACTAATACTGTATGTCTCAGTATAACACGCCAAATGGGGAAACTTAAGTTTTCGTCCACGTGGATTAGGGCTACATATTAGCTCCATGGAATACTATATCTTCATTGAGAATAATAGTGCATTTATTTTTTGACTGGACCTCAAACTGTTCTGATATACGGATTACTTTTGAACTGCTTTCTTTCAGAGTAATTATAATAAAAATCGAAAAGAAGATAATAATAAACAACACCAAAAAATGTATTATTATTGTTGTTTTTTATTAAATTTAGCTTTTACCCAAAAAATACAGCTATTCACACAGATGCATATTTTACTGCAGCTATTAACGTAGCCTACATCAAAATAAATAAATAAATAATCTGACAGCTGTGTTTCGCAGTTCAGTCCTTTGGTCACTAGTCTGCCATACATTCACAGCGAATAATATTCGCATAATAAGAAGCTTGAGACCTCTATGCAAGCAGAACCACAACCGACAACAAACACACAGACGCAGGTGTTAGCTATGCTTCATACACTTGACGTTTGATCACAATGGTTCCGTAAAAATAACGCCAAGGGTTAATCGTCTTGCACTCATCCGTTTCCTTCCGATCATCTCCATAACTGCCCTAAGCATGACTAAACAGACATTTATTCTCCTTGAAACTCCCACATTATTTTGATGCGAAGAGAAAATCCGTGTAAGAGTAGGCATACTTGGCTTTTCATGCTTTGTGAGGCTGAAATGAGCGCGCGCTGTTTCCTTTGTGCGATTAAATTATACATTATACGAGTGTTTTAAATCACAAAGCCTGCATCCGGCCCTTCTGCTTGAAAAATAAGAATTAAATGTTAATAGTCTCATGTTGCCATTACTATTTGTGGAATCATTCCGTCTGTGACCCTAGCCTACCTCATTTACGAAAAAAATAGCTTTTGCACTTTGCCGTATACTAAGCACAATAGTATGATTTATGTTTCTGACCTTTCACGTCTTTGAATGTGTTTTTCAGTTTCTTTACATAGGCTCCTTGGATTGCAGTTTATTTGAAACTTAAATTTAATATTGTATTAAGATGAAGAGTAATCATCTTGAAGTACATGTATTGGATTTTCTTTTGTCATTGTAATTATCGAAAAACATACAATATTCTAAATGTATCAATAATGTGTCAAATCACAGAATCCAACAATTACAAGTGAAAATGGATTTATTATAAAGATGATTGTTTTATTATGTTTGTTACTTCTTTGGATCAAACTGATCTTTTTGTGTGGGAAACAAGTGACACCTTGTGGTTACTTAGGTGAACTACAATTCCATCATTATGGGCCAGAAATTACCGAGGAGCAGTTTGCAGTGAGGAAAATACACGTCTGTCATTTCTGCCAGCTTTTCATATTCGAGTAAGAAATTGATCTATTTTGAACAAGAACAAAAACACTGAATCTAGGGATCAGACATTGTTGAGCTACTTTGTACTATTTGACATTTTTCCAGGCAACTAGCTCTGTCGTTTTACACCTCCATGGTAGGGGTGCCTGCATCCTGGAGATTGTGGAGACGAATCTGCTCCTGCGGTTCAGCAAGTAGCGCATTATGCTAAAAACAAAGGTCATGGGTTTGAATCCCAGGGAGCACACAGAAACCCGTGTAACCCTTCCCGCTACTGAAACTCATTTTACATAAAAGCGTCATATAAAAGTAATAAATGAACTGAAAATAATCTCAAGTCATGTGCCTTGTAATCATATCAGTTAATCCCTTAAACTACTCCAGCGTGCCATAAAAATGGTTCGTTCTGACCGCAAGTTTATGCGCCTGTCAAATATGACAACAAGGTGGAATACGTGCAGGCTGAAGATTGCTGTAATTACTGCCTGAACCACGACAAAAAATGCATTCTGTTTGTGGCTAGAATATGGATGACCCCACACCATTTGGAAAACTTAAATATATTTCCTGGTTGAATATGTGTATGTTGTATTCAGTGTGTTTTTCCTTTTGTTAAGATTACTGTAAGAACAGCTACAATTAGGCTTTCATCCAGTCTTGTCACAACGCTTCTCTTCCAAGTAAACATGAATGCTTTCAGCTGCACTCGTGATCAATCACCTTTCGTTTTTACGATTCTAATGCATTTACTTCAATCCTAAGTGTTTTTGAATTATAATGAAACAGAGATTTGTTTACTGCTGTTGTGCTCCTACTTTTAAAGTGGATGTTTCTTTTATCTATTTTATTGAATGTGTAATTGTCAGTTACTAGGATTTGTCATACTTAAAATGTTTTGCCCGTTCACAGGAATGCTTGAGTGCACGTTTTGCTGAGGATCATATTTGACGAAGGTCTCTTGCTTAATTTTCTTAAATATTGTTTTTTTTGTTTGTTTTAATCCAAGTACACCAGCCGCGGTGAAACTGAAGAATCCCCCTCACAAAAAAATAATTAGTGCAGCCGGTTAACAGAATCAACCCACCTAAATTAAATGAGGTCAGGGACCCGCTGTTTATTAGAAAACACTCCGATACCAACACTTTGAGGAAGAGCCTCTGCACGCGTGTGACGTATCGCACCCGCTGAGCGCTTGTGCGCGGGTCGCGCGCTGACCATCCTGCACTTCAGGCGGGCTGCAGCAGGAGCGCCGGACAATGGGTGACGTAAATGCGAGCACGAGCGACGGCGCGATGACGCAGGGGCCGCAAGAGTCCGCTCGCGCACTTCTGACGAGAGCCGCCGCGCATCTTCAGCGTCTCGTTCGCCGAGTCCTTGCCCCAAAAGTAACCTGAAGTGCTTTAGGTAAAAAACAGCAAACCTTCGGCTCTCGTCTTTTATGTTAGCCTGACAATAGAATACCACCAGAATATGTTAGATGTATTAAAATGTCGTGCACATACCTAGTAGCAAATCCTTCCTTAAACCCCTAAAAAATTCTCCCAGGTAGGTCAATCGTAAGACACAACATAAAGTCAAACGACTACGTTAAATCGGTAAACTACTTGATTTAGATGCGCTTCTTTTCACCTTTAGTGATAAAGTACAAAGCAGCGGTGAGGTTTCTTTGTTAATGATAGGATAATGATTTTTTTCCACTGGCACCGCTGGGTTGATCAGGTAGAGTGTTTATTCTTTATGATATGTCACAATTGCACGAACTTCACAGCATCGCGATTAACACAGTGTATCAGACTATAGCGTTTTTTTTGATGAAGGCACAACAACTGATGAGCCACCTTAAGCACAATACACGGTGACCTTTTACATCTGACAGCAGATTACGCCGATACACGTGTCTAGATATACTACACAAGAATACATATGCTCATTACAGCAGTCAACTTTGCTTCAAGCAATGATTGTCAGCTCATGTTTTTTTTAAATATATATATTTCTTCGCCGTGAAAATATATCTTATTTTAAAAAGTGTTTCGTGCAGCTTGTTTCTGTCAACACAGATTACACCATATAATCGCAGGGCAGGCACCTCAGCGAAACATCTACATTTCGTGCACTTGGGTAATATAAGCGGTTACTTTCTAAAAATACTTGTGGTACAAACGATTTACTGCATGACACCCGCACAAAATTCGCACAATGCAGAGGCACGAATATCGTATCACGAACGACACAGACTAATCCACATCTAAATATAGTATCACAGTATCATATTTGAATGAAGAAACATTCAGTAAACACTGGCCAATCTATGAGTTACAGCACTCATCACACTCGAGTATGATTTTAAAAACGCTGAATATGGATAAGATTTTGAACTGTCTAACAAAAGTTCACGTCAGCGCTTCTGCATTATTGCTTAGCTCATGATTTGCCTGTAAAGTACAAATACGCCTACAATACAGGATTGCAATGACAAAACGTTACATTCGTAAATCCTTTTGGAAGCACGGTTGGTCTTCACGTTCTCTTAAAATGCTGTAAATGATCACTGACCACCCTGTATGCATAACCTGTACAAATGATCATTAAAGGGCTGGAACAATCCCTGTACAAACCACCGCCATGAGTGGGCTATTTCACCTCACAGCTTACAGTATAAGACTAATTTAGGAAAAAAAGCAGTCAAAAGATTTTCCATATTCAGGAGAGAGACAATACTCTAACAGAGAACCTACGAGGGTTCAGATAACATTAAGGAAACTGATCCTGTCAATCAGAAGTTCCTTTGGTAACATGAGCAATAATCTATAGTCTGGGGGGGGGGGATGAGTGCATTTAGGTTTAAGGTAAGAAAACACAGATCAATTTCATTACAGCCCCTTGTTCCTAAACAAGATGAAACACAGGAAAAGATAAACATATGTGAATACACTTTGCCTTTGGCTAAAAGGATGACAATCTGCTCTGAAGCTACATTTGCTGTCTCATTGCACAAGATCCTGCGACACATTTCAAGGGAATATTCTGCAGCTCGCATACGACTAACTTGGACTCATTTAAGACTCAGCTATCAAAAGTTTCTCGGCGTGAGAGAGATGCAATCGCATATGGACGGCCTCGCACCCTCGTTAGTAACAGCAGCACAGCGACAGCCAATCATACGTCCTCTCTGTGGATCCCCAACACCTCACCCCCCTCCAGCACAAGCTTCCAGGTGTCCTGCCCCTCAAGTGTGGTCCGACTGACAGAAGTTCTGCTTGGATCCCTGCCTCGATCTGGAGGGGTTTGGAAAAGACCTTCCGTTCTGGGTGGTGACAGCCTTGGCCTCCGTGCAGACAGGGGGCACCTCAGAACACCCAGCCGCCCTGCGATCACAAAACTCGGATACATCAGTGGGGAGTTTCTGTTCTGCCAAGAAGAGCACATAAAAGCATCACGGCACCTTTAAAATGCCAGTCATCATACGTGAGGCTAAGCTTTATGTTCATCGCGATAGGAGGATGCAAAGATACTTCAGGATAAGCGACACTCTGGTAGAGCAGGAGTACCAGATAGTGAAGGCATTAAGGATCACTGTCTCACAGTATTCACAGAGCCATTATTCATGAATGGTTATGTGCAAGCCTTGAAATTGACTAGCATCCCATCCATGGTGATCCCCAGCCGTGTGTTCTGTGCTGCCTGCGATAGGATCCAGGCTCTAAAATACTATGCACTGTATAAGCGGTTGGAAGATGGATGGATGGATTGTTTATGAACAGAGTTGCAAAGGGGCAGAAGATTCCATTTCTCCAGAGACTTTCCATGGGGAGTAGGGCTGCACGGAGGTGGAAAATGTCTGGAAACTTTCCATGGGAAGTTAAGCTTGAGAATTTTGGAAATATTTAACCCTGTGGAACTCTATGCGAGCTGTCAAATATGGAAAAGTAAGCAAACTTTAGGAGTAATATAACAGAATATGAATTATATTTAATAGGTTAAGTTCCCTGTTATAGGCCTGTTATGGTTATATTGCAATGGAATATCACACTAACTCAGAACAAAACTGGTATCTCAGGTGCATCGTACACAATGAAATCACTAACCTGTTTTCAGCCATTCCATGAAGACCATTTTCAACAGGCTGGAACATCTAAAAATAAATAAATAAAACAATAACTACTATTGACAGAGGATCACTTCACCCAAACAAATCTCTTTTTGCATATATACAACAAAGCAGGACTTAATAACTAAACCTTGTGGCAAAACGGTCAGATGTGATATTGATAACTGATCCTTTGAAACGCCTGGCATAGAGTTACAGCTGGTGTTGCTGGGATATATGGCTGCAGTTTACAAGCACAACAAACACCAGGGGTTATATTTGTTATTTTTCTTATCTTTTGTGAACAGGTGCACAAGCTTGACAAATAAGGCGATAACTGATTTAGCGAACGGACGCAAGTCCACTAATGTGCTGTTTTTTGTTAGTTTAACAAAAAACATTTTTTATTCACTATGCTTGAACCTCTGGTTTTATCCTGAGGCCGTCTTTGAAAAGAGGGCAATAAATTAAACATTTTTAAATTCAGTTAAATCATTTCATATTATGCATACATGACTTTTCAGTATTTAGGCGTGGCAGGAAATGAAAGGTTACTGTAGCTCTCCGACAGGATGAAGGTTTGAAAGCTGACCATATAATTCCTGCAGTGTCGCAGGTTCGAGGGGCTGTGATAATACTCCAGGAGTCGCTCGGCCAGAGAGATGCGTTGCAAGAGGTTCTCAATGAAGTGCTGCAGGCGAACTTTCCCACACATCTCATGCTGAGTGGCAACCTCCAGAAAATTATGAATCGAGATAACTTCCCTGCAAACAATTGACAAAGAACGAGAGTTAGCGGAAAGAGGGACTGAGCTGGGAGGGGGGGGGCGAGGCTGGGGGGCGCCCCGTTAAAGCACTGCGAAAGGGCCTGACTGTTACTTCTCAGTGTTGCTTAGATGTGCTGCCAAAGCTTTATGAAAGACTTGTTGCCACCAAATTACAGCCACCCTCAAGAAGTCACGCCATCTTGGAGCACATACTTTCAATGCCATTTTTGTTGCCGGAATGCAGACAAGAGACTTTTTCTCTGCAATGAGAAGGAAAAAAAACTGGGGCTGGGTCAGAGCTTTTTTTATGTTCTCAAGGCACCAGAAAGTTAAATGGGTTTTCTGGAGATCATACAGAGCCTTGCTCAGAATAGGGTGGCTGTGAAGTGTGATTGTGGCAGTGCATTTAAACGGACAGTGGCACCGACGACCCCATAAAGGGATGTTAAAGTGATTTATGTGACCACATATTCTGAACCCTGAAATTCTCATTGCTGATCTGAGAAGCTCCTTTGAAGTAATTACTGAATGTCTAAGTAAAGTTAGCCTAAGTAAAGTTAGCCTAAGTACAGTTAGCCTAAGTACAGTTGGCCTAATTACAGTTAGCCTAAGTACAGTTGGCCTAATTACAGTTGGCCTAAGTAAAGTTAGCCTAAGTACAGTTAGCCTAAGTACAGTTGGCCTAAGTACAGTTGGCTGTCTGCCTTGGTAAATAGAGACTGTGAGTGATTCACAGAGCAGGGCATGTTCTGCAAAAGTACGTCCTGCCGGGACCTGGATGGGGGGTGCCTCCCCCCGATCAGACAGCTTGGAAAGCAAATGAGCCTCACAGCTCCTTCTTCTCCAGCTCCTGCTCGGACAGGGAGAGCCGCTCCCGCAGCCGGCCGATCTCCATGACGGCCGTGTCCACCTGCTGGCACAGCGCCCTCTCTCGGTCCGACACCTGCTGCTTCTCACGCGCCAGGTGGCGGAAGCGAGCGTGCGCACGCAGCAGCTCCACGTCCACCTGCGCCAGGTCTGTGCTGAGCCGCTGCAGCCGCCGCATCATGGTGCCGTTTGCCGCCCGCAAGGCCCCCTCCAACCTGGAGGGGGCGCGCACCTCCATGGGCACCATCTGGGCCAGACGGTAGCTGAGGGTGCTGCTGTCACGTCCCGCACCAGGCTGCGCCTCTCCCTGCTCCCCTACAGTACCCTCCTTCAACGTCCCAGCCTTCCCCCCCGATTCCGCCATATCTCTGGGCTCTGAGCTCTGGCACCTATCGGTGCAACCCGCCACGCCGACCTTCTTGCGCCCCCCCTGGCCATCGACGGGATCGCAGGTAGTCGATGAACAGAGGCGGTGCACTGTGTGGTAAGCAGGCTGGTGCTCCAGGTGGGCCCTGAGCGATGACAGGCTCCGGATCCGCTGGCGCTCCCCGCACCGGGGACAGCAGAATGGCAGCTGCAGGAAGGCCACGCCACTAGGGGGCGCCACATCTTTGCACAGGAGCAGCTTCCTGTCACCTAACTTCTGCTGCATTTCATTGCCAACCTGAAACAGAATGGAGGAAAACAAAAACAAACATCGCTTCCAAGTTAAAACAACACAGGCCGATATTATTAACTACATATCACGTGAATTTGCGTCTTAACATTTTTCATGGCCGCGGAGTCTAATTAAACACGAACCACATGGAAGGGAATACAATAACAGGCAAATAAAACATGCTTCTTGGCCGCTGAACACGATTCCCATGAAACACCAGGAATGAAGAGGGAACCTTTTCCAAGCCACATGTGGAAGATCCAAGAACGGAAGATCACAGCCCAAACTATACAGAAAGCTGGGTGTAATTAAACCTTTTTGTTAAAAATCTTGTTGCGGGAACTGCTTTGAATTACATCTGACATAAAAAGGAGATCAAATATGAAATGATGGCAAATATATACAGTAACTAACCTTTTAATTTCATGTTGTTCCTTGTGGAACAGTTTAAAATAATTTTCACCAGTTCTCAGAGTGGATTGAAAATGACATTTGTGTAAAGTATTTTGTGCTGAAATATATCTGATTAAAAAATAGATAACCATTATTTTAATTTTTGAGTGATTCTGTTACAAATCCCAACCGTTTTTTATGGGTTCTGCAGTTTTCAACCTAATCTGAACAAGCTATTAAGACATATTGGTTATTATTTTTGGCAAGTTACAGTATAATTCCCCAAGCAGAGATTTAGACTGAAGACCTGATCTATTGACTTGGGAGAGAAATAGTATATCTTCTGGTATATATCAATCTAGGTTATTCCGCCTATGAGCTCAGTATCAGAATGCGCGTCACCTAGACGCCATAATCTCCACAATGAACCCCGAAATGTCACAATGCGCTTCAATGTGATCAGGACGTAACAGGTAAATGTTGGCAACACGTTGTATATCTGCGACTGCAGGCGGACTCTACGAACTAAATTAAAATGCAAAATGAGCATCAGGTCAGTTATACATCTATGATATAACGAGATGCATTGAGTTTGATTTTTAAAATAATATTATTTAGCATACCTCTCAGTTACCATTTTGAGTTTTCATGGCTTAACCGTTAAGATATCTTACAGTTTCAATAAAACTGGACGTGCTTAATTTATTAGGGGGGCTCTAGTCATTTAACATTACGCTTCCAAATAGTGTTATCCTGAGCGGCTACAATGTAACATAAATTACATGTTTTACATCATCTGTACATTCGACTAAACCAACACAGACCAATTACTTGGCCAATATACAAACATCCGTCGGCGCTGCATATTTATAACGGGCTATTAATATTACGTAATTGTTTTCGGATGTGGAAAATGCGCCTTATATCCTGTAACCACACTAATACTAAACTGCATCACACATGAAAAAACACGTTCATAGTAATAAACTTAATCATCACATACCACTCCGTGCTCCCGCACATCATTAACTCGGCCGCTGCCGAATGAGACAGACAATCGGCCGGAGCCACTGGGCAGATAGACGGGGGGAAACAGTGAACATGGGCACCGCGATTGCAGAAGGCAGGAGTACTCTTCAATAAAAATTCACCTGAACATTACATTTTTTAAAGCATACAAATCTCAGAGCGAATTATACAAGTGGAATATCTCCCTAAAGCCTTTGTCCATATTCATTTACAATATGGTACGATCCTTCAGCCGCTTCTTCGTAGACGAACTTTAACCCTTGCTGTCAGTGACGCCACGCGGTGGATGCTGTGACGAAGATTGAGTATCCATCCATCCATCCATCATTATTATTACCTTCTGCCATATATGCATGACATAAAACATAAAGTATATTTTATCAGTTGTATGATTTAAATCCAATACATTACAATGATCCGACGTCTTTAATGCTGCTTAAAGCTGTTAGTGTAATTTAAGTTTAGATTAAATACAAATTAAATAAAAGAACTATGCAAAGTGAACTGTTTTATAAAATACAAAAATTGCACTTATTATGAACCTAGGTGATAAGATATTTTTAGCAAAGGTTCGACTAGATTTATAAGTGTGGCAGTTTTTATACCTCAGATGGCCGTCCCTCTGGGTAGTAGGTTTGTCCTTGAAAGTTGTATCCCACACTTTTCCGTACTTTAAAGCTGCAAATTTTTGTGTGACGGCTGCATTTCAGTGATGCAGAAACACTTTTTAACTGTCTCTGACCTGGTGGCCCAGTCAAACAGCGACAAATGGCAAGACACCTTAGGGCTAACATTGATGTATCTTTCTTTGCCGGTTTTGTCTCTTCCCTCCTCTCCCTGCTGCAGCATGGTGTGCAGGAAAGATGGTGACCTAAGTTGTATTTTCCCAAAAAAACAAAAAGAGCACCATGAGAGAGTTCGGGAGACAGCAATGACGAGGTTGAATAAAGGTCAGAACTGATGGCCAGTAGGGATGGGATCGTAGAGGTCGACGACCTTTTGTGAGCTGAGGCACATCCACCTTTTGCAACTTAAAGGATGTAATACAATTACAAATTAAAAGCCCTAATTAACTAAGCTTCTTACACCCAGTGGGGTTTGAGTTTAAGTTCCCATTGACCAGTGACTTTGGCCGTGTCTTCTATGTCACTGCTGGGGGAGAAGTTACATTCCATGATGAGCATTAACACCACTTTCTTGTCATGGCGATAATCGGATAAGGATGCATGGGGTTTTGTAGCCTCTTAGGGGACAGATGTAGTGTCAGATAAGACCCATAAAGTACAAACACTGCAAGCCTGTATTGAAACCAGCTTTTCTAGTGGATAAAGAATTTCCCAGAAAGAAACTTCCCCACATTGTATATTTCCTCATTAATATAAATTTCCAACATAAGGCTGTAATAACATTATTGTGAATCAGAGGTTTTTATTGTGTGAGACTTTGGCATCCCACCATTGGCATCTTATCTAGGGTTGTTCCTGTCTTATGCCCTATACTGCTTGCAATATCCTCTCCCCCCCCCCCAGCCCACAACCCTGCACTAAGTGGTTGGAAGATAGATTGGATCCAAGATTGGGACTTTGGTTACCGTCCATTTCACCTTTTTGCGGTCCCACAGCAAGTTACATGGAAGGAGACCTATTACTGGAGTAGATTCTAGAAAATTGCTATGTGTGAATTTATATGCTTGAGGTACAAACCTCAAGCATGTTTGTGTTTCCTAAAATATTCAAGCCCGTTCATCTCGAGATCAGTTCGAGGGGCGGTTTCAGAAATCCTGGTTGCGTACAGATGATTGGCTCTTACACTCTAAAGTTTGATTCTCATCCCAGCCGGACTCTCATTGATTACTTCACCAGAAATGCAGTAATCTGCTTCACTGGAGAGAATTAAACTTAACTGGGCTGCTATAAAACGTTTTTATTGAAGCTATACATGAAACAGTTAAACTGCTGGCTGTGTTGGCACCTCAACGAAATATATAAATAGTACTCCACTTAAACAAATTAATCTGTCACTCAGGTATTTAATTTTCCATTGTCTATGAACTGTTTTTTAAAAAGCCAAATTATTTTGTCATAATTATTACTGGCAGTGTACCAATGACCAGAAAATTAAGGACTGTATGTTATATTCCATTCCTGCCAGTATATGTAAATCGTCCAAAAAATGTTGAAATGTCAGGATAGATTTTGTCATGATTAATTGACAGCTTAATAAAACTTAGCAACCACTGTTCTAAACAAAGCAATATGTCTGTGCGTTCAGAGTGTGGAACGCAGTTATTGTGACAGATCTGGTTTTTCTCTGCAGTATGGGTCACGTTCTTTCAACTTGCCTATTTTTTTCTTGCCATAATCGCTGAAGTGATATACTTCAACTTAAAAAAGAACATTATACAGGGTATATCAAAGTGAAAACAGAGGAATTATTTGAAGTTAATTTTAATATTCGAATGCTACTTTTTTAACCCTTTAAAACTTTTTGTTATGTAGAAATTTGTGTTCTTAATTATAATTATTGGAATTAAATTATCCTGTTGCTATAGTTGGCACAGTTTTATAAGAGTACTTTTCATGTGCAGTGTTAGCAATACCAAAGGGTTTTCAAGAACAGGTGTATGTATAACTGTATCGCCATCCTGTCAGCATTACACATGGGGGCCAGTGTGGAATTTCACACCCATGATGAACTGTGTTTTTAGGCCTTTCCTTAAAAGGACAGGACTGAGGAAAACCAGCGAAGGTGTGAAGAAACTCACAAGGCCCAGAAACATCATCCAAGAAGCTGATAGTAAGGCACCATTCATAATTCAGTAAGGCCCACGGCAGGACCGCTAACTCTAGTATTCCAATGCCACATGCTGCAATGTTGCCTCATTGAAATAATTATTTGGAGGGTATGTCACCCCACAGGGAGGTTTTCAGTATAAATAAGACGGTAATCCAAACGTCTTTTCGCTGTGGCCTTTAAAGCAAGGAACTATTAAACTTTGGCTTTGGGGAGGAATAAAACTCTGCCCCCTGCTGGACAAAGGAGAAACACCTTTAAACGATGCAATATGGTGTAAATATTCTCATAAACTCTACTCTACAGGCTAATAACTTAAACGTTAGCATTTGTTTTCATATTTAGCAGTGTTTTGAAATGGCTTATAAATTACTTAATAAAAAGTAACAGCTTTAAAAAGAAAGCTAAATTTTAATTACTCCCCAAGCACGATGTTCTTTTCTCACACAAAGAGAGGCTTTGCTATCTGATGATAGCGTTGGAGGCGCAGAGGTGCGGGTGAAGATAAGATAATTTTTCTTCCTGTTATTTGCAGACTGGATGATTTGTGAATTAGATGACATAAATAGGTAAGTTCTTATGCAAACAAAAAATAAAAAATAAAGTTTTTTGTAAACAGTTGCAGCTGCACATGGGTGTTGCTTCAGAGAAAAGCTTCTGCTAAATAAATAAATGCAAATGTGAATATAAATGATAGGAATTCATACTTCATCTGAGCTGACCTCACATCGGACGGGACACCTTATGTCAGACCTGAGATATTCAGCACCTGGCACTGTGGTCCGTGGGCCCTGTTCTCTTCCAAAGCAGCGTACAAGTTCCACGGTGTCATTTATAGATCTGGGCCCGGTTGTGAAGCGGGGTCAAGCTGAGCAGCTTGCTAAGGGGGGGGGGGTTCAAACAAAGGACTAAAAACCAGCGACTGCCAACGGAGAGAGCAGCAGTCTATTGTCTTATCGGGGCGGCTGCTGAAACGTGGTCTTTCTCCTGACTCAGCAGCACCCTCTCCATGACAAACTGCACAGCGTTTCTATGGAGTTTGGTCTTTACCTCCCCGTGCTCCCATTCCCTTCCAGCTGCTTCCCCGCATGACATGTGTTACTCCTTCTAGGGCTCGTCCTCCTCCGAACCAACTGCCCCTCCCCCCATAATGCATCTCTGTAAGTTCCCCGGGGGCCCCTGGCTGACATGGGTAGGGGGCTCCCTAAGTGAGCCATTCAAGCAATTTTTTTGGAGCTGAAAGAGAAATGAGAGAGAATTTAAAGAAGATGGAAAATCGGTAAAACGTTAATCAAAGCAAAAGGAGCCAGGGATCAGGGTGGGGGTGGGAATGCTGTCAGTAAAATTCACAGATCAGGGTGGGGGCGTATCACACCAGTGGATTGAATGGCCAAATTTATTAAGTATAGCTGTCCCATCTTTTGCCGTGGGCCCATGCAGTAGCCTAGGACAGCCAGTACCTC
Source organism: Mormyrus lacerda (assembly GCA_015163995.2). Taxonomy (NCBI): domain Eukaryota; kingdom Metazoa; phylum Chordata; class Actinopteri; order Osteoglossiformes; family Mormyridae; genus Mormyrus; species Mormyrus lacerda. Next base: position 10,934,505 of record JAABNX020000047.1, on the reverse strand, counting down.
AGTGTTGACTTTTTTGTCCTTTTTTTGTGCATGTTAATTTAATTGTGTTCTGTCTATGTTGGATCACAGTTTGTCTACCACTTTAACAGGATCATATCAAAGGCCCAGGAGATGTAATGTTAGTCTTGTATCTTTGCACTGTTTTCTTCTTATGTTTGTCCCAGTTAGCTTGCCAGTGAAATGACTGGTTGTCTATCGCCATCCAATGTGAACGGAAAACTGGGGCGCGAATCTCAAAGCAGGAATAGTCCATTTCAGGCAGGACTAGGGGGCAACAAAAATGCAAATAACAGACATGTTACTATAATTAAAATGATCATATTATCTTATATCCATAAATATACCTCCTGTAATATATTCTGTCCTCTTGGGGCTCCTAGATTTTGGTGACCTCAGGCAGCCGTTTAACTTTGACGTAAGTCATCCCTTGACTGAAGCCACAAGGAGAGCAGATCTAAGGGCACCTGCAGGGCCAACTGTACGGGGGTGGGGGCCCCTGGGCTAAAGCCATCGTTGGGGCCCTACTTACAGCAAAATGCTACTGTTACAAACTGAGAAAAAGCTTGAGGTCCTGGGCTGTATCTCTGGTCTGGTCAATAGCGCGTATAGCCCTTGAATTGCATAGCGCCTTGTCCTGTAAGCAACCTTAAAGAGTACCGTCCGATTTTTGTGCTGTAAGAATCCGGTGGCATCTCTCTGCACTCCGCTGTGTCATGTACAGAACTGCAAGCTCGTTCTGCTTGGATGAGCGAAATGAAATTGCCCCTAGCTTGAGATCTGATCTTGCTACCTTCCCCTGTTAACAAGGCATCTCTCACACAGTACAGTATGCTTTACTCAGCTTTGATCCTGTAATGCGTATATCTCACTTCAAATATAACTTGCAGTTTTTTTATGGTGAGGTATGGGAATCATATATGTCTGGGGCCGTATAGCCGTACATTATGTCAAACCTGTTAACCTTATATATCAAAGAAAATGATGGGGGGGGGGGGGTGCAGCTTAGACAACAACCGGGAGAATAACGTAGGACAGACAGTTAAAGTTCTAAGTGTCCTTTCATGTCCTCACGGCAGGAAATGAAAATTTTGGCGTTAGGTGTAGTGAGGCATCAGAAAGCATATCGACAGCCTTATTCAAAGGGTCAGCTGTGAGAGAACCTGGCAAAGTAGAACCTAAAGCTAAAAAGTGAATAGAATCCCTATTTCATGGGCCACAAACAGCAAAAATACAACCCAATATTCAGCCACATTTTCTGTTATTCCATAATTTTTTTGTAACGATGGATTCTCTTTGGACGACTTACAGATCTGGAGTAAGTGATGTTGGTGATGTGGCTTAATTTTCTGCAGCTGGGGAGTCTGCAAATAACATTGTTCTTTCACACCTTCGGGATTGCAGGGGCTGTACCTGCGATGGTGATTTGACGCCCGACCTCGACACAACAGTCACCTGTCCATGGGCCTTGGGTAAGACCCACAATCCCCCAGCTCCAGGGGCCCCACACATTGGTTGACCCCGCACTGTGACCCTCAAGCTATGGAGAGTAAGATGGGGCAGACGAGGAGAAGAATTCCAGTGTATCTTTACTTCTGCAAAAAAAAAAATCCTATATGAGTTCAGGTATATACAAGTTCAGGTTCTGTTCGGGTTAGGTTGACATGAGTTTGCTCTATGCTCTACATACATGCAGTTATATATCACAGCTATGGGCACATGGTTGCGTTTATGCACAGATGTAAGCATTGCAATGACCCAAGTTCTGAAACCCCACCTTGTGCCCAGTGTATTCTGGGATATGTTCTACTTTACAGCCATAGGATGCCCTAGGGTTGAAATTCTATGTTTTCTGACTGTATTTCTCCAGGCTGGATGAGCTAATGTGTCACTGAGGTCCTGGCATGAGAGTTAACGTTCTGATGCTCATTTAGATTCACAGCTAATACTACTGACAACAACGCTGCATGAAGCTCATGGACTCTAAGGCTGGAGTTTCAGCGTGGTGGGGGGGGGGGGGGTAATGCCATAACATTTCTTAATGCTGCACCACCCACAAGGGTCTTGGTGAGCTTGTTCCACTCTTATCGCCCCAGTTAACCTGCGAATCCACTGCTAGGGCGACACAGAGCCTTTGAATTTCAATGATCTAGAGGGTGAGTGCTCCGACATGTTTCGACTACATAAGCACTGAGCCTTAGGTATAATATACATTATGTGGATCTGATTTTTGGCGCAGGTTACCCAGTGAGCGATTGTGTAGCTTACCGTTACATGAGGAATATGGAGAACCTCCTACTTACCCATATGTAGAACCTCATCAGTGATTCTCAAAACCACAGATTGATTGAGAAGCTGCAGAGCCTTCTCACTGGAGTCCACTGGCTGAGAAACATTAGCCCATGGCACAGCAAAAGATGAAGAGCGTGATGTCATCATCCAGTGACAGAGGCTAACCCAATTCCAAGAGCACTGTCACCTAGATGGCAGTGTCCTTTAGCTGTCCATGGAGAGGTCATAAATGCACCATCTGTTTTCCCAGCAGGCACAGGAAAAATCCTTCAGGGGGTAGGATTGTCCAAAGGCGTATAGCCCGCTCACAACAATTAAGTTTCATTGCTGGGTTTTCAGCTTTGCTGCATACAAAAAGGCCTCAGACTGTAAACCTCAGAGTCTAACCTTTAAACAGGATATACAAACCACTATATCTGTCACATCAAAATGACAGTGTCGTCTGACGATGTTTTTCGTTACGAAACGTAAAACCTTCAGGATCCCTGAGTGCGTTTGCTGTTATCATCTCTCCATGCGTCAAAAATTTATTTGTAATTTCGCTTTCATTCCAGCTTGTAGCATTCAGCACTTCAGCAAACAGAAATCACAAGCCTGTTTTTACAAGATAGCGCGCCTATGAAAGATTAGCAATGATTAATAGTTCAGCACTCTAACAATGAGAAGACAATTGCCATACTGGGAAATTGCGCAAAGTGCACTTTCTCTGATTTCCAGCATTGCTCTTGTGGAATTAATCAGCTTTTTAAAATCTTATTTTCATACATAACACATCTGGTCCATCCTGTATAGCTGTTTTTCCTGGCAGAATGTCACACTGTGGCTTTGTCAAGCTGAGCTGAGGACTGGCTGGATTTTATTTTCTGTTCTTCCAATCCAGCTACTTTCCTATTCACTTGAATATTGAACAATCATTATTTGCACAGCGGTGCAATGAAAACTAGGTGAAAGGATCATCTGTATCTATAAAGTATATAATATAATTCCTTCAGGCTGAACACATCATTTATGTTTGTGTGTGTTTTTAACACGGTTCTCGGGTTTCCTTCATAAAGCGGACCCAAACTTGATCAGAACTGGTTCAGAACCAGTTCAGCAAGGTTACCTGAAACAATAAACAATGCAATGGGTGTCCAGGATCACAGTCAACAACAAAAAATGGCTTTAGACAAGGAATTTAGGTCCCCAGTGTTTCCAAATTATCTCATTGAGACCTGAGATTAAGAACTACCTGGCTGCAAAACAGAGTCGTCTTCAGAGTAGCCAAACAATAAATAAATAAATAAAAGAAAAACAAGAAAACTCAGGACCAGCTGGCTGGCTAACTATTGTACCTGGATATTTAAGTGAATGACTGTAGTAAAATGCTCTGTGCCAGGGGGCAAACAGGGTAAATGGCTAAGAAAGCATGCAAACAAGACATCTGCCAGGCAAATAAATATCAGCCGGCCAGAAGCACAAACATAACTCTGGATTCACAATAAAACAGTTTTTTTTTTTAAACACACTGTGCTGACATTGCTCATCCAATAATAATATCCCGTGAAGATTAAGAGGACTGAAGTATGGGTGGGTGAGTAGGGGGGCGAATCTGCCAAGAACCACATTCCTGTGGTAATTCTTTTTGTAGATCAAGCTTTCCGGAAACCGATAATAATTCCAGGAAGAAACCGGGGAAGGCGATAGTAAATTCAACACAGTGCATGAAAAACAAATAAAAAAAATAGTAAAAAATACAAGGTTAATATTCAGTGTGAATAAGTTGATCCTGCTGGTGTCCTGGGAGCTGAGCGAGATTATAGTGGATTGTTGCGCTGCACCATTTCACATCTCCACTCTCATGCTATGCTTTGACCCCTTTGGTCACATGCTGATACAATCATCCATGGCCGCCTTAATAAATGACATCACTCGCTAAAAATACACCCTGCCCATTTCAGACGCTGTACTCCATTTGGCCAGTCTTGGCCAGAACAGATAGCGTTTGGCTGCCAGGGATGCGTGACTATATGGCTGTAGTAGCCAGGTGGGGACAGCAGGGGGAGCTACGTTCGAACTGCAGCTCCTGCAAGTCGCAGAGGGTTGCAGAGGTAGACAGGCTTACTGTCTGTTCTTCAGATTTAGCATTCCATTCATACAAACCACTCCCTTCTCATTTTCATAGCACTGGCCTGTGTTTTATTTTTAACTAAATATTATTGGGAATGGGGGGGGGTGTTTGATGTTAAAGGGAAAACCAGAGAACAAAGCAGTCATGTTTGCTCCAGGATGATAAAAGATAATGTCTAAAAAAGGAGCGATGTACGAATGACTCAGGCACTGGGCTCCAAGTGAAAAATGACCGCAGAGAGTAAAACAGTCATTGCGGGCTGTTAATCAAGTCACGGTTGAATTATTTTCATTTAAAATTAATTTCCTAGATGAATTGTACTCACGGTTCCCAAAACGCTCCAATAATATGCCTGCAAATGGACGTTAGCGAACACGGAAGTAAAAGCAGTCATTATCAGACGCGAATCAATAGTAAATGAAAAATGTACACACGGACAAATTGACTAATAATAATAAAAAAAACATAGATCCTCAAATTGAACAAATTCGCCAGGTGCTTCAACAGGATATGGCTGTGCATTCATTTAGTATCTCCACTTTTTTAAACCAGTGCAAAACACTCCCACACAAACACACCACCAAACAGGGAGATTTAGAGACATAGATTTGCCTCTGGACTATTGGGTGAAATCATTTAAACAGTAGATGGGAAAAGTCCACACACAGATCTGTGACTAGAATTAAACACACCATCCAGGATAGAGGCCTCAATTCTGCACAATGCATTGTACGTCTGTGTATAATATTGCCGATATCCATCCGTCTTCATTATCTGCTTGTCTAGTACTGGGTCTCACAGAGCCAGCAGCCAATCCCAAACAGAACAGGGCTCCTTAGACAGCATGCCAGTATAAACATATAACAGCATATTATGTGTATATGCATAAGCCATATAAGCACATGGACTGGTCAAGCTGCACACTGACAGGCAATAAGGAATAACGTAGATAATGAAAATGATCAATTAGCGTCACCATTAAATGTGCATTTCAACAATCAGAAAAACAACACTGCATGTTCAATATCTGTCTTTCGCCCCCAAACAATGAAGATTGCTTCCTGGTTCTGTTTCAGTACATTCCTGCAGTCTGCGCAAAATTAGTTCCTGTGGTCCTAACATTTTAATGGACTAAGCCATTTGGGGGTGGGGGCTGGAAGCGAGGCAGTCAGACTACTCTACAAAGTAGGAAAGAGGCCAGTTTTAATTTAACGCAGTGCGGCTCTCGTGCTTAGCCGCGATTGCTGGAAAGTGCCGCGCTTACGATCCGCTGTGGCGTTTCGGGACGGCTAAGACCCCCCTCCGCGGTTACGCCATCTGCGTGAGCTTAAACAGGGTCCCCAGAGCTGTAAATACCTACAAAGACCAAGAGCGACGGTGCAGCATCCCACTGCTGAGTGAAAACACATTGAAGTTAGGTAGTAAAATATTTTAATTAAATATACAGTGGATCATAAAGTACAAAATATTTCGCCAGCTATGTGAACGGGATGCTAATGGCACATAGTATCAAAAGCGTCTCAAGAAGAACAACCTGGAAACATAAAGTACAAAACCAGCAAACTGAGTGTGGATAATTGGCTCATTCATAAATGTAGTGTTTCAAACCTAATAACTTTAAAACAGAACTAAATAGTGTTACCAAAATGAATTTTACTATTTACAGATACACAAAATAATAAAATAATATCAAAGGCTAAATATGACTAACAGAAGTGTACATTATTTACAAAAATACAGACAGAGGGATATTACACATCAGTAAACAAGTTTGTGTTATGGGAACTTGAACAGCAGAGAATGAACTTTAACCCCTGGTCACAAGCGACTACAACAACGTCGTACGGCAAGGGGGTCCCGGAGAACTCCTGGCAAACATCGTAATTACGGGGCAAGAAAATTCCCAGCATGCACCACAAACATAATGAACGTTGTGAACTAGACCAGATGTCCTCCCATCCTTAGAGTATGTGGCCTAGTAAAATAGCCCAGCAGTGATTAATTTCTCTGTGTACGTGCATACACAGGTACCCCCCCCCCCATCACAATTCCCAGTGTAACATATTTCTGGTAAAATATAGAACGAGTGTGAATTCCAAGATCCAATTGTCTCCACTTCAGCATTCTGTTGCATCTAATTTTATCTGTTTATATGTAATCTGCTCAACAATTCATATAACAAATATTAAAAGGCACCAACCTTTCCAAGCAGAAATGGGGCAAACCCGATTTCATAATGTTTATATTGATTGTTTTCTAATTAAATATATCGCGTCCACATGATCCCCAGGAATATCAATGTTTTTTCTTTTTGAGGTCACGTGCAACCATAGCAAATGCAGTGCAAACTAGAGAGACTGCAGCCTTCTTATGCTTATAAAACAGTTTATTACTCGTTTTAAAAAATATTACATAGCAACCTTGAGTGTTACTCCAAAAACTCTGGAGAAAATACATTTTAACTATTATATCCCCTCTACCTCTGGCCCACTGACACATTAAAACAATTTACTCCTGACAACAGGAGATTTTCAATCATGTTGACTTAGACATTTTTTTTTTTTTACCCAAATCCTTTGTGCAAAAGAGTTACATATGCCACTAGTACTTATCACTGCTGACAAGCATTTTCCAAATTACGTTTTATTACATTACATTAAAACCAGTTGCCATTGACTGCTGTCATGATGTGAAGCCCCACCTATTATTACCATATTCAGAATCTCAGCTTGCTCCTTGAAAGAGAACCTGGCCGGTTTAAGTGCTCTTAGGACGAACCATAGTCTTTAACATTTTTCTTGTAAAGTCGTTCAATGGTGTCGTAGTTCCTGAATTGTCTTCTGGGAAAAAGAAAATAGGAACACAAAACTTGCACCTGCAGGAAAAAAAACAGTATCTGACTCAGAGTAGTCTGTTACATTGCACTTCTTTTTCACACGAAAAAAAAAATCTGACCACATTGTCGTTTTTAATTCAGAGCAGTCAGAAATTACAGTAGCTTGTGAACAGAATAGAAAAAAATGCTGCAATAATTTTGTTTTAGTATGTACAAACACCTCAGTCCTACAATTAACAAACTTAATATAACATCATTCTGGTAGAGACAAGTGAGCTCCGTACGGGGGAGGCTTTTGGGGATACTTGAAAAGGGGATTAAACATTCTGTGAAAAGCTCTTCACATTTTACCACTGAAATTGGAGATTCCTGATAGTAAACAGCTCTGTTTTTTTATTTACACTGAACAAAATTATATACTGCAAACATGGTTGCATTCAACAGTATGTAGTCTCTAACAGTGACCCCTGGAGGTTTGAAATGAATTTGCAAACTACCACTGCAGATCTACAATTAAATAAAAAAAAATACAATAAGGAATAATATTTAAATGACTATTGAACTTTTCCAACAGTAAACCTTGGTTATAGTTTGCAGTAACAGTGTTCTTTAATGTTTCATAGTGTTTGAAAGGAGAAATCCCATTTCCCATTGTAATGAAACTGCACTGTGCATTGCATTGATTTGTCACACAACTTGTTTTATACTTTGGATATGCAGCCATATGATCCGAGCTATAAATTCTTCTGCCCGGAGCCTCTGCAGCCTCCACAGTTTTCAAAACGAGAAGGAAAGACTAGATCTACAACTGGCATTGCCAGGATGAGACACGATCAGCCTGGTTGGCCCATATAATCAAAGAAATGTGCAAATCATGAAGCGTCAGTGGCAAAATCAGGTGCAATAGGGGGACCGTTCCCAGTCTCAAGCTTCTTCAGTCATTAACTGCCAGCTCTCGGTTGCCTAGATGGCACCGCCATGCTCCGAAGGGCGGGGAGATGGGGGTACGTGCAACCCACATGTGAGGGAGGGAAAACGCCACGCTGCTTAGCCGATAGGATCGCCAGGATGGTTCGCTCATGAGAGTTTGGTGCTGGGGTGCCCAGAGGGCAGCTGGGGTGGGCTGAAAGCGGGCTGGGCGTTCAGGGCAGACACAGGGTACAAGCCATGGTGCAGGAGGTCCCCGTAAGAGGTTCCCACGGGGTGCCTGTACAGGTGTGGCGGGTTGGCGGCGGAGGCGAGTAGCTGCCGGCGCATCATGAAGGAATGGATGGCGAACGGGGGTACCAGTGGAGAGATGACGGCCTGGTTCTTGAAATACTGCAGCGGGTGCGAGTAGCCAGCTGGGATGTGAGCGCCCAGGCCCTCACACACATCCTGCACCTGAGATACAAATGCTCCGGGGTACAGTGCTGGGAAGATGGGGGAATGGACGGGGAACTTGTGGCTCTCCACATAGCTGCTGATGTGCATGGCGTGTGCTGGCTCCACAGGCTTTATCCCCTCAGCCTCTAGATCGGGTGTTTTGGCTTTGCCAGCGGCGTCCTTCACTGAGTGCATGGGCGTCACGGCCCGGATCTTCTTCTCTGGAGGCCCGTTTTCCAGCTCCTCCAGATTCCTCTTCAGAGGCCGGGCAGCACCGACGTTCTGTGGGCTGCTTTTGGCACTCAGAATGGGCCGTACCATCTCCTCCATCTTGTACCCCATGATGTCCTCCCCGCATCCATTCTGCGTATTCCCCGCACTTCTAGGGGGAAGGTCTATACCCTTTTTAGGGGGGGTCATAGTCATTGGGGGAACACGGCAAGCCCTGGGATGAAAGTCAATATTTGAGGTCTGATTGTTGGCCACCTGAAAGGGAGGGGGGTTGTTCTTCACCTCTTGTTGGATTACAGAATGGGATAACCCACACAGAGAGGACTTGGAGGGGGCCAGACTCTGTGACGTGGATTTAGGAAGACTCAGATCTGTTGGCTGGTCTTCTGATGGACGTTCTCTTGGAGAAACCTTTTCCTTTTGACTCAAGTGAGTGCTATAAGACAAAGCAATATTGTCAGGGCTGCTGGGAGGGAATCCCTGAACAGTGTCACAGTCTCGAAACAGCGTTTCTCTGCTCAAGTACTTGGTCAGCTGATCCTTGCTCAGGTGGTGCTCAGTCTGTCGGTAGAGGCTGTGCAAGTGAGGGGAAGAGTAGAATTCATTCAGGAAGCTTGGCACCTTGGTGGGCCGCAGCGACTGCTTCTCTGACAACTTCTCGACGTCGTCTCGGAGCTCGGGTCTCAATAGGAATGGTTCTACCACGGAGCTGACCTGAGGCTGGGCAACCTCACATGTGAACGGCTCTGACTTCCCGCTTGGGTCCCGAGGCAAGGCTTCGCCTGAAGGTCTTCTCTCCTCCATGGTCCGTGCCTTGAAGCTCTGAGCGTGCTGGATGACAGATGGTCTGTTGATCATCACAGTCTCTGTGTTGGACCCCAGTGGGCTTTGTAGAGCAGGCGTGTCCTCAGTGCTGCTGCTTGTGCATTTTGTGTTGATTAATGGTGGAGGTGCACCAAAAGAATAGTTATTGGGCAAGGCGGTCCCACTGACCTGGGACAAAAACTTCTTTTTAGCTAACGGAGACATAATACCGGAGTTTCCCCTTGGATACGCAATTGGGGTGTAGTTAAAAGAAGACTCGTCCTTGCTGGACAGCTCCCCCTTCGCTTGGGCAATTTCCGTAAATGAGAAGCTCTGGGGTGGCTTCTGCTTCAAGGTGGGTAGCACCATGCCGACGTGACTTTGGCTCTCCTTATTCACGAGGGGATCCACCTTGCCCACAGAACAGGGAGCAGCACAGTCCAACACACCATTCTGCAGCTCCTGTGTGCATGTCATGGGTAATGGCTTGGGAGTTGCCTTTAAGAATCTATCACCTGTCTCTTCTGGCAACTTGGAACTGAGATTATCCAAAATTTCGGGGTGCTTGGCTGATGGCTGAGACGAGGATAAAATGTCCCTGGTGACTTGGTCAGCTTGGACATTCTCCCAGGGTGGTGTACAAAGCAATGGCTTCTCCCGTGCATTGCTGCTCAAAGCTTCTTCTTTCACAGTGAGTTGCAACTCCTCTTCCTCATCTTCCTCCTCCTCTCCAGACTTGACCTCCTCCTTGGCAAGGTGCTGGGTCTCTGGCTTCAGTTCAACACATTCTTCTTGACTCTCCTCTTTGTCGTCAGATGCCTGCAACCACAAAGAGTTATGTTAGTCACTGAGAGCTTGTGATACTACTCAATGACTTCCACAAGCAAATATAGTCACCCCACTGTCAAAGTTAAAGTAAATAATCCTCCAAACAGATGATTCAAGTCAAATGTACTTAACTAAACCTGACCCCAGAGAGTCACATCCTTCACTGGGAACCATATTTGCAAATGGCTAACATCAAAGCAATCACTGCTTAAGAAGTTATATTGAATATCCACTGGTGACAGATGACTTGAGTGTTAAGTACACCAGGAGTAAGTTGAGAAAACAGTACTTGCCAAACAGGAATTACGTCTGTTCTCTTAAAATAAAAAGCTGCCCCAAATGACATCTGGATTGAAGATTAGATTGAATTTCCAACCAATAATCAGAATCGGTCTATTTATTTGCATACTTCAAGCTAAAAACCTGAGATCTGAGCGCTGCTTTGGCCTTTCTGAAAAGTTTATTCTATATATTTTAAGGTTTGACATAAGCTGCGTTCAGGGACAGGATACAAAACAGCATTTTCAAACATTTCAAAAGCAGACTGCCTATTCATAATCGCTGATACAGAAGCTTGACAGATCTATGTTTTAAAAAGTATCTCTTCTTAAATTTTGTTCCTTACATTCTCTGGGCTTGTTACCATCTCCAAAGAGGAATTTCGTTGGCAAAAAAACAGGTGTAACAACATCCTCAAATAACAGGAAACATCCATGCACAATATGTAGCGTTACGCTGATGAGATTTTTCTTTGAGTATGAAAATGAAATTCCCTGTTTTGTCACATATAATGTTTCTGTGCTGCAGCTGTGGTCTTTGTTTGGCTGGCAAGATCTGACCCCCGTGTCACATTAGGGCTTGGCTTGCACCACACTGGAATGACAAGACCTTTCATGTTTGTTGATACTCTCTCACAAGCTGTAGACTTTTAGTGCCTGGTGACTAGTAGATATAGTTATACACCACTAATGGGGTGTGTCTGGTTGTTGGCAATGAATGTATCACTCCAGACTCACAGCTGTCTAACTCTACTCAAAATATATGAACTTCACTTACTATGTTATAATTCTCTACAGAAAACATATCCATGTGCTGTACACAGTATGACCATAGTGCAGAATTAACATTTTCAACGTTCTTAAAATGCACTCTTATCCGACAGAGGGAATGTTTGTTAAGTGCTTTGGTTTGGAGTTTTTAAAGCCCCTCTGTGTTTTTTTGTCTTCCTCAAACTGAATAGTACATTTACATTTTGTACTTACCATGTACAATCAATTATCTCAAGAGGCTTTCAAATTACTGAAAATACCAGAGCGATGAGGCAGGCATGTCACTGGAAAACTCGTCAGGCCTTACAACAGTCCTCTTTGTTTCCACACTATAGCCCTATTATTCATTTCATGCACTGCAGAAATTAATATATGCCTTGTAGCTGTTCTAAAATGTGTCTAAATTTGACACTTCAGGAGAGAATTCAAAAGGCCTTTTCAACTCTTTTGTAATCATTGGTTATTCATGGAAAAATAATAACTCAATTTTCTTTTCCTTCCAGTGCCGTATTCTTTTTTTCCCCCCTATTTATGCTTAACTGGAGAGACATTTGCAAATCACCAAGGATTTATTGTTTTTTTTTATGGGGTGGAGATAAAAATAGCACGCGGGGCTTATGTAAGAACAGAACATGGCATCTTTTCATTCTCTGCACAATAGCCCATCAAATATGCTCAGAAACACTTTTCACGGCAACCACTCGCTCGTCCTGGTCCACGATGAACGGAGCGCGGCCGCTTATAACGGACGTGACGTCCACGTGATTTGAGGAGGGTGACACAGGAGGCAAGCCCAAAGCAGAAGGAAAAAATATTACGACTAAGACAGGAAAACAGTATATAATAAAAAAAAAACCTATTGCAGTTACCATGGCGAAAAACACTCGCATATCTACCCGTCACTGGAGAGGCAGCTAGAACCTCCATTCAGGCTAAAATAATTATGTTAAAACTAGCCTCTTCTGACAGCCCTGTTCCCCTGGGACTTTGACAGCTTATTTGTTAAATAAAGAAGGCTCCCTGCCTAAAGTGGCCTGTCATGTTTCTTTTTCTTCTTTTTCTCTTTCCAAAGCGCAGAGAGGTTCTTGGCTATGTGGAACCAAAGGACTTCATGTGTGACTGACCTGGGAGGGTACCGGGGCTTTGACTAAGGCGTCCTTTTCAGTCCTGCCCTTGTGGTTTTGTTCATCTTTGGGACGCTTCACCGCAGCCACCTTTGTCCTAATGCCCCCCTCCTGGGCGCCGGCCTCCTGTTTTCTGGGCTTGACCGGGGGTAGGGGCTTGTCTTCCTCTCCTTTGGTGTACCTCTCATAGGGTAGGATGAGTCTGGGGGAGGAGGGGGGAATTGGAGAGGAACACAGGTGAACAACAGGGGTCCATATGTCACAGCATGGTCCAGAAAACCAGCATATCCACAACTGTAATATATTGCACATACAGACCTTTCACTGCTCTATAACCTTGCTAGATATCCAATCTACGCTGTACAATCCAAATGTTCCTTTAAGTACAGCATTTTAAAATCTATTTAAGATGAGAACAACTTATAGCAAACTGCATTCTACATTTTCATGCATATTTTAATTATATAAAAGTTTCTGCATGTGTATGTGGATTTACATCAGTAAAAATCTGGCTGCATATAACACAAATGGATCCATAGGCACTCATTTGCTTTAAACAAAGATGTATACATGTGGGAAACAATGCACTCAAATCTAATTAAAAGCATTTCTGCTCTCGGCAGCTGATGACATAAATCTGCTCTGTACCCCCGATGTGTGCCCCACGTTAACAACATCCAGATCAATTCTCCCTGGGAAGCAGAACTTATGAAACCAGCCTAAGCGGCAACGTCTGAAGAAGCCTGGGTATAATACTGTAAATAAACCTTCAAACACGGACCACTCCATTTCAAATAACGTTATTATTTTTTACTCTGTTTGAATCTAATTGAACGCATGAAGATACTTCTCTTTCTAATTTATTTTATTGCACATTCTCGATGCAGACCCCTGATACTGAGATGGTAATTGGACGGGATATATTTCGCTGAAATCGCACTTTCTGCTCCAGCGGATAGGAGTTTTCATAATGTGATTTGTGTGATTAATGAGTCACAGTGGGAAGTATCCGAGGCACGCTGAATTATAAATACTACCTCCACAGTAAAAAACACAGTGGAAAAAAACAGAATGTGGGAATGCAGCACGGCGTAAATATCAGGACAGAACATTTTATGAGCTGCTTAAAAGAACTGTGACAAAAGCTGTAATTAATTATTTGGCCCTTTATTTGCCCCGCCCAGTCACCATTCTCACCAAGACACCCAACCCCACGCATTTTCTAGATGCCGTGATATCAGAAGACTGTTTAATTCCCACCACTTTCGCCCTTTCCCTGTATTTATTCAACCGCGGCTCTCAACTGACTCCCACCGCCGAAGAGTAGAGCCCGCAATGAGCATGCGCGGCCAGAGCGGGCGCGAGGAAGCGCGGTGGAAAACCATTGGCCGGTTCAGGCCTGGCAGCCCTCCAATCATGGAGCTAAGCAGTAGCCCAGAGGGAACATTCATCTTTAGATCCCATTACCAAAAGTTTAAACATGTTACAGCTGCTAAAACTGGAAAACGTTCGTTGTATGCAGTGAAATCAAAATAGCATGCGGCTGCCAAATACCTGATTCCCACTGTAATGTTTCAGTTCATGTTTATATAATGAAAGCATAATAATACGTACAATGATTTATCTTGTTCCTAACTAATCCTCTGAAATCTGAAAGTTTGCAGCAAAGCGTGCATGTTTTGCAAACCTGAGTTTTTCTGACCCATGTTTTACGATTGCCCTTTTATAGTTAAATGTAACGGCAGGCATAGCTCTCTGACCTTAGGTTTTGATGTTTTAGCCAGAGATTGACATCAGATGTTGTCGTTTAATTTAGTTGTTCTGAATATGCTTTTATTTTTACTGATTACTTCCATAAGACTGGAAATCGCTCATAGAAGGAAGGCGAGACGGGCAGCTGAAAAAACGTTCGTATCGTTCTTACCATATTTCCTTTTATGGGCAAAACAAGATACAGCTCTGTTCTGCTTAAATTTTAAAAGGAAATAAATATGGGTGAATTATTTACTAGCGGTCTTTTGTGTGTGTGTGTGTGTATATAGAT
>JAABNX020000047.1:10884716-10898434 GCA_015163995.2 Mormyrus lacerda | reverse complement strand
CCCCACAGACTCCCCACCATCGCACACAATAAGCCTCATTTACATATCACTGGTGAAATCTGAGTCAGCAAGTTCTGTCTTGGGTCAACAAAGTTAACCTGCAAAGTCCCCGGCAGCAGCCTTTGGAGATGAAAGTTCCACAGGTGATCAGCCTCTGTTTGTTTTTTTTTTTTTAAGCAAAGCATCTCAACAGAAATTCATTGGCTCCAGATGGGGGAGGGGCGGGGCTCATGTCTGCTTTTGCATGTTTTTGCATATTACTTTGAAATAATCCCCCAGTACGAGACGCCCGACACGTAAAACTGAATTTCTAAAAACGGGGCAAAATTGAAACCATTTTCATATTAAGGAAACCAGTAGCCAAGATGAATTTAGGTAAAGTACTTGAGAATAAATTCTTTCTCCCACATAGGGGGAAAAAAAAAAATCTTTATCGATTTTCTAGAGAAAATATTACGTTCTTTTATGAAGCTGTTTAATTTTTCAGGGAACTTGGCTGCTAACATTCTGATCTCATAAACACGCCCTTCGGCTAATGGGTCTTGCTGGAATACAAGCATACTTCTGAATATCTGAATTACTGGAAAGTATGTAATTATTGGCGAGTCATCCACTTGAAGTCCTGATTACAAAGAACAGAACTATTTCCCCACACAGATCTTCCACGCTTGTTTGCCTTTTACCTCCATGTTGCTCTCAATCAGATCGCCTTAAACTGGTTTCTCATAAAGACACAATCCCAAGGCAACATGGCAAAGTCTCTGCCCCCTTTAATAAGTCACATCTGAGGACCAAAACCTCATTCAGAGCTCCATGGTTGGAGCCCCGCTCGGAATATCGCCGCTGGAGTCCGTGTGATGCCGTCACCCTGCCGGAAAAAGGCTCCCGCTCCATCCGGCGAAAAAAATGGATTCTTGCGGAACCTCAGCCGCAGATTGAAAATGTCACGAGGTCTCTCCGCTGACCTTTAAAACGAGTGAAGAATGCTGAGCTGTAAAATAACAGTTTGCCACATAGACATAACAAGGTGGCTTCCACAGCGTGCAAACACTTACTCATTACTACACCAGATACGTCAAATGTCACTTTAGGCGGAGGAACAAAATTGAATTATCTTGGCGAAGGACTGCATTCTACCGTTTACGAATGCATGAATGTGCTCTGGAAGGCACTTTTCTCTTACCTCCCTTTTTATCTGTACTTGCTAGAAGGAGGACTGGCTAGTGATGTCACTCATCCTGCATATGATCTGTTGCCTCTGAGCTAATGCTGTATTGAAATTTTTTTTTAAGAATTCGAATGTAGTTTTTTTTCTAGCTGGAAATTGCACAAGTGTTGCCAGGAAAACAGACACATACATGAGAAATGACTAACCGCAACCGGGCCACTGCCCTCATCAACACCACCGTCTAATTTAAAACAGTGACGTTTTAGATAGGCAGCCCATGCAGGAACAGGCTTTACAGAGTCTCATCCTCAATATGACATATGATGCAGCTTGATATTCTTCCCATTAAATGACAGGAGACGCACAATCCACCAGCTAATTGTTTAACCCAACTGGAGAGTCATTAAGACAGCAATTACTTGACTCTTCAAAATGGTGCTCCATTATTTCTGCATGTATGGCAAACGTGTTACGTCAACTCATAATAGACTGCGGTCCCGCATTCTAAAGGAAGCCTCTGCATTTTTCATTTTAATAAATAAGAAATGCACACAATAAAATAACATATAGTGTTTATATACCAAACAAACAGCAATAATTGTGTAATCCGGGGCCTTTTTAATTTTGTAGCTGCCCAAACCACTCAGCGTAATGACATTTAATTACGGTAAAACATGAAAAGAAAGAAAATTCATCTTCTGAGCCGCTGCTATGTCAGTATGGTATGCAGAGCAAACAAAACTCCACTCAGAGCATTAAAAATGCTCCCCAGCAGAAAAGAAATAATGGGTCTGACAGCTGCAGCTCAACACTGGAATAATATATGAAATATCATACATGGTGATGGTGGCGTTTGTGGACCGGCCCCGGTGGTGATGCGGCCCGTCGAGATGGGCGCGAGGAATCCGATCTCCTTCGCTGGGGCCTGTACTCACCCACTTACTTTCATTAGGAGAGTCAGTTTTCATTAGGAGATTTATGGCGCGCCCAGGCCAAAACCAGCCAGAGACTGAGTCAATACATTGCAGGAAAGCTAATATGTTATTACCGTTTACGTATTACTTCCTAACTTATCCGCTGCTGTTTTTTTCCCCAAAGCGTATAGTGTTTTGTTCATTTGTACGGCAGGAGAAATCCAGCGTTTTGCTTAAGGGTACAACAACGGATGTAGCTCGTCCTACCGGATCTAACGCAAAACGCGAGGCACCATTTACGATGCATCTGAATGCTACAAACGGTGCCGAAACGACACCGAACCACAGTTACGTCCACAGCAGCTTTGTTAGGAGACCAGCGCGATGAAAGGAAGGGATTCTAATTTGTGGTCGTCATCTATCAGCCTGACAGACCGGCATGGTTGGTGACACTCACGGGAAATAAAATTTAAGGTCAAAATGACAAAGACGGTATTTTTTTCTTCTTCCCAAGCTGCAAAAGACTGTTGCAGGTCTTTCAGTAGCTGTACAATATCCCTCAGCCACCAGCCACGAATTCACCACCCTCAGCAAATCAGCCGTGTTTAAAATATAGTCCACAGATGACAAAGCTCTCCAGCACCCTTTCAAGCCGTTTAAAATGATCTGCCACACTTTCTTCATGCTTATCCACATACTCACATTCACTCACTCTGTTAACTAGGACTACGAGCTAATCAAAACCAAATCATGTCAAGCCAAACCGAGCCAAAAATTTGGACCCTATCATTATAGACACTTCAGAAAAACGTCCCCATACAGGCTACACCAGCCTCACGAGCTGGACGTCAAGAGCCACAGTCTGCGATGATTCCCAAGCAGCTAAGAACCGGTAGCCACACTGGTAAACTGACGCTTTACAGTGATTTAACTCTAAGCATATTAGAATTTTCCTGGTAGGTCTTTCGCACAGGAACCGATTCGGCGCCCCAGTTTGGGCGGAGGTGACATTTACGGGGGTAATTGTAGAAAGACTGCGACGTACAATAATGAACCAAGTGAAATATGACTGGCTACCTGGAAACTATCCAGAAACACAACACAAACGGAACCGACGTACGTAAAAATGTCTCAGAACACCTTGTGCTAGGGTGTCTGTAATAAATACGGCCAAGGACACCCATGGT
The DNA here is from genome assembly GCA_015163995.2 of Mormyrus lacerda. Classification (NCBI taxonomy): domain Eukaryota; kingdom Metazoa; phylum Chordata; class Actinopteri; order Osteoglossiformes; family Mormyridae; genus Mormyrus; species Mormyrus lacerda. Next base: position 10,895,165 of record JAABNX020000047.1, on the reverse strand, counting down.
CACTGCTCTGATTATACATTTCAAGCTTTAAGTGTATTTACATTGTCCCTGTTATAATTCTTACACTGCAAGGTCTCACTGCGGTAATCCTGACGACCTTCAATGATATCACAGCATGCCGATTTACCAGCACACACACGGGCACCCGAAATACTGCCCTCAAGAAGACATGAGATTTTCACATAACGTCAACGGGACATTTTTTCAAATTTATTATTATTTTTGGATAATAAGCTACACAGCTATCCAGTTACGACTGGGCGCCGTGCCATTCAGTCTTTGTCCATGACTGCTGGGGGGGTTTTTATTATTTTTTTTTTTAATCACAGTGAAACCAACAAAGAGCATCGTGATTCACACAAAGCCTGTCTAAGTACAATGGAACACGTCACCGTGACACAATACAGGCCACAGTCTGCAGGTTCCCCCCTTGAGGCTCAACTGGGTCACCAGTAAAAAGAAAGCAAAACAAACCTTAATGGCACATAAGCTGGCAGCATTAACTTAATGGTCCCGTCAGCGTAAGTACTGCCGCTCCATAAATCGGACGGCAAAAGTGCGGGACCTTAAAAACAGGAGAGTGAAGGCAAGGAAAAAAATGAAAACCGAGATTAAATACGATAAAATCACACTGCATTACGTGTATTCTGGAACGTCGATGGCATTCTGTCCTCAAGAAGTGCGACAGCCCATGGGATGCTGCGGTGATCTGTGCTAAGAGTCACAGCTACTCGCTAATGCAATTCCCAGTAGCATAGTCCATTCTGGAAGGTCGCACCCACTACCAGAATACAACATTACAAACACAGCGTTGACCTTTGAACCCACATGGAGCAGCTCCCTGACCCATTCCTCCCCCTAAACTGCAGGTGGTGGGAGATAAGCACTTTAATCACCACCTAGCCACGTGAAAAAGGAACACCAAGAAAATTACAATATTTTTAAAAAACAATAACACGATCGCAGCCGAGCTTATTGCCTTTTGAATGGACGAAAATGTGGCCCCTCAATGACTCACTTGCTGTGAAAAGCTCATGGCTGACCTAGAAACCGTTGTTTGTGTGTCAGGCTGTTAGAGGGTGTCATTAATGTATCATTAACATATCAGGAGTGTTATGTAACGTTACACACACACACACACACTCAAAAAAACTCCAGGCCTTTCATTAATCTCACAGGCAACATAAAGCTAAACTGGTGGGTGAGGTTAAGTACAGAGGTATCCGTATCAGCCTCTCTGTCACTTACAGGAAACGGCTGTACGTACTATCGTTAACACTATCTGTTCTAGATAATGCTATCTTATGAATTATCTTTACGATTCCATTTTACTATATGGTAGTCTTTATTAAAATTTAAATACTTCACATGGTTCCTGTTAAGTTATTAAGCTGATCTGAGACAGGTCCGGTATATTCATTCTCAGATACCATCTGCGTTACCGCCCCATACTGCCAAACAGTGGGTCGAAGCATATAAGATTTCCATCCAATGGCGCGGCCGGATACCCACTGTGACAAGCCAATCGATAACGACAATGCAAAATGAAGAAGAAAGCAACGAATGAGGCGACAGACATAGGAGATGAGAGGTACCGACACATAAATAAAATATATTTTCCCCAAACATTAAATTGATCAAAACAATGGCTTCACACAGATCCCAAAACAGTATCAACGCATGACTCACTTACAGCGTTGATCTCTTCATTCTCCCCAGTACAAAAAGCTTCCTTCTTAGTCTTAGAACAAGCAACACCCCTCTGCCCAGTGCATTCCTAAGAGCCTCACCCACTGGAATAATTACCAGAGAGAGGAAAATAAACAAATACATAAATAAATATGAAAAACAAAGGCAATTCAGTTTGTACATAACTGGGAAGTAATGTTTTCCTGAAGGCGCACAATGAAGTCCTTGAAACATTATTCGCTTGAAACCTATTATCAGATATTTTGGTGTGTTCCCTCTGATCTGTGTACGCTGACTCATTAAATGTTTATAGAGAGCAGTGCATGGATGTCGGCGCGTTAATAAATCACCACGGCTACAGAGATGCTGAAGCGCCACTGACCAGCAAATCAACCAGCGGACGACCTCGCGGGGAGCCAGATGAGATTTGAAAACGATAATCAAATATTGTATCGTGCTTTAAGTGACATTTTGTTTCAGACCCTAGCCTGTGCTGCGAAAATTCTTCCTCGCTCCGTATAACAATTATTCCGGGGCACAGAAAGGAAGGTTCCATTTTTTTTTTTTTGTATGAATTATTTATTTTCCCCGGTAAGTAGTCTGCTGGGGATACAAGAGACTGGGAATCAAGCTCAATATTTTCCTCTCCAGCCCGGCATTCCAAATCGGCGCCCATCACAGGTAGATGTCTAATGTTACTCAATAACACGTGAGGGAGCCGTTTCGTGGCTTTATACGCGGCGTTCCTGCTCAAGAGCAAAGGAATACTTCTGAGCAAGAGGTGCGACATCCCACCTCCAGAGGATTCGTCGCCAAGAATGAGTTCGTTTACTAAGGCAGAGGCAGGAATGTAATTAGTCCAAATCACAGAAGATAGTGCTAAAAATAATAATGCAACCTCAAATGTCAAGCCTAACACATCCTGACAAAGAAAGCTGTGACACTGTTTTAAATAAGCAAATAAATGCATTGGTAGATAAGGCTGGAAAACGCAGGGCTGCGTCGTTTGTGCTGCGTAGAGGATGATCCCAAACGGCGTCAGATGAGAGGCTTGACATACAGGGTCAATTCAATTACACTGGATAATCCAGGAGAGATTATTTTTACTCTGGGTTGGTTCACAAACTAGCGTTGGGTAACACTGATTACATCATGCCTCCCTATGAATTTAACAGCACTGAGTCTTCCTCGCAGCAGGTTTTCCCCACTCCACTGAAGTATTTCAAATAACTCGCAGCTGTCAGGGTGCCGAACTGCACGGCTGCCAAGTGCCGAAAGAGGAATAATAGAAAATTTGGTTTTAATTTGACGTAATGTAGTACAAACAGTTACTGGAAACCATGACATCTCTGCCGGTACTTGGATAGGTTCTAATACAGAGGAACAGTGGTCAGAAACTCATATATGCTAAATAAATATACAGCAGTTTCATGTTTGTTTATATATGGGGTGAACAAAATAAAAGGAACACTAAGAGTATATTAATATCAATGATTTAATGAGAAGTAAGGGCCTCCCTTTGGCTTCAGAAGGGTTTTGATCCTTTTTGGAAGCCCTGAACTATAACTGGACATTGGTCCACTCTTCCAGAAGAAAAGCCTCAGTTCATTGAAGAATGAATGAGGTGGAAACTGACTTCCCACTCTACAGTCCAGAACATTCCATCCATCCGTCCATCCATCCTACCGTCCGTCCGTCCATCCATCCATCCATTTTCTGAAACCGCTTGTCCTGCTCAGGGTCACAGGGGGTCTGGAGCCTATCCCAGAAGCGATGGGCGCAAGGCAGGGAAACAACCCAGGATGGAGCACCAACTCATCAAGGTCCAGGACATTCCATAGAAGTTATGTACATATGGTGATTGAGTGGAAGGTGTTCAACTTCATCCGGGTGATCATGAAACCACACTTAACTTTGTTTAGCAGCATATATGGGGGCATTATCATCTTAGAGTATGGGAAGATGATATCGGGGAAGAGTTCTTGCACCACAGGGTGCATCGGGTTCTGTAAAATAGCCTCATAATCCACGCCTGTTATATAACCAGGCAGAGCAATCATCAGACCCAATGGCTCCCATGAGAAGGCTAGCTATAACATTATGGATCTCCCATGTGTAACAGTTGGCTTTCTCCAAATGTAAGCCCATCCTAATGTAGGAGAAAGGGTGAAAGATGACTCATCAGACTACTTTTTCTCATTGCTCCAGGGCCCAGGTTTCTGTGCTCCTGACACCCAGTTACGCGTCTCTGTACATTGTATTGAATATGGCCAATGTACAGTAGGTTCCAAACAGAAGCTCTGCCATTAAATCCAACAAGATGTCAACGTTTTGTTTTTGTTGACACTGGGTTACAGACGTGTCGGTTCAGTGCTGTGGCAATTTTTAATGGCAAACTTTTATGATATTTAGCATCTTGAGTGTTCATCTCTCCTTGGTGATGACCTTTGACTGCCCACTACTGTTCCTCATTTCTGCTGCAGTTTTTTCCCTCTCCGTTTGGCTCACGCTGTCATGATTTTTCCCACACTTATCTCCCCTTGACACATTAAATAAGGCTGAAGTTTTCATGGCCAATGCACCTGCAAGTTGACCATTTGGCCTCTTTTGGTTGTCTCATGTTGCTTTGAAAACTCACATATCAGACTGCTGACCATCAGACTGCTTTCACAGCTGATGCATATACTGCTTACTGGCATTCAACTTAATATGACTCAACTTTGTAACCGTGTTTGTAGTTGTGATTTAGTTACTTTGACGTTAGAGTCCTATTTCATGTGGTGTCACTATTATTTTTTCCACCCCACATAAGCATAAAAATTAAGAGCACTTAACAGACCTCTGGAATGTAAATGTATAACACTGAAGGATTAAAAAAACATTTTTAAAAGTTTTGGATGGGGGGATCTATGATCTCTCAAGACATCTGACAGAATTCATTTGAAATGGAGACATGTTGTTGTAAATTGGATCACCGTGTCGGAGTATTGTCTTTACGAGTTTCTAGCGGCACATATTATTGTACATTACACATGTGCCGGACAGCAGAGTCTTAAATGTCAGACTGATTGCTTTCAAAATGGCTCCAGACAACTGGGAATCATTACACATGAGTATGGATACCTTGAAATCACCCGCTCCTTAAGAAACTGAAGCAACGCAACGGAGAATTTCGTCAAACTGATAAAAACAGTGACCTCGCAGAGTTACTGGACCGACCACTAATTATATGTATGTGCAGTTTTATTTGAAACGCTGCTATACTTTACCCAGCAAAGGATATTTCTCAAGGCTGTTTCACTGCCAGAGATTTCCACAATACACATCCGGGCTCCTTGCATGTTATTCATTACGAATTATGGGAATAATATCTCACCAGACAATTATGCAAATATCATTCAGGGATAAAACGCTTTCAGATTCTAAAAAGTACCTCTGCTTTGAAATGAACTGCACGGGAAAGTTCTGCCTAGGGACCACTGTGGGGAGGGGGTGGGGGCTAGAATAATAATAATTTCATCGTTTCAGTTTTTCCTTGAATTCTCAATCACGGATATGAATGGATAACGCATCTGGCAGTTTAGAAATTCCTGACCTTAAGTAATACAATCCAGACTGCAAATGAGTGAAAGGGAAAATATCAAAGATGATCCAACGTAATACCTAAAATGGCTTATTAAGAACGAGAGCATGATCTCAGTTTTGGGCACGATTTAACGCGGATCGCAGCCAAAGCCAAGATTTATCAGCGTGTCTCACTATCAGATCACTAAAATACACCTCTTAAATAGCTCTAATTACCTTTCGTCCCGTGCGCAGGAGGCCGTAATCACCTTACACTGTTTACCAAATCGTTCAAACAGACCATGTTTTAATAAATTAAACGTTTACACTGTGCAGTTCTCCTTACACAATGTCCATCCGGTCAAAAATATAGCTGTTTGGAACATCTGGATATTATTAATAACCTGTATGCGGCCACCCAAGCCAGATACAAGCAGGGTCTCCGAAGAATTTGAGAAATGTTCCCACTTCAGTAACTGCTTATGTTTAGTGAAATGCAAGCAGCACCGTTTCAAACAAACAAACCGCTGGTATTTAATTTTCTTTCTCAAAGCAAGAACTAGGACAATTTTATATCCCATGTGGTCAACAGAAATGTGCACTATAAATAGAAATCTGCTGTGAATATGCAGAAATCCAAAATCTGACTTCAAAATACAGTACTCGGTTTATTAAAGGAGCATGCCTTTGTGCTGTTTCATTCTCCGGGGGGAATTGGGTAAAAAGTTAATTTTTATTTCCTTCGGGGATAGAGTATATCACAGGGCCTGATGTTTCACAATATTCCGCGATCATACACTCAATGATAGATCTTTTCTCTGTATTTAATTATTCAAATGTTCCCCGAACCACATGTTCTCACCAGAAGCGGCTTCGCCCACTTTCTTACGGCTTCCAGGCGTCTCCGTCGCATCGCACCGTATCTTCCTAAACAGCGCTGCATATAAATGCCGATGTAAAGGCGAACATTTCCCCCTTTAGCGCTGGACCCCACGCTGGAAACATTCGATCGGCCGTACAAGGCCACGTTTTTGCTTGTTAAACACGTCGCCAGCAATTACATAAAAAGCCCACTGACGACATCGTTGAGATACGCCATTCGGAGCGCTGCTTTTCATAGAAAAAAAACACAAATGACCCATTTTCACGGCAATATTTGCGGCATACACACATAGGAAACGAGCATGGAAATAAAACGTGAATGTACTCTTTCCAAACTGGGGCTATTGAAGCCACAGCGGGAAGGTAACTTAAACGTAATGTTCCCATAATTTGATTTATAAAGGTGTACATTATTAACACTCTTCAGGGTAAAGGCTTGAACAGACGGCCTCTTGATGAAAGATAACAATGTTCTTTTGTCTTGCACATCTTTTCCATTAGCCGAGAGGATATCATTAATTCACCCTTCATTGTTATGCACAAAACATAGTATAATAATACACAGGGCATTCTTCTCACAGAGGATTTCTCTGGACAGAATAAAAAGTGTTTAGTTTGTAAAACATTAAAAACCTGGACATGCTAATTGAAGTGGTTTGTCCATAATTATTTTTGCATATCCCGGTCTGCATTACATTTGCGCGAATATATTTCTCAAGGCTACTAAATAAATAAATAAAGGCAGACAAAGACACATCAGAGTCCTGTATGCATGACAAAAAAAAAAAAAACGACCAAATTAACAACCAAAAGGATTTCAGGGTGTTACTCAACTCTAGAGTGCCTCAACCACGCAAATTACAAAAGCTTTATAACAACCCTACTTTAATAAAAAGCACCAGGATATAAATATTGTATTCTGTTATCACTTCATAGATGCCTGCGTGCAAAAAAAGCGTAACAATGTAAAATACGCTCTCTTAGGATTCGGAGCCAGTACAGCAAAGAAAGAGGAAATGATTCAAAGAGAGAAAATAGCACAGCAATCAACTGACAATCAACCAACAAACTCAGTTCAATAATTAACTAGACTCCTGATTACATTCATAAGACATCGTTTCATCCCTAAGTTTTCATTTGTTATTTGCACTTGGGCTGCAGGGTTTCTCACAGTTTGAATCTTAGGAGTTTAAGCGCCATAATCTCGTTGGTGCGTGTTCTCTGCTGTTTGATGGAGTGTGCTGGAAATATGCAGGGCCTCAGATGGCTAAGGCCAGTAAGGAGACCAGTGAGATTCAAAGGTAAGTGTTCACACCGCAAAAGCGGGGCGAGGAGAACCCTCCTACCGCTTATGGAGTGTGTTTATCAGTACTTATGGGCACGGGGCCCAGCAAATTGTGGATTACATTTATAACTTAAAATCCTGTATGTCCTTATGGGACAGTAAAATAACATACATGCACATGGAAAACAATTAAAACGTGAAACCCAGTCCAGCGATAAAGAAGGGCTTTAGGATTAATTAAAAAAAACTGCAAGCATGAAAAGTAATAACTTGTTTTGCATCACATACTTCCTAAAGTATGCTTTAGTCTTCCTGTTTCTCTCAAAAGTTTAATGGCTCTCAGTTTAACATCCCTGGACTTGTTTCACAAGCTACAAGCGTTAAACTCCTGTTACGTGGTTCAAAACGCCGGAGTCTGAACACTTATCTGAACGCAGCGGCTTTCCTGCCAAGCGTCCGTCTTTCCAAGCATAAAAGATTTGTCTCAGATTTGTTTCATGTTCAAAATAAAATAAATACAGCATGTGGTAATGCTTAAAAAGGATCATGACTTCATGCCTTATCCCCAGGCACAAATAAATTACATTCCCCAATCATTTTATCACTAATATTGCAGTGAATTATACTATGTTAAAACATGATGAAACACACTATAAAGACCAAAAAAGAAAAGCAGATGACAGTTTTAAAAAGAACTTAACTAGTTCCCCAAATGCCATAAATCATCACCAACTAGTTAGTGTAAAAATGCATAGATTAAACTTACCTAAGACAATGAATGCCCCGTTCACCTTACAGGAATCTGTCTGCATTGATCTCTCTGCTGTCGTCCCTATTAATGTTTAAGTTCCCACTGAGAAGGATTTGCCACCCGAGACCTCATGCCCTGAGTTACTATTGGGCAGGTAGGTCAGTTTTGAAAATGCTATGAGATTAGCCTCTTAGCATAGAAAAACACAAAAACATCATACCACAGGCTATATACATGTGTAAATTATTAAAATAAACAGCTAAACTACAATTTCAAGCACATTGCAATGACTGAAGACTCTGAACCAAACTGGACTACTTCTGGGTCAGACCAGGCTTGATCCCAGTATCCCGATGCGAGTTTCTCTGACCACAGAACACATGAACAAAGTGTAGTACTAGCCTTTAGCATAACTATGCTAGTCACTAGTTAATTAAGCCTCCTTGCAAAACATCCCAGAATTAACGCACTGAAGCCTTTTGCTTTGTATATATTTGAAGGGTCAAAAAAAAAATCGTTGGCTACATGATGTAATTATACAAATAATATGGCACTTGTCAGTAATAAGGTCAAAGATGAGGTCAGGTCAATTGTAATTCATTCAATCAAGACAGAATACATCCATATCACAGCCCCATTGAATGTATCTTATCTTTTTCTCATTGGTCGTTTCATCCATGAAGGTGTAGCCAGATAATCCGCCACTGTCTTCTCATTTCCCATGAGACCTTCCAGTCAGATCCAGCCGTGTCTCTTCACATAATCTCTAAATTACGTGGTGCTTTAGCTATTAAACCGTAACTCATTTTCAAACTGCCCATTATACTCATTGGTTTGTTAGTCCATCAGGTGATTAACCGTAATCAATTTAATGTGGCTTGAAATGGCCAGGACTGGTTCTCCTCGGACAAGAGTGGGTCCAAGGAAGACAAGTGCTCGACGGGTCGGCTGGTGTTCCGCGCAGAGAAGCGGCGCCCCGGCGCTCTTACCGAACTCGTCACAGACGCTCTCATTCTCGATCAGCGTGGGATGCTCAAAGGTGTCACGGCAGTACAGGATGCGGGTGTTGCTGCCCAGCGAGGCGATGCCACCCAGCGCCAACACCACGTGGTCCGTCAGCAGGGAGGAGGGCCGCTCGCGTAGCCGTACGACAATAGAGCGGTACCGGCAGTACTGCGGGTAACTCAGCACCAGAACTCTCTTCTCTTCACCATCCTCACCTGGTGAAAGGAGGGGGAGGGGGAGGTTAAAAAAAAAAACACGAGGTTTGGCGTTAAGCACTTTAATCACAGTGCAAATTCGCGCATGTTGTTGTCTTGTGTAACAGTTAACTGACGGAAAACCAAGCGGGCTTCCTTTAATTTTCCGTGCGGATCCAAAGCAGCTGTTGTCACATGACGGCTCTCTGTAAGGATTGGCAAAGCGAAAATATCTGGGAAGCATGCCATGCCATTCAGTACAGATAGATTAGGCCGCACAATATGGGCTCCTGAAGACTCGCTGGGATCCCTGCTGCTGAAGCAATATTATTACATCCAAAAGAAAGTCAACTTAGTTAATATGGCTCTGAGTCACAGTGTTGGGTCCTCTGAGATTCAACCAGAAACCCCGCGATTGTTAAGCCAATCACAAGGCATTAAACACCCAGTGAGAAAAAAATCTATTCCTAAGACAGGAGTTAACATCTATTGTTACAGTCTAAACCATGTCTAAAGATGTCAGGGGGCTGGGGTCTGGCTGAAAAAGCAGTACAGGGACGTAAAGCGGCCCCACATTCTGGGAATGTGACATTGAGGGACAGAGAACATGCGCAGTTTCCCCTGGCTGACATACCCCAAAAGAAAATACTCAGCTTGGTTTTTTTTTAAACCTAAAACCAGATTTCAATATCTTTTTATACACCATCAAATTATCTTCATTACCTCTTCCGCAAAGAAGATATATAAAAATCCAGTTACATAACGCCGTTAATTATGTATTTCTATCCGTGACTATAACAGCTACAGGATTTGAAATGAACTTCAAAAATTCATCTATTTTTTTAATGTCTCGGGATGAATGCAGAAGTGCTCAAAATGTCCTATTGATTTTGCTTATCCTTTAATTGGACCTTTGCATGAATAATATCCCTTTTTAAATTCCCCACATGTTCTGCGCTCCCTCTCTTTCCAGCACTGTGTTCTCGGTCCTCTTACACACAGCCTTGAAGATGTGGGGAAGGGGGGGGGGGGGGCGGGTGGAAAGCTCAAGGTTGCCCACATTGACAGTGCTTGTTGAG
>JAABNX020000047.1:10870742-10881286 GCA_015163995.2 Mormyrus lacerda | reverse complement strand
ACTGCCAGTATACTTCACCCCCCCCCCCCCGCAGGTTTATGTTAAAACCCCAGAAGCTACACTTCTCTGTATTTACAATTGCGAATATCAGAAGCCCCAATCTGCCTTTTTTAAAGCTGCCCCTGTTATACGAAAACCTCGCACACAAAAACCTTATTCAACTAGAGCTCAAGTGAATTACTACAACTGGCTGCATGCAGCCCCTGCAGATGAATGGCTTGTTTTCTGGAAATGCATCAGTTATATGAGATGCAGGAATTGAGCATTCGGGCTGGGTACAGAAACAGCACGGCAGGATGTGAACGTGGGGCAGACGGATTATATGTATTTTCGTTTAACCCTGCAGAAAGGAATACATTGTTATGGGCATTACAACGCAATACATAATTTAATATTTCCTCGCTCCACCCCCCCCCCCCCCCCCACTCCGTTCAGCCGTACCACTTCACAAACAGAAAGGGGGGTGGTATTTGAGAGAAATCCGTTTCCCTTTGTTCTGTGATAAGGAGTTATCGTTCAATGGATTCCTCTAGCCGAGGGTGTCATTACACTACTATTTCACCATCGTTACAACTGCAGGAAAGCTTAAAATAACAGCGTCCTAATGCTCCCCTCCCACGACGTGCCGCGCGCTTAGCAAGCTACGACGACATACATCCACAGCATCATACTCTAAATTATAATCCACCACCCAATAAACAAGTAAATGTGCTGCAAATGTCAGTTATGCGCTGGTGATTTTTTCGATGCATCATTATAATCTGCATTTTGTTTAAGATACGCCCTGTGCTCTCCATATGTAATATACTACAAACACACACATACACAAACACACACAAAAACACTGACCGCGTACTGATAATAACCAAAGGCACAACAGAAGTTGAATGCAAAGTACACCGCACTGCCCAGGAGTCTATCCATCATGCACATTCATTAGATACTGTGAACGGAATATTTATTATTTTTTTTCCCTTACTTTTCGCCAGCCAGGTTTTTAAGACGCACCGGCTCTGACGTGGTCGTCAAACGCGCGGCCAGCAAAGCGCTTAACTCCGCGCCGCGGTTCGTGAAATGAAAATGAAATTCTAACAAGGCACTTTAAACAATGGCTGCTCTCCTTCTTTAGCATCTGAGTGGGTGAAATGATTAGAATTTCCAGAGGACAGGATGAGTGGCAGAGAATAGTGGCATTATTCAATGAAACCAATTAAAGAGCATTTAGACTCTGACACAAAGGAGGGATTAGATGACGGCCAGGATAACAAGATAGTATATTATCAATGCACTATTGTGCCGATTTCTTTATTTGCAGTCACTTCTAGACAGGCCTTTTCAATTACTGTCCAAAGAATAAATCATTCATAATTCTATGGCCTGTCACACAGAACATGAATGCATATCACACAATTTTATCATTTTTTAATAATGCAAACCAGGCCTCCTTTCGTGCACATTGTGAAAAAAAAAATACTTGTCTAGTAACACATTAAATTTATATAGTTGGGAGCAGATCAAAGTGCATTTAAACTAATTCTCAAATGGGGCTGTATCTATACTGAAGTATTTTCCTGAGACATATGTAGTGAAGTAGCAGCAGTGGATGGGGAGAGCTGTAGTAACTCTAGGCCGCTGGATTAACATATGCTTGCGGATGCAATGGCTACGAAACGATACATGACCACCATAATGAACCAAACCCTTCAGGGCACCCAACTGGCACTATCAGTCATGACTGCCCCTCCGAGGACCGACACTCGACAGGGAGGGTGGGACAGTAGGGTCACCACAGCACTCGTCACAGGTATGGATTTTTTATTTTTTTTTGGGGGGGGGGGGGGGTATTGCAGGTCTGTTGCCACTTCCTTGGAGTAAGTAAAACTCCCAAGATCTCAGTCAGTCGTGCAAATCATCCTCTCTGTCCCTCTTCCTGACGTCATTGGGGTGAAGCAGAAGGTTTTGTCACCCTTGCCTGCGTGTTGCAATGTGCACCGAGATTTATCAAGGCCCATTTTATAGAATACCACGCCCGCCTAGACGGTAATGAAATATCCAGTGCATGCGGTGTCCTATCTTACAAGCAATCAGCTCACTAATGAAATGCCACCTTTTTTTTGGATATTGTGATAAGGCTGCAACTGAGAGGAATTTGATTAGTGAATAATTAAATACTCATGCACACAATATTCTACCAGCGTGCCGCTTCCTATGACTAAATAAAATAGATTAGCAAGCAGAATGTCATTAGAGAGCTGGTGCCAAAATAAGGGATTAATTAGTCTCAGAGATGTAGGCTAGAGCAGGTACTACCAAGATGTTTAATGTTTAAGGAAGGTTTTTAGAGTTTTGCAACAACCCCAACCTCAATGTGAAACGATTGGTTGGCAGTGATAACAGATTAGTCATCCCGGGGAGAGAAGGCTTGGCACAAAGGAACATAAAAAGACCACATTGTATTTTCGCAAACACACTGAGTGCCCTTAGGTTAAAATTAACAATGCTACTATGGCTGCCAGGAGGGGGCGGGGCTTTTCATGAAGGACACAGCACAGCATTAACATTTAATTGAATTTCCCTTTTTTAAAAAAGGAACCTGTTTTCAAAACTCGGAAAATCTAATGAAGCAACTAGATTAATGGAAAGATTTGAGTGGAACTCTTGTGAGACCTTTTTCTTTACCAGTCTGCTGGCCGTTTGGGGTGTTTTTATACTACAGCAAGAGTCACATTAATAAGTCCTCTGTTGTTTCAGACCCTGTAATGGAGGGACAATAAAACTTTTCATTTCCTCAAAGGTCACCCCTTAGAGACATTCACATTGTTTAACTGTCTACCAGCGTAGCTATTATCCCACGGCCCATGGAAAAATAACACAAGCCATTGGAAAAGGCAGAGATGAATACAACAAGAGCAGCGCAAACGTTTCTCTGCGCGGAATCAGAAAGTGATTACAGAACGCGTCTTCCTGCTTCACCCACATTAGAAAACGCAAGCATTCTTCACGCTTAAAAGTGACTTTTCCACTCTGCCTAACAATACCCTGGTCGGGGATTGAGAATTCCTGGCATTCGGCCAGATTCAGTCATAAGGGAACTGATGATATGAGTAGATCGCTGAGTTACGACAGACAAAGAACTCGTGTAAATTTCCAACAGGTCTGCAAATAATGAAGTGACGTGATATTTGTGTTTACTAAGCCGGCCTGTGACTATTGCAGATCTTTGCTGTCCTGACAGTGGCGCAATGGGTTCGTTTAATTATTTCAAGGGAGTTTCAGACTTCCGAGTTACTTCACAGAAGAGCATTCTTTATGGATATGCGCATTTCCCTTTAGATCCTCTACTAGCCAGAGTTGTAATCTTCCTACTGAAGGTCACTTCTGCTATCTGTTAGCCATGACAAGTGGAGCAGCCAACACTCCCCCTTGTGCCGTAGCTACAGCCCAATGTATAAATATAGGTGTTTAAAATTTAAAGCCAGTAAAACTAAATATGTTCACAAGGCCTGTAAATATCCCTGGGCAGATCTGCTTCAACTATGAGACATGATTTTCTAAACACAATCATGCTGCAACATGAAACATTTGTACCCAGGGCAGAATAAATGGCCCAGGCTATGAGTGCTAACATGTCATCTGTTTTAACTTTCCTGTTTCTTTACTCGCCTGTGTCAGGACAAACATTTGGTGAAAAGCCACATTCAGGCCACAGGAAAAGAGCGACCGCACCAGTGACATCACACTGCTCTTTCTTTCCAAATCGGCGACATCGATGCCATTTTCTGCCATTATGTCATTTGTACAGAAAGGTCAGCGAACGGCGTCGTGCGCAAACGAGAGCGGCTCCGGAGTTCCTCCAGAAAGCCCTGAAATCCAGAAGGGCCTCGTGCCAAGTAACAGCCACAAACAGATAAGTCACTGTTCATTCTATTCTGCTTGACAACAAACTTGCTGCAAGCGAACGGGACACCCGTCGCAAATCAAACCGGTCCTCACGTGCCCTGGCAGCATGGGTGATGCATGGACCTGGGTACCACGTGACGATTTAGCCCCCCCCCTCCCAAAAAAAAGCCTCTTTTCAGGCTAAAGCGGGGAGCTCAGTGCAGCCTGGAATGCAGGCACCCAACCGGGAGCAGAGCCCCCACGTCGTAAGTCATGGTCACACCTTAGTGGAATTACTGCTGTCCCTCCGTTGTCCATTTATGCCCAACTGTCCTGTAGCTACTTACTTACTAATTCCTTTTCAGATTCATCACGACAACATGTGACGTCTCTCAGAACAGCTAGAAAAATGCCAGAAATATGCAAAAAAAGATCTGAGATGATCCTTTTCCTGACGGTGATGGTTTTGGATGACATACAAATTATGTCAATATATGCACGTGCAATGTAAACGAAGAATACACTGTCTGTTTGTACATCGGTATCCTTGTTATTGAGTGTTACTGCAAACTAATGAACCTACATTGAGCAATGATGGCACCCTGGTTCTCGTATGCATTCAGAAGATTTGTAGAAATCAGCAGAGCCTGAACCCTGTTAGTCACGTTGACCACGAGCCTTTCACATACATATTATGTCTATGTGATTGTGCACACACACAGTACACTGCCACCAACCAGTCCAGTCACACTGCAATTTCTTAGCTGCCAAAAATGAGACCTGATAATTTGGGGAAGACCTCAGCTCTTCACCATCAATGTCTGATCTGATCACGTTTGGAAGGAGGTCACAGTTCAGTCTGTGTAGGATAAATTGGTGGTTGAAGCTGTAGTATTCTAACCAGCGCGAGAAGCTGCTGCTATTTGACAAAGTCCAGCATTTTTATAAATGAGCTTCCCCAGCACTGACAGAGATCTCCCCAGCTAGCCTACCAGATAGCAACAATGCATGGCTGGAGAGATCTAGTTTTGGGAGGAAAATAATTGCCAGAAGTGCCAGCTGACCACAGCAAGTCATGATATCAGAATCTCCCATGGAACGAGCTGCAACATATCATGGCTTTAACTTTAAATTGTACTTTGTGGTTTATAAAATTGTGAAGTTGGCAAAAAGAACACATCAACAAAATTAGCCCTGTCATAACACAAAAGCAAGGAGGATATTCTATTCTGCAGGCATGGCCCTTCCAGATTCAAAGAAGGCTAGCTATTTGTATATAGCTATTCGTTTAAACGATGGCTTGCATTATAATCCAAACTGAGCTTTGCTCAGTAATAGCTACTTAGCTCTGACGCCTGAAATGAAACACATCAACATCCTGCCTGTTTACTTTGATCAAGCCCACGTTATTTGGCGGCAGTTTCTCTTTTAAAACCTAAATATCAGATGCTGAATTCTCTCCCATTGAGCAATGCTGCACAGGCGCGCTAATAAATGCTTCAGTGACATTCTTTGAGTCATCAGAGTAGTCGAAATATATACCTGATAAGAGAGGAAATGCAGACTTGAAGGGTGAAACCGTACAGCTCAAAACCAAACTGTCGTACTACTTTTGACAGTAAGTAGTTAAAAAAAACTGTATATATAAGAGAATGTAGGTTCTGATAGTAAAATCCACCAGACCAAAAAATCTCTGTGATCCAGTGTAAACTTGTGAGTCAGTACTTTTCGCTCCAGATATGACTAATACACGAGTGTCGGACTAATGAAGTACCCAACAGAAGCCACGGTTCTCTGAATGTGCAGCAAAGTCTTCAAGGCCTGAGCATAATTCAGTCTGTAACCGTTAAGCCTAAGGCTCTTCCCTCAGTAGCAGCAGGTAGTAAAATTCTTACTTAAGCGAAGCTGTGACCAGAAGGGATCCTACTCTTGCATCGCTGAGAATGCAACATGTTACCATTAATGCGTCATGAATGAATGTATCTGTCATTGTCAGCTAACGGTCATTTTGGGCAAAAGTGTCCGCTTGGAATTTAACGGTGCGATGCGACGACTGGCGTTATTGTTGGCGTTCAGACGAGAAGAAGTGCAGATATTCTAACCTCAGTCGCATGAATAACTCATCATGGGACACACGCCTCAGAGTCATAAGGTGGCGAAGAAAAGTATGAATGGAAGCCATGCCTACGCTACTGAACAGCACATTGTGGACATTCTTCACACCGTGAATCAGAGCAAGTGATCCTGAATTTTATGAATACAGCACGCGGTACTTCACATCTTCAAAGGAGCACTAGCATCCTCCTCTCGACCTGGTGATACTCATTAACCGTAAACAATGGTGTAGAATGCTCAAATCTGAATTCTGTTGTCAAGGAGACCAAAACTGTACCTGCCACTTAAATGGCTAGAGACGATAGCAGACTTTAGTTAATATAAACACTTTAATAGGTTGATTTACACACTGATAAAACATTAGAAATGCAGCCATTTAAGACATTCGGTAATTTGAAGCTGACAGCACGCCCTCCTGTAACACTCGCTGAATTGGCATATGTCCAAAATTATAGCCCAAAATAAGCACAATATTACTATCCAGTCTCCCTCCCCATGGCGACCCGAGTCTTCTGTGACAGAATCTTTATAGCCATGCTGGCTCCCCGGAGAAAAGGCTTAAATTATAACACAATTTCATTGCTTCTCTGCAAAACTCGCTGTGGTATAGGGCTAGGTAGGTCATCCTTAAACTAATTATTGTACAGAGGCCTGATGTCGGAATACGAGAGCCCAAGAACAGCGTGTGGACTTCGGGAGGGGAAAAAAAAGATCATCGAATGGATCATAAAAGAGGTTTGCGGCTCTTGCCAACATTTTTAATGTAAAAAAAGAAGCCTGAGGTGAGTTACTTTTTTAAGAAGAAGGTCACACTGTGTCCATAATACGGCATATAATCACTTGCAAACTACATTCTGATCTATAATCTATACAATGCCTTGGTCATTGAAATGTTCAACCAAAGACAGGGAAAAAGTAATTAAGTACATCAAAGCTGCCAGATCCATGGTTTTTGTTGGCCGTCGTCCATGTGCGTGATGAAACCCCAACAGCCATCCTGTTAATTACTAAAACACCCTGCATTTTCTCCCGTGAACAGTTGCTCTTCGTTTTAACTGCCTCAATTACGGTAAATTTGTTTTGCGGTGCCACGACCGGGCTCATATTTCCTTTGGAGGAAACCAATTTGCCCATCAACTCTGGAAAGCTGGTCGTTCAAAGAATAATAATAATAACCATCATCATCAGTATAAGACAAAATAAAAAATCAAAAGAAGTTGTTTGTCAAGCCATGTTGGGGGAAACCGTTGTTATTATAACTTCATAATGCATTTTCTGCAATAAGAAATGTCTTGAATTATATGCCAAATCTGTTTTGTCAGCTTCCGTAGAACATCTTACCATATTAATAAATTCCTTACTGAAGTTCTGTAGAAATACCAAAGAGTCAATTTCAGAACAGAGTTCATCTGGCTTTTTTTATTAATGGTTCATTACTAGCTGTGATGCTGATTTTTAAAGTATGGTTTCTGCTAGTTGTCCGGCTGAATGGCCCTTTTCTTTTCTCTAGGCAACAAAGAAGAGTAAATTTAAGCTGGGGATGGCCTCTGGCACTTAGCCAGGGCATTTAGCTTACACAGCGAATTCAGAGTCGTTTTGAGTAACTGCATTTAGAATCCTGACAACACAAACAGGCTAATATATAGTCATTAAGGAGCAACTTATTAACATTACAAAACCTATACACAATGGACACAAATAATAAGGTACAAGTCTGACAGTAAATAAATTCATTAACACACTTTTCTGCTCGCTATTGATTCGCATATGCAGCTGTAAACTTAAGTGACAAAGAGTCCATTATTGATTCTCCCATCTAATCTCTGCATAAGAATCTAATACAACGGCCAATTCAAGGGCAATTTAACATTTGGTTTCGCCGGCTAAAGGAGAGCTGTACACACAGTCTGGTAAATGGATGAGTAAACTATAAGATCCAAATACAACCATAGAATAAAAACATTGTATCATTCTGTGAACAGTATAGCTAGTGTGACAGTAACTGGGTCTTAGACCAACCTTAAAAACCAACATTTTTAACACCCAAAGTAGAAATCGGAAATAAGTAATAATTATATTTTGTATATAATCAAAAACAAAAAACAGTTAATCGTGCAAATTCCCAATATATGGGGAGCAATTTTCATTTTTCTTGGTTTCTGTAACGGCTTTACAGAATTGCAAGTCATACATGACATTTTTAAGACCTCATAAATCTGACACTGGAGCTTTTAAACTGAACTGTGAAAGTTCTCTGCAAGAACTACAGCCAGTTAGCGACGTATAAATGCACGTTATTCTGTTCCAAACTGCACATTTGACATTTATTTTCCCCTTTTCACATAAGCAATGAGGAGTCAAACAACGGTTTCCCCCCACCTATAATTCTGCACACAATTTTTATGAAATATTTGGAGGCGACGACAAAGGTAAAAATAACAAGAGCCCCGCACACTGAATGCTTAGTCATCCTTGGCTTCAGATATGTCTGTCGCATGACATTCTACAGATTTTTTCCATAAACATGCATGACACGGGTAACATATTTTTGCACAAGACTGAACTGCTTATGCGACAGATAACAAGCTGTGATCAACTTATTGCATTGTGAAGTGTTGACGTAGTCAACTATTGGTCATGCTGAACGATGCCATTGGAGGGGTTTGATATTGGGGGTGCAGAATTCAATAACTTAAATACAAAAGTCTAGTTGTTGGGAGTGATGAATGAACCCCCCCCCCCCTCCCACTTACTGGGGGTGATGAATGAACTCCCCTCCCCAGTCCCTACACCCATGATGCACAAACATAACTGGAGGATCTCAATGACAGGAATGAAAGCGTTGGTTTACCTAGTTCCACCTTCTCCTTAAGGACGTCCTTGAAGTTGAGGCCGCTGTTGAGCGTCGACTCCCGGTACCTGTGCAGGGCCTCCCCCTGTTCATTCCTCCTCAGCTCCCTCAACACGGTGGGCTTCAGGGGCGCCGCCCTCAGGCCACACGTCCACGTGGAGGCATCTGCGATCGTCCATTTCACAAGGTCCTCCAGCTTCACAATGACCTTCTCAGAGACGGCTATGACCTCATCCTGTGTGGCAGTACAGCGTCAAGTCAGTAGGGCAGTGCTGGGTTTGCATGTTAGGCTGTGGTGAGGGGAGGTGTGGGGGGTGGGGTGGGGGGCATGGATGTGACTTTAAACATCGTTGCAGAAGCCGTGCTAATCTACATCAAAAAGGAAAGCTATGGCCTTGATGTCAAGGTTGATGGTAAATAATGATCACGGTACCAGATGAGCAGACCATACCTTGCTATTATCCCCCCATTATACAGGTCAGATTTCAGTGTCACTATCCAAGGCTAACGCGTAGATAAACAAACAATTGAATAAATAAAAATTGCCTTTCGTTTTACTACAGCACTCCGGTCCCATTCAACGGCAAGCGAAGGATATAAAAATGAATTTCCAAATGAAATCCATTTTCTAGACTGATCCGCTTGCTATTTGGCATCAGAAGGCTTAAAAAAAATAAATAAATGATTCTGTTGGGTTAGTGTGGAAATCTGGAAAGCACATGTGTTAGCGTTTGAGAGAAATCTTTACCGCTGCATCTCCATACTACCAATGCCTCTGCTTTAGCAACTCTACAATCTTAATGGATGTTATCATTGCCTCCTGTCCATCTTTGGTCACAATATCTCAGCATAACATAATAAAAAGCAAACATTAATGGTTTCAGGGGGCTTAAAGTCTTCATTTGAAATTTTTCAGAGATACAGTGCTGTGTATGGCAGACGGAAACTTAAGCCACTTCTGTTACTTTAATACCGCGTCTCCTGTCGAAAAAACGTCCAGAGCAGAAAGGATTTGACGTAATTGCTGTTGACTACACATCGATATTCTTGCTTGTCTAAATTTAAAAATGTTTTCTCTTTCTACTTTGGAGAACTGCATTCTTTCAGTTTGGGAATAATCAACAGCAGACTTGTGGTCATTTGAAATGTAATTAAATTGCCCATTTGATTTTGAACCAAAACCTTAAAGGAGTGTCACTATATATGAAACAGCTCTTCCATTAGAAAAGAATACATTTTCAACTTCAAATACTGAAAAGCCCCTAATTTATATCAGACGTTCCTTATACTGTATATTGTTTTTGCTCAAACATAAATAAAGCACATACATAAATACCCTGACAACTAAACTCCACAGTTTAAATCACTTAAGTCATCATCTGTCGGTTTCACCATTAGCCAGCGGTTGCTACATTTATGCCTTATTGATGCAGGCAGTGCACCATTAGTGCTTTAAAACAAGTGAAAGTGTGTTACTGCATCACTAGCTAAGGACTAATGTGCCCCAGTAGCCAATAGGAAACGGTCTCAGTACCTCGGGAATAAGGGTGCCTAGCCTAGGATGCTAAGCAATAGCCAGTGTACACAGAAGCATTTGTTTATATGCTCCGGAAAAGTAAGTGGGTCAAGCAATGTTAATCCCAATGACGACGCGACAAACTTTACGGAGAGGTCATGTGCAAAGCCTGCCCCCACCCCC
>JAABNX020000047.1:10845708-10862645 GCA_015163995.2 Mormyrus lacerda | reverse complement strand
GCTATTAATTGTGGATTATATATAACCATACACGCTCCCATGTATTAATCTGTATCATTTTTGTGAATTTCCATTGTCATAGAAACTGCTAGCTGCCTAGCTTTTATCATGTACTTACACTAACAATGCACTCCCTCCAGGACATCAAAAGAATATTTCAGTGCAGCTATGTGAACAGTACTCAAATATTGCCTTTATTCCTGTTTGCTTAAAATGTCACAGTAATAATAAATGATGATAATGGTGCTGCAAATTATTTGGTTTACAGATTGTGTGTTTCAGCATCTGCTGTGCAGCATGGATTTCTGGTTGTTGGTGACAATATGAGTATACCAGATTGATAGCCTAATCTTTCACTATTTTTTTCTGCTGCTGGAAGCATTTGGAGTTTGAAAGCTTAGGGAAAAATTGAATTCTGTGTCTGGGTGTGCGTGTGTGTGTGTGCGCGCGCGCGCGCGCAAACGCCTGTGTGCAAACTCATTAAATTCTGCCTGTCTATTCATCCTTACAGACATGCAATATTCAATAGTATTCGCATTTCGTCGAAGGACATGACTGAGTGAATCATGTTATTTCAAAATTTTTGCTGTTTTGAAATATGAATACCTTCCATCTGAATAACTCGTTATAGTATTTCATTTACATAAAATAGGTTCAAATGAGCGATGCATGTTGTAATTAGAGTAGCATTATTTTCTGCAGCATGACTGTTTTTGGTAGATGTATATAAAGAAGCCTAGGAGTGTTATTTCTGAGGCGTTAAGAACATGTTTTGAATTCTGAAATTCTGCTTCATCTCTGCATTCCTGTTCCCATGGCTTTTAATGGGCCTAACCTTACCAAATGATTCAAACAGAGAGATCACAAAAAACGGCGTCAGCATTTTCCTCCTTTGGAGATAATATATAAATTAATGACAAGTCATTAAATAAAACTCTATACTGCTGCCAGTGGAGCACATTGTGTATTACATGATTATACACTTCCAGTTATACTAGTCAAACATTAAGAGAGATAACGATGAAATGTATTCTTACATAGTATCATTTTATACTAGGAAATGAAATAACTCACTACAAATTGCTCCACTGTCAAACTGTGAGAAAAAACTGCTGATTTTTCTCGTGTGAGGAATGTTATCTTTGACCTTATATTATAAACCATATCATATTATTCCAAATTGTAATTAGTAAGCAATCATAAAACACGAATTGAAATGCACAGTTCCATGGAAAGGAATCACCTTCCTGTTGAATACTGAGGGCATAATGTTAAATTCACCGTATACATAGCCAAAGTAAACAGTTAAGACATCAAACAATCAGAGTTTATACTATGAAAGTGTAAGATAGTCAATGTCACACTACTGGTCAGTATTTTTCAGTCTTTGCTTCTTTATGTCTTCATGTGATGAATTATTTTCTAATGATATGAGAGTGAATCGGATCCTACTTCTGGAAACCTGATAAGAAATTTTATTTTTATTTTTCGTTGGCATGCAAGAAATTCATTTTAGAAAAACAATCGCAAAAGAAACTTGCTATTATTACACATGTGTTTTATTGTTCAATTAAATTTATTCAGGTTTTGTCTAACATGGTGACCAACAAAAATAGCCACTCCCTCCCCAAGAGCTGGCAGCAGACATTGAACAATTTACAGTATATAATTCATACACACAGGCTATCAGAGATGAGTGAAAAATGCACGCAAAGGCAGAACAGTATTCAAAAAACATTTTTAGGATGTAAACTCACTCTGTACAAATAATTATGTATCACCTGCATGCAGAGGCTAGATTGAGGACAAAGGAGCCCTCTTGCCTGAAAATACTGCTGGTCTTTGTATCTAAATTAAAAAAATCCATGGTAACTGAAGTAGAGTGTGTGCAAGTTAGTTCAATGTGTGCATTTAGAGATGAAAATACACTGTTTTTTAACGGCATAAAATATTCAGTATATTCATAAAGAATTTAGTCTCATAACCTGATTCCATACATATTACCTTACAGTAGGCATCTTGTCTTACCATTTATGGGTAAAATCCATGAAATGACTCAGGAATGTCTATGAATCCTTCATGTATGAACACACTAATATAAAAATAGCCAAGGCTGTGAAATCACAGATTATTTAACCATAATTTGTTCATGTTCTGGCAGATGTGATCATTCATCCATTTGCAATAACCGCCTATGAAGTTTGGGTTGCGGCCGATATGATACAGGTGGAATATGAAGATGATACCAAAGACATTCCAAAAACCCGAATACAAGAAAACAATTACACATGTTTTGCAAAAGAAAGCTTAGCCGCATGTGGGCACTTTGGCAGACTATGACAGACCCTAACCCCATGTGCCCTTTTCACTTGGCAGCTGACATGGTATTGTGGGTGAGATACAGAAAGACAGTAACCTCTCTCACTGGTCCCCATTAAGGAGTAGGTTCGTCCTACTTCCATATCATATATTCAGCCGCTATATTTTAACCCGGTTGTTTTAAATGCATTCTGGTGAGGAATGACATAAGGCAGACAGAAACCATCTCCCGCTTGAGAAAGCTCTTGGTCAGTTTCAAAGGGCGTGCAAATAGCCAACTGCAACAGAATCTAGGGGCATTCTGCACCGACTCCACGGGCTTATGGCAGCTCACAAGGAACCGGGAGCAAAAAAAGGGCTCTCTTTGTGTGCGGCTTTTGGAATGATACTCCCTGGGAAGTTCATCAAGGCTGATTATTGAATGCTTTTGGTGTGTGTGTGTGTGTGTGGGGGGGGGGTAATGTCAGTGTGTGGGGGACAAGTGTGCATTCTTAAAAAATCAGCACTGCTTGAATAGTTCTTCCCTGGATGGTCCACCTTGGGAGAAAAGGGCCTCAAAGCCGGCAACAAACAATTATGTGCAATTACACCACAGACACTGGTGACTTGAGCCACGGCTACTGTGCCGTTTACAGTAGGACGGCGGAAAACTTGGATTGCAGGGGAAACTCTTTGCGATGCTGTTTGTAATGAGAAGTACAACAGAGCAAATTAAGTCGTCCTAAAAGGAAGCCATTCTCTCCAGGGTCCTAATCTGATAATGGCCACGGATTAGAAACAGAGTATAAGCAAAGTAAAAAAAAGAAAAAAAAATCCATCCTGACATGCCTCCATGCTAAGAAATCTGAGGGTTGTGTCAAACTCACACTGGATGAAACAGACGCTCACTCTTTCTGGTCATCTCTGCCAAGACTCTGAGTACTGTGGCAGTCCATTTCGCCAGTCAGTGTTGACTCAGTCTATATTACAGTGTATCCTACATTCATATTCATATAAGCCTTAGGGCTGGCCCTACAAATTACATATGACCGCAAATTACAGCGAGCAGTTTACCGTAATAACGAGCTATGAACATCTCCTGCACGCTGTATTTAGTAAATTGTGCACAAAGGAAATCTGCTCCGTCTGACATTCAAGAAAAGAAAAACAATTAAAAAAAGAGCAAGATGACGACTCTTAAAATAAATGATTTTTGCTTGACTCTGCACGCAAGCAGAACGTGTGCAATTTTAATTAACAGCAAAAAAAAACCTACCGGGTTACATTCCATGACATGGTAGCTCAGAAACGGAACGCACATGTAAACTGAACATTTATAAAAAAAAATGCCCCTCAGTTAACAGCACAGCTATTAAAGCAAGAGCCATTACTGCTACGGTTATTTCATATTTAAAATCTCACTCTTGGAAATTCAGTCCATGGCAGTAGGTCGATTTAAGGGTTGACACATTAAAAATGCATCCTCCGGGTTTGGTACACAGACTGCGTCTCAGCGTTCACCTGGGCACATACACTAACAGCTTTTAAATTATTTAAACGTCAACATTATTATACAAAAAAGGGGTTAAACACCAGCTTCAGAAGGGGGGGGGCGCTATAAGAGAGACCTAAAGGGAAATAGCAAGCTGCAGTGTCAGAGCTCATTACTCAAGGTGGTTTAAAATTTCAGATTCAATTATTTTACACACACCCTATCACATTTCTCTTTATTTCATCTGAAGTCCTGCCCATTTAAGATATTACCATCGCTGCACTGGGCTGAAAGCGTATATTTCGTGTCACAACAGAGTAGGACAAAAGCGTACAGGGACATGCAGGCAAAGGCTTTGCTTCTCGAAACAATGAAGTGTTTCATTCTTTCATCTTCATAATAGTGCACGCATAAAAAAAAAATTCTAAGCACGGTTCATAGAGGCTGTTAGAATGCTTGAGTTATTTGAACACTCTGGTCCAGTTGTATTGACTGTCAACACAGCATAACAGCTAAGATAATTATCCTTATCAGATTAAGAGACACATATCACACTACATTTTTCCATGCCTCCTACACTGCTTACATCAGTCAGCACTGTCAAATTACAGCATATTATTCTTAGATTGTCTTAGAAATTGTGTTCAAATAATTATTTATGTTGTGCATACAGGCAGCCGGTTGAAACGTTTAGGCAAGCATAACGAGGCCGTCTTCAAAGTGTGACACAGGTTCCCTGCGACGTGGTCTTTCTGTACTTTAAAGCACTTAAAGAACTACTGCCATTGTTTGGGTAACATGAGAATATAGTTTCTTAGTCTCCCGCATGGGCCCACATTTTGCTCACATCACGCCAGTTCCTCATCCTGTCCTCCGTATCACATTCTACTGACCGCCTCTCCAGTAGATCTCTTTCTTTACGAATTACATGAAGGGCTGGTCCGTTAGTACCCAGTGCCAAGTGGGAGGAGCTGGACTCCAAACTCCCAGCAGTCAATGATTGACAGGTGTGCTGTCCTGTTCCTACCCCAAAAAGCCCCTCCTCCTACCCACTCCTACTCCGATCTAATTGTATTTGCCTCCGAGGAACTCCAATTTAAACTGTTGCATAACAGCCCTTGGTTACAAGGCTATTCCTATTTAAAATGTAACTAAACCAAACAAGTCATAATTGTCTTGTTCCCCTTCCCTTTACAGGCTGTGCGAAAACCCGCTCATCGACGAGTCCATAAATACACAGATTTTCCCAATATACTCTATTGGTAATACATTATAGAGAAAAGTTATCCTGCTGCAACACGATGACTGATATCTTCCACTTCAACCAGGAGCCAAACCTGACCTCGGGAACTCCTGACCTAGAAAGATAGGCATTATTCAACACATCGGCTTATGAGAACAATGGCATGTAAGTAAAGAACACTAACAAAGGACCAGGCAGTGGGACCAGCTAGGGAACGATTACACATTTTAAGAGCGGTACATTCCCATGTATATTGTGTCATATACTGTGTACAGAGCCCGAATTGTTGGTGTATCTACTGCAAAGCTGGGCTCTGTCAATAAAGGCTGAACTCTGTCACTCCTTCTAGCCGCACTCCGCGACGCGAGTAAATGCTTGGAAGTGTATCTCTAGATAAGATTAAATGTAAGGCATTTACGCGCAGCGGGATAAAAACGATCCCAGCTATTCAGAAAAGGGAGGCAATCTACTGTCACTTGTATGGGAATCAGCAATTTATAGAATCAACACTACTGTCAGTATTAATTTAGTTGTTTAAGAAACATAAATGGCGCCTGGCGGGACGCGAAATTAATATAAAGTCCCGTGAACGATAATGTGTTCATGCGTGGGTTTTGTTTTTAATAGTCAGCAGAAACATGTTGTTCTTGTTGATAAGGTGTCCAGTTTCTTAACACAAACCATATTAATATCAATATGATTTTGGATACTGTTGCTGTAATTCTGTGAGGCTATTGTAAACAAAATAAAGTGATCTTCGCTATTTGACTATATTTGAGGGGAAAAGCATGCTCTGGTTGGGGAAAGGATCTGTAGTTTAAAATATCAAACGTATTCAACAATGAATGTATAACTGCAATATTCCTCTCTTTAGTAGTTTTTTTTAATGATTCGGTTTTATTCAACAATGCAAACATTATTTTTGTGTTCTATAACACGACTCTAACCACACGGAATTGAACGGGGCATTCCAGTGTTTTGCAATGAAAACAAGGTTTTGAATTACATGGTAATTTAGGAATGTGTGGAAAGCCAAGAGGCTGTTTTAACAGTCAGGAGTTTTGGATAACCCTCATAACTTTTCCTGCTGAAAAGAAAAGTCTAACATCTGGCTTCATGACTAGGTCAGAAGTGTTTATGTCCTTAAATAATTTTAAACATAAATTACACTTTATGGATGACATAGGTTTTTCTCCCCTTTTTCCAGAGCGAAAGCTGAGCTTATCTTCCATCATATTGTTGATAACA
Organism: Mormyrus lacerda; assembly: GCA_015163995.2. Classification (NCBI taxonomy): domain Eukaryota; kingdom Metazoa; phylum Chordata; class Actinopteri; order Osteoglossiformes; family Mormyridae; genus Mormyrus; species Mormyrus lacerda. The sequence continues at coordinate 10,856,364 of JAABNX020000047.1, read as the reverse complement.
TTGTTTAATATTTAACGTTCAGTCATGTGCGGCTCTCACAGCGTCTCACAATAGCGCGCACATGACTAATAGGGGGCCAGGCGGCTCCAGGACTTTTTATTCATTTCGCATGTTTGGGGTCTCGCCGGCTTTGTTCACTATTCCCGGCCCCGTCTGAATTTCCTACGTCTGTAAATGAAAGAAAGGGAAATCACAGATGCCAGCCGAACAATTCAGGAACATGTTTGTTTGAAATCGCCGTATGTTTATGGTTAACTGCGGACCGCTGATATGCAACTCGCTAGCTGTGATTATCAGGCCATCTGAAGGATGGCCGCCAGTCTTCAGTGAGTGAAGTGATTCTGGAAAATAAACTGCTCCACGTTTAACAAATGGTAATAATAAACCGCTACAAGCACTATTTATCACAGCTGTTAAGTTGTTTTATCATATATTCTTGTTGCTAAAAAGTGAGCTTGGATTTTCATTCGCCTGTTCCATATAAATCTGACTTCAGCATCGCAGTATTGGCTACGAATCAGGACCCGTGTCTGGTAGCTTTACAGGCTTTAACAGAATACGACTTACCAACATACATCTACAAAGAAGTCAGCAGCCGTATTTGATTTCAATTGAAAATCACACCAATAATAAAAGAAGAAGGGGGGGGGACTTCAGAGGGATACAATCCAAACACCAGTAGATCAAAACCGCCCTCTCAGTTTCAAAAGCACCACATTAAATCAATTAACTAAACAGTTACTCAGTCCGGTACAAATTGACCTCCTAAATATTTTTCCATGTAGTGGAAGTTTGAGGCCTGAAGACTACGAACTTGTTCTTGCAATGTCAACAACAGGGCTTGAAGTCTGTTTTGAACAACTAGAGATTAGGATTTTAATTTAATGACTCAGGATTTCCAGATGTTTCCAAACAGTTTAATATCAGCATCTGTGCTGAGAGCGACTCCCTATGTTCACTAGAAACAGCGATATAATTTACTTTTAATGGCATCAGAATGAATATGTTTGGAAATCTCAGTTTAACTAAACCAATGGAAATATGCACAAATGCTTTATGCAGTTCTTGTAGATTGGTACTGGACTCTACTGCCAAAAGTTAGTTTATAGGCAGTAACTTTACTTACATAACAGTAACGTGGCAGGAATATTTCACATATAAACCTGTCTTGCAGAGACCGGTCATTGCAAGAATGATGAATAAATACCTTTACCTAAGATTGTTTTTTAAAAAAAAAAAAAAAAAATGTTCAACTGCTCTTTAAATTCAACAATGATTTGTTGCTCTAAATGCGGAAATGCCAACATGGTTATTTTTCACGTCAGGTTTAAGCCGTGATATTTCTGTTTGCCCACTACTGCGCAAAATTATTTCCCTTGATTTAATATTTTGAGTGATATATTTGATTCTTCATTAGCACTTAGCTGAAAATGTGTGTAATATTTACATACTGCGGTTTAGCCAGCAGAGGGGGCTGTATATACTGAGAGGGACTTCTTACCTTCTGAACTGCAAACTAGGTCAGCCTGCACTTACCACATGAATTAAACGATCCATTATTTTTAGGGATGGGGGAAAATGCTTTCAAACAATAGGTTGTGTGTACATGTTCACACACAATTTGGGCAAAACGTCTCAAATTATCCCCCTAAGGAAGTGTTCTCTTCACAAAACAGGCCAATAAAAATCTTATGAGCTAAATACATGACATAAAAATGTCATAAAAAAGAAATAAAAAGAAACCGACTATGCCAACAAGAAGCAATGAGGCAAAATTTGTCATTTGATTTGGCTGCGTTTGAAATGTGTTTAACAGCTGATGAAAGAAGACGGAATTCGCTTCTTCAGCCTTATAGTTAAAATAAACACTAAGTGTTTCAACAGATTCACTGTTGAGGCATTTTTTTTCGATATTGTATTCCACAAATCCATGCCATGTGGGTAGACACTGGGGGAGGGGGGGGGCAAGGCTGCTCCCCCCCCCCTTTCCCACAATGCATACAATTTATGAGGAGATGCCTTCCCGCAGCCCCCCGTAAATCCTATGCCTGTGCAAAAAATAATAATAAAAAAAGAAAAATCATATAAACTACTTAATCTTTTTTTTTCTGGGGGAAAAAGACAACACAGAGGGGGATGGTATTTTTCAGCCGTTTTTTGATATGTCCTCCAGATTGCATCTGCAGGGCTTGCGGGGCTGTTCGCCGCCTGAGCCGAATCTACTTCCCGGCTTTAATAATGCATCGCTTTATATGGCAAGTCAGCTGTTCAGCCTTGCAGTGGCGCTGGGTTGCCATAGCGCTGGAGTACTTTAAAGCAGTTAATGACATGAAAAATTCTTACTGTAAACATTATAAAAGCATCGTAATTGGCAATGTAGAGTGCCTGTCGACTGGCGAGTTTTACTTTGCGCGAGTACTTTAAGTGACACAATTTTAGCGTTTATAAACCATTCATTTTATTTTATGGACTTTATGAAAAACATTATTTTAAATCTAAATAATGTCTGACTATTTTCTGGGCTAAATTTATTGGCTACCAAACTAATGTGTTTACATTAGATTTACATGTTTATAACCATACTGATTTACTTTTTCCATGTTAGCGATAATGAATGTAAACCACAAAAATTGTTTGAGTTTCAGTTCAGTGTCTTGGTTGGAGACTTGGGTGGAAATGTTTTTCAGCCTGAAAGTTTGGGTGGGGTAGCCCTACTCTAGGACCCTGAACTTGCCTGTGATGACAGAAGGAGAATAACTCATTATTCAATAATTCTGTATGAAATCTGATCCACTTTCAACCTTTTCATTACAGCACTGGGTTTTGTAATTGCTTTAACTGGGCCAATACCCATTTATAGATGCGATTGTCGGAAAACTAAGTTTTTGGCTTTGGCCTCCTTCTTGGTTATGTCAGATTCACCCAGTGGAGACGGGATTTCAGCCCAGAAGGAGCTGCAGCGTTTTCTACAAGAACTCTTCTGTGCTAATGCTGTTAGCCCCATGCTAACACTTCAGCTACGCCTAGTTTCGACCTGGTCTTGTGATTCAGAGGTAAACCATTCACAATTCTGTGGTAGCTCGACTGACGTTTACATACCACCCATAACAACGCAAAAATGTGTTTTAATTGGTCTAATAATCTGTATATCATTACTGTTGAGCTTTAGCTGTGGGTATGAATATTCAGTCCGTGTACTGAGACCTAATGACAAAAACAATTGAACTCAACTAACAGCAGATACTGTACTAACTGAACAGTCAAATTACTATAAAATTCTTATTAGGTTCCATCAACACGATGTCAACTCCTGGCAACTACATCAGTGACATTCCAGAACATTCTTCTGTCTTCTGTATGGGCCTTCAGGCTTCCTGAAGCCTGTTCGTTGTTGCGATACTGCTGGATGTTGTCATTTTCCAAACATGTTGTCTTTTCCAAACATTATAGAGTTTTCTAAAGCTTTGGTTCTTCTTGTATCACATCCACAAAAGATCATTTTAGCCTTTTAATCACTCGGCCCTCGAGTGAAAGTTCAAGCCCCATTAGATCGGGAATCTACTTGTTTGCTTTTCCCGCTCTCCATGTTATTGTTTAAAAGTCTTTTTCCAGCACCAAAGTTCAAAGTTGTCAGTTCTCCTCCTACCCAGCCTCATAAGTCCCCAGATTTCATAACCATGGACGATTGCGGAAAATACCATATTTTGAACCATTTTGATCTTTGTTCTTAGAGCTACGTCAATACATCTGAAGATATGACACTGTATAGTACAGGATCCTACTTTTATGAGTCACACTGTGGCTCAGTGCGGCCAAATTACTGGGCCAAAATGCATTTGCCTTCAGTCTATGTTAAGACTCCACCATGGGTTCTTCATATCAGACACTTGAGATATATAAATAACTTTATTTTTTACAGGAACCAGCTGAGTGCATCCAGCTTTCTTATTGCCGGTCTGTCAATATCCCTTGTCAGCTCTAGTGAAATGTTAGCGCTTTTTGCTAAGTCCCCACAGCTACCGCAGACTCCCCGGGGCCCGGTTCTCTGCTTTGTGTGCCGAAGAACACAGGCTTCGGGACGGCGTGCACTCGGTACCTGAGCGGCAGTGTGGACTTCCTTCAGACAAACCACAGTCAGACAAAACACACATTCTGTCAGGCGTCTGACAAATCATTAAGCTGCTCTTGCCAGGTTTCTACATAGAATTGGGCCACAGACTGTTCTCAAAGAATAGCACAATTACGTAATGCTGGAGGATACAGATTAATCAATTCCAGATTTTAATGGTACTGATTAAGTTACTTAGTTATACAATCTTTGTTCAGTGTTTTATTAGTAAAACAAAGGTTTCAGAAGTAAAAAGTTATATATATATATATATATATATATATGTCTGTGTGTGTATAGATATTTAATGTGTTATCCATTTCCTTCCAATTTCTTACTGCAAATGCTTAACACATGTGGTTTGCAGTTCAAACATCACCCTTAAATGGGGAAAATCAGGGGTAATTTATTTGAAAAGTGCAATGCAGGCCTCTGACTTTTGACGTAAAAATGACAATTACACATACATTTAGCTTGTTCTTATCCGCTTTGTTCGTTTTTGATATAAAGTAACACGTGGAAAATACCAGGCTCACGAGTTAACTTTCCCCAAACAAAAGTCTTTGGCGTCTGTACAAAAGTCCTCTTGTTTTTTACGTTTGTTTTATTTAAAAATCTTTCAGTGCATTCTTGATTACACGCATCTCTTTTTGTAACCTTTCATTTCTTGGAAAGCTTTAAATTTACTGATCCATTTATGGATTGCTAACAATACACTACGAAAAATAAAGAATCCAGCCGCGGTCTTTACTAAATTTGTCGATTTAGGAGTTCACCATATAAGGATTCAACTGATGAGATCCACATGAGTTATTACACTCTTGGGAATGTTCACCACCAAAATATCCTTCAGAGAAACGGATGTTATTATTAAAAATCTTTCGTACAGGAGAAAAGACAGATTGTACTGGTCTAGCTGTGCCATGTGATTCTTATATTTGGTGTTAGGAATTGCAATTCTTTTCTTTTTACAATAAGACAGATCTAAAATTAATCAGTAAACTGGATTCAGTTACACTGACTACATTCAGAAAATATGTTCTAATTGTTAGTTTTTACCCTTCAATAACAAATAGTTACAAGCTCTGTTTTGCATTAGTTATGTAACATATCTTAAGTTCTATGTGCACCTAATTGTAATGTTTTTTTTTCCCTTACAAAAAAATGTTAATGTTCCACAGACATTGACACAGGATGGGTCCCTATGAGTTAGTGAAAATAGCTTTCGTTCCAACTGTGGGCTAGGCAAAGGCAAAATGACATACTGTATGGTGTATTTAAAGGGTTTCAAATTACACAGTGCACACCTAATAAAATTTAAAAAGACCTGACATTGCAGCTGTTCCACTATTTGTCAAACTGAAAGCGTGTTTGGAGATGTTCAATCCAATTACAATTAGCTTACCCAAGCAATTTAAGCCACTGCGTTATTTCCTCTCAGCGTTGTCTGATTCAGCTATATCTAAATGCTGCCAGTTTCATTTCAAATTTTAAGGAAAAAAAGCATTGAAATGAAAAAAATATTTATTTTGTAACTGAAGTTGGAAACTAAATCAGGTACTGCTGAATGTTTAGTGTCCGTTATAAAAAGTGCTTAAAATATTAATTTTATATGACACAAATGTAGACATGTTAGACAGAAATGTTGGCCAACAATCAAAATATTACAGCCACTATTATTTTTGACTGTAGATGCATTGTATAATGCCTTCAACAGCAAATACGGTACTTAGATTTCCCTGGTTAAGGTAAAGAAGAGTCTAGGGCTTTATTAGTGATCAGGAACAATTTTCTTTGTAAAAAGATTTGTCATTGAAGGCAATATGGTATTTTATTTATAGTATTAAGGAATCTTGTTAGGATTTTTTTTAACACTATTGCTTATGCATTACATGTGCTAACAAGCCAGTTATCTGCATATTATGTAATATAGCATATATGGACTAAATGAAGTATTTGTTATAGTTTGTGATGTATTCTGTCTACAAATATCCATCCATCTTGGTCGCTTGCTTCAATGCGTCCCCTTGCGTTTCCTGCTGTATTTCCTTCCTACAAAAAAAAAAAAAAAAAAAAACCTCTTTTCCGAGTGAGCTTCACGCAAATCCTCTTCATTCGCCTCTTTATGTTCTTCAGTCATCTGAGTAATTAAAGTAATTGCGGTTATTTAAAGCACGCTCTCGTTTGCTTGTTTTTATAGAAAACTGCGCTTTATTGAAAGAAGACTTGTACCCGCATCCTAGCCTGCAATGTCATAACTCAGGGCAATAAAAGTGGACAGAGAATGGAGCTCAAGGTGAATTGAATTCCAGAGGTTTTTACAGGACAACTTCCCTCTGCCTGCCTGCTAAAGAGACCAAAATCCTCCTTAAAAGGCCACCAACTGAGCCAACGCTGAGAGCCGGGTAATTATACCAGAGCGAGATCAGTGGCGGCCTTTTGTGTGACAGCTGAGCAGATTTTATAAACCTAAAGTTGCGAGGAAACATATGGTATGATCCAGGAGTATTCAGCCATGCCAGTTAATAGTTTACTACGCTGCTCTATTACTGAGCCGCGTAGGTTTTGTAGGGAACGAAGCACCAGTTATCACTGCTCATTTTAATTAATTCCATCAGAGACCTTTTTTCCTTCACTTCCAAAAATAGTATTGCGTAATATCTCATCGCGCGATGATTTGCCCGGAGACGTGCATGACTTAGAAAGCTCAGACACGAGTGAAAAAATAGTCACAGGAAATGCTTGGTATATGAGTATTGCCTAAAGTAAGTTAAAAAAAAAAAAACGCTGCATTACGCTGCTTTGGTCATTGGGAACTTACAGCTACCGCTGTAGGACAGGAGTGTTCAGAAGTTAGACAGCGCCTGCTTCTGGTTGTCCGCGGAACAGCAGCACATGGAGCCAGTGTGACATTGTAATATGCGGTATGTAAACCACACATTCACCCTACCATCCCCCAGAAGCGAGTGCTGAAGCTGCTACCGTGCCAGCATCAATGTCAATGTACCAAACACCTTAACCAGTCTCCTTCCTTGGAGGTTACAAATTCAACAAAATATCATTTAATTTTTCTCGCTGTGCATCAGTCTCATAGGAAACCCAAAAAATAGCAAAAAAAAAAAAAAGAATTTATCTAAACTCTAGCTGCAAATAGCATGAGCACATTCTTCTACAAGATTCATAATTTTTCACAAAATACATTTTAAATTATAATGAGTTATGTAGCTGTCGGTTTTATCAATGCAGCAATAAAATATTTTAAGATATTTTAAAATATACTTATAATAAGATATTTTACCCTTGTACACCATATTGATTACTTTTGGCTTTGTACCGCTCTACCAAAAAAAAAAAAACGACTCTTTTAAACACGTACTCTCACGTTTTACGAATGCCGTTTCTCAACATCGCTCCATAAATGTCGTGGCACCTTTGCCACTTCCTTACATGTGACCCAGTCACATGCGATCATTGGCTCATTGTACTCATGCTCATGGTGCCTTTTATGTAGCGGCCCAGTTCATAGGTCAGTGGAGATGGCGACTCGCACCACTATAAAACCACAGGGCCCAGAGTGTGAGCACCATCTGTGAGGAGATGGGATGAGCAGGTGAGCACACTGGGGCACAGGTTGCTACGCAGTGGAATGGGTGGTGTGCCCCCCCCCCCCCCCCCAGCTACTGTAACCGAGCTTCAGAGATGACCACCTCAAGTTTTACTCTGAAACACGAACCCATATTTAAATACCCAGTGTGATAGGATTTAAATTTAGTAGTATGATCTCCTTCAGTAAATCGTGTCCTCGCTGGATTACATTTTTTTCTGCTTGCACAAGAGTACTATGTATGTCAGTGTTGGATATTGCATTAAAGTCTATGCAGTATTTTATATATAGATATATAGAAGGTTTTTCAGTTTAAATCGTATTTGACAACAGACCCTATATCCATCTTCTCAACAAGCTGGAGGTTTACTCGAAGAAGAACAGGATATTAAATCTGCACTAAAATATCATTTTGGGTTCCTTAAAACAAATGTTTTCCCAGACGATGTGGTCCTTTCTGATTTGTATTGCTGCGATGTGCTCCGATGGGTTTATTTCTCAATAACAATGACATTGTTTCCATTAAGTAATAAAAAAAGACGTCAGTGAGCCAAACAAACCGCGATCAGATTCCATAAATATTCTACCTGCTATAACTGCCATTATATTTCTTTTCATCATGTAGCATTTTCATGCTTTCAGCTATATATGTGTGTGTGGATATATATGTACACGCACAAACACACACGCACACACACTTCTATATGCATAAAATATATTGATAATATAAAAGTGAAACATTCTGTAAGTCTTTCATTGAGCAAATAAAAATGGCTCTTTTTTACAGTGTGACATTTGGGGCCTATTATAAGAGTACTGCAGAGATTGTCCTAGATTCCGTCTCTGATCCGTGACATACTGCAGCAGCCTTCCAGGCAAATATCATTATAAGTTCAGCGCTACTTTAAGGTTCATGTCAAAACAGCTGAGGCAGAAACTATGGGCAGGCATCAAGCATTTGGATATGATCAGTATCTCAAACGGCACAATAAACCTTCACAAAGAACACCATGTAGGTGAAGCCTAAAATATTAACATATCCTTTAGATCAGTGTCTCTCAATCTGGTCCTCAGGGACCTACAGACAGTCTACGTTTTTGCTCCCTCCCAGATGGCAGTGGGCTCGGAAGGAGCAAAAACATGGACCGGCTGTGGGTCCCAGAGGACCAGATTGGGAAACGCTGCCTAGATTAAATATACCAATAATAATATTTCTCTTCCATTCGTAAGCAGGCTGCACATGAGCTGAGGCCATAATGAATAATGACACGGGCCTTGAAATCCTGAAGCAGCTTGCATCCATTTAATTTCTTTTTTTTTCTGTGTTTTTAATTGGAAGTCAAAAATGTAACTGAAGCAAAAAGATGTGCTGTAGCATGTTTCATTGTTAAACGGTACCTATATAAACCGTGACTGATCGACATTGTTTTGTTAGGTTGCTATGGCTATTACATTTAAATGGAATACTCTGCAGCCTGCATGCGTCATCTTAAAATGAAAATCTGGCAATAATTAGTTTCGATTGGTGTCTAAAAATACACACGCGCTGCATGTGCCAGCCCATTTCAGGCCTCGCAGAAGTGCAGACACTTCAGATATATCCCCTCGTCAACAAATTATATTCCCACAATACATACTGCATGATTAAAGGGTTTTTTCTTTGCGAAGTTCTTTGCAATACTCTGCCTGGACCATTCATGGCAGCTGCATGCTTGTGGGCTGGGCAGAGACAACAGACAAACTGGAACAAAGGCAGGAAACAAAGCCCCCTCCTTCAGGGTCAGATCCCTTCCAGCTATTTATCATGTTTCCTCTTCAACGATGGACTTCCCAAAAATCAGTACAAATTAAATGCCAGAGCATACTGGGAGATAAACAAGGACAATTAAGTAGTGTTTAGACAATTATATAATAATAAGTATATGTATATAGCAATAATATATTATTAAAATGTATTGAGTACTAAATTCTCCCACAGCTAACAGGTAACTTTGCCAATCCAATGTCATTGCACATCTTTTCAGTCATTGATGGTCTATTTTTCTTGTCTATTTGGCACCATTTCATTTTTAGCATTGTTTTTATTGTTATTTTACCCTTATTTTATTATTTAATCTGATCTTTTTATACATTTAGATTTTTTTCTGTGTATTGCATATTTCGTCAAGCACAGTTCAGGAAGCAGATGAACAAAACTTCCTCTACACAACGCAGAGTGTTCACGAAAAAATAAAAACATGAAGCTTAAATTCATTCGTGCATACGTAACCTTGTCGATGCCGTGCAAGAGCTTTTATTGAACATTTTGTCGTATTCTGGAATTTCCCATCTCATTTTATGACATCCTGCATTTTATTTTTCTTCCTTCCAGGTGGATTCCAGTCCCTTTCGACTTGACCAGCAGCCCTACCTGACCATGCCATGGCCTCTCTGATCTTGACCCCTGTTGAAAACAACAGAAGAGTTTCATCTACTGGGGAATATGGGTCTAATAAAACGGCCTTGTGCCCCCAAAATTGCTTCATGTTTTTTCTTGTCAAGACGCTAAACAAACATTCTGAGCTAGACTGTTTTTAAGCTACGGTAGTTTTTCCTGTATAAAGTGCTCCTTCTTCTGGCTGGATTAATGACACCCTGGAACAGAGTGAGGTCAGGTGACCAGCCCAGTCATTCACTACACATGCATTCTATTACCAGCAATATTGGATTCTGTTCCCTCTTGTCCCCCCCCCAACTGTTTCAATAAAATTGTACCCAAATAAAGTCCACATTCTGTCCCGATCCATGTCACTTTATTTTGCTCATCATCCCACCATAAGCAGTTTTTTTGCAGTTTCACATATGTTCTGTGTATTTTGCTTATAAGAACTACCGTGTTTCCCCGATGATAAGACACTGTCTTATATTTTTTGAAATGCCAAAATATGCCCAGGTCTTATTTTCA
>JAABNX020000047.1:10823756-10843978 GCA_015163995.2 Mormyrus lacerda | reverse complement strand
GTTGCGAGCGCCGTCACGGGAGCTGTCGCGACGGGGCTCTCCCCAGCCGGGAGTAGCGAGCAAGCTCCCAGGGACAGCGTTGGGACAGCTTCCTGCTTCTCCGGGCTCCGCTTCTTTTTCCGCCGCTTCGTCCTGCTTGGAAGCGGAGCGGAGCCAGCGGGAGGGGGTGAGTCGGGGGGCGGCTGAACGGCGGCGTACCCCAAATGGGGTAGCCAGACAGCCGCTCGCTCCCTCAGCCGCTTCAGGCTTTCGCCAACCTCCTCCAGCGGCTGCTCCTCACCTAGGTGGAACCTCCGGTCCAGGAGGTCCCAACACCTGTCGACAAGCTGGCGGGCTACGGGGTCCTCCCTCTGGTCGAGCAGGTTAGTCCATTGTATGACCTCCGCTTCCATAGGGAGAACCTCCCCAGTACCTCCGAGCCTGTTAAATGGGTCGGTCATTCTGTGACGTTCCGCGGGCAAGCGAGCAGGCAAGGAGGCGACGGGAGCCAGATGAACGGGGAAACGGGTTTAATCTTCAGACAGGCACGAACATCCAACACCAGAAACACCACATTAACACAATGACCGACCTCAGACAAGGGGAGACGTGGACTCTTATACATGACTAAATGGGGAGTAAACAAGACACAGGCGAAAACAATCGGGCAGAAACACCAGGTAATGAGGTGGGCGTGGCACACAGGAGGATGGAACGGAGCGGATCGTGACAATACGCACTTCAAGAATTATTTTTCTCGAGAATTATACTTCAAGACGCATCACAATATATTTACTTAGATGCAATGTTTGTAAGAAACGCTGCATTCCACACTAAATGTCATAATGCTTAGACCTACATTTCCCTAGCGTGTTTCTGTAGTATATAACATTTTGTTTTTTCCAATATTAGCAATAATGTAATTTTCTGTTTGATTGAACTATAGTGGAATAAACGCGTTTGATGTCAATATAGCGCAGACATATTGACATTTTCCGCGACCATCTAAGTTACGCTTCGCCCATAAGCTCAACGCAGAAATGCGATTTTCTCAAACAGGACGATTTTTCTTCACCAAGAATTACGTTTGGTCGCTTCGATCAAAAAGAAACAAGGAGAGTATTTGAACATGACTGAAAATCATATGCACATCTGTGAATATACTGTCCGCATGAGGCTGATATTTATGTTCATGGGTTTTATAAAAGCACAGGTCACACTTACTTGCCAAAACAGAACTGGCATTTTTAGCGAAATCCAAAGTCTACACAGTGGGTGGGATACAGATAAGTAACACAACCGTAAAACCGAAGTTTTTTTTAGAAGTTTTTACCCTGATACAGAGCCTGTGTGGGCCTACTCTGTCAATGAAATAAATAAAAACGGTAGTTTTCAATTTCAATTTCACTAGACCAAGCACAAAGGGAAACTGGAAAACGGATTGTTTTGCATTTAGATTTGTCTGTTCAATTAAAGAAGTCCGAAGACGCCCCGTACTCGGTTTGCCTGTAGGTGGGCTGGGTTATAGCCTACAGGTGTACCGTCTGTTATCGGTCAAGGACGTCGCATAGACCACGCCTCCCGCGAGATCGGACCCTGACTGCGGGGGTTCTTGAGAGTTTCTCTAAAAGCTGCGATTGAGAACTTTGTGAACTGTTTATGAATTAAAGCAGTCTGATCCAACTTGACGATGGTTACGTCACCATGTAAACAAACATTTTTCATGTCAGAAACTAAAGAAGCGCAAACGAAAAGGAAGTTAATCTAAACATTATTATGACTTTTAGAGCACCAGAGAAGGTGCGACGGTATGCGCTTGAATATCTCGATTTTACACTTTTTGAATGAATGAATTAGACTGTGACAACCGAAAATATATAAGATTTATTAGGTATTTCACAGAGATTGCATAGCCCAGTGTGCTTAGGCTACCTGTTTTAGTAAACCAAAGCAAACAGTCCGGATGCCTAGGCGATTATGGATTAACTGTATTTGAAAAAATGCATTTATGTATTCGTAATGGTTCCTCTCCTTTCTTAGATAATACCGCCCCAAACTCGTGCAGTTGACATTTGCTGCGAATGGATAAGAACAATCATACTCTAGAAGAACCTACAGTAATGCCTTATCAGTGGCTGTAATGACGGGGTGGGGCAGACAGCTCTTACGTCATGCTTAAAGTATACAAATAAAGCCCATTTAAGAAACAATTCTGAAGCCATTGTACACTGGTTTATTAAACACGTCACATTAAAAATGGTAGTACTTAAGTTTATATGTGCAGTTATTACTAGATCACTGTTCATTCTCATTTCACTTATCGCAGTATGGAGAGTTACATTGGTTAAACAGAGTAACTACTATTGGTTACTGATCATTCTCTACTTGCCACTTATTTTAGAAATGATTGTAACTTTGAAGAGAAGAAAGGGAATGGATTATACGTGGTAAGGCGACTTGTCTTTTAAAGTTACGACCATAGTTTTCAAAGATGATACTCTATCGGGCTTAGCGATGGTTCCATGTACTGCAGAGCATTCGCAGTTCTGCGTTGTGCTATATGAAAGCTCAGCAGTCTGTTATACTGAGAAATATAATAATTAGGTATGAATTATGTGCTCCGAGTTAGCCGATAACTCGATAAGCAGTGTTACTGTTTTTTTCTCATTATGGGCGTTTTAGTAGTTACAGTAGTTACAGCTTATGTGAACATATAGATTGATTGTTTTACCCAATAGGTTCTCGCCAGCTATCTTGCTGTTTCTCATCTGCATCATACCGTCTATGTGGATTTTGGAAATACAACATTATAGTGACAAATCAAATGCACATCAGGTAATTTAGGATTACAACTAAGACAATTTTACATCTGATACGTTTTTGTATTTCTTTTCATTTCTGAGAATATTTCTTAACATATTTTGATCGAAGCAACCAAATGTGTATAGCTGTGCAACTTTAATTAACCACCAGTTGCAAAAACCTATACATTTTTTGTTACGTCTTTGTGCTCGTATAGCTCATATGATTGCAATATGTGATTTTAGTGCAAAAAACTGGACGATCTTTTCCACAATGCTACACACGTTAACAGCACCACTGTAAGTTTGTTTTCTTTCTTTCTTTCCTTCCTTCCATTTTTAGTTTTCTAAATTGGTCATATTATATATATTTTTGGGTAGCACTTTTTTTTAGGGGACATAAAAAATGTAGTAGTATTAAACTCTTACTTAATGTATTAATTAACCAGTGAGTGGTTACTTATGTACTCATGTCATGTTCATCCATCATTAATATAGTCATGATAGTTCATGGAATAGATACTAGTGCATGATTTGTTCTTGAGTAGCAAATAAGTAACTAAGTTATTTGTGCCCCCAAAATTTATGCAGTTTTCTTTTCCCAGTTACACAGTTACTTGTTTTGTCAACCATCTCAGCATCTCTCAATTAACTGTCAGAAGTAGTAACAAAAAAAATCTAAGTAACCGTCTGCAAGCTTCAATAAAACATTTACAGTTTTTTCAGAAAAATAATGCACACCTGCCTTGCTGAGGTTTTTCATTTGGGCGGCACGTTCCCAAAATGATCTTTTCCGAGGTACAGGTTATGCAGTAAACAGCTATTTGGGAATTTCTTTGTTATTTTGCTGGCATACAGATAGGCCATGGCCGGACCCCCAGAGTGATACTTGTTTGTGCTCCCGTTGACGCTGCCAGGAAGCACTGAAAGCTGTGTGCCCCAAAGACTGGATCCTGGCACTGCACCAAATCGTGCTCATCCTGTTGATCGTCGGAAAGTGGCTGATGCCCATTGGGGTGGACGTCACCAAGGACGAGCTCTCCCAGCTCCTGCTCATATTCGTGGGCACGGCCGCCGACATCCTGGAGTTTACCAGCGAGACCATCTCCGATGTCAAGTGAGCTTCCGTGCTTGCCACTGATGGGCCGGATATGTCCCATTAGTCTGCAGGAAAAACACAGTAGAAATATGTGAAGAATTTAGCATGAATATTAATTTCTTGTAACGGTACTGCTACAATGCAATGAGAATATGCGATTGGGAACATTTCAACAAGCTGCCAACATTCTTATCAACAGAGTATCTGCAGCTAGATGATATTACTCCGCCAAAACCACTGTACTTCCCACACATTAAATGGCAAACCCGCATTAATATTATATACTGGTTTTGGGAAATAAAAATATTTTCTTGCCCGCGTATAAACAAAATCCTTCTCATTGCATAGAAGCGTCATTCTCCTCCATCTCTACTGTTTTTCAAATCTGTGTGTGCTAACACTGCCGGAGCCTCTCGACAGGGAGAATAACCCCCAGCTGGTCTACATCATTCTTGGTATCTGGACCTGGAGCATGCTGCAGTTCCCGCTCCATCTCTCAGGTAGGCCTTCACACGCCAGCTCAACACTCTGCCCCTTCCTGCTATTACATTCTTCACAAGAGGGACCTACGTCTGTGTTCGTTCTTGCATGTCTATTAGCATTTTGCTGCTACGGGTGCTTGTTGGGGTTCAATTGAAATGAATTACCCTATGTGACCGCGTTACTCACCTAGAATTACAATCTGCTCCGAGCGCAGATTCCAGATGTTCCGCTCAGTACCCAGCAGGTCAAACCCCTTATTCTTGGGTTGTAATATTGGTGCATTTTTATATAGAGCTTGGAAAGAGCTTGAAGCATACGGCTATGTCTATATATCCTCTGTTATCACCATGACGTTATGGTGTTTCAGCCTGCCAAGAACGTAAACAGATAAGGTGTGAAGACAATGGTTATATAATAAATGTGCGCATACTCCATCTACTTCTAGGTTACCGTTGTGAAAGATATCGTCATATGTCACTATGTCATGTGTGGCCTAAGTACTGTTTGTCCTAGATTGAATGCCGACCCCCCCCCCCCAAAATACGCACAATATTTTAATTGCACGATATGCAATGAAAAAAAGTAATCGCAAGTTTTTTTGCAAGTTTGTAAATGTTATTTATCCTTTATAACAGAGCTGTTAATCCTGCTAGATGCATGACTGCCTGCTACTGAAATTGCATTGCTATCTGTTAAAGACATACTTCTCATTTGCTTTCCATTTGCTTGGTGTTTAGTGGTAAACCCAAAGACTGAAGAGGAGTCTGAGAATGGCTCATTCCTCAGGAGGCACCAGACTGATCTATGGAATATCGTGGAAAGTCTCCTCATTCAGGACGGCCCCTTCCTATTAGTCCGAATTATAGTGATGGCCCACTTCAAAATTGTCCACCAAATGCTGATTTTTTTTACCATCAAGAACTTCTTAGTCGTGACACTGAATTTTTACCGTCTGTACGTTATATTACTGACTTACAAACAACCCAAATAAGTATTTCTTGAGTCATTCTTCCAATGGACAATTCAAAAGGGTAGAGGTTCAATTAGGAAGATTTCAAGATAAGTAGATTCGTGCACGCAAGAATGATGTTGCTGTGTGACTCACTAATGGCTGCATTTGTAAACAGTTTAAACAAACAAACATGGAAGACACAAACTGAGATGGTCACAAAAGATTTCTATTACTTTGAACCAAAAATTGGTTCCATTCAAAAACAATGGTAATTCAGTTACTGATTTCAATTTATGTGTTGAAATCAGTTATTCCCATTTATGGGAAGGTCCTATTTCATTAAGGTTCATTTCATTAAGTAACAAAGTATTACATGCACAGGACCTTCTTAAAAACATCTGTGACTTTAATATACATGTTTTTAACTTTGATATCTACTGGCATTTGTTTATACAATTCTGATTACATTGTATGACTCGATATGAGGACAGCAGAGTTTACAGTTAATTTGGTGGCTGTTTAATTTACATTTATTTGTTCCAATTGTGGGTCTTCTTTATCCAAATAGAGCAAATTTCACAGCTGGACATTTTACTAGCTGATTGTATGTTAAGAAATCTCACTTAGGGGTTAGACAACAAGGCCCCATCTGGGATTATGAAGAGGCAATATTCATGTTAGAATATCATGCCTTTAACCAATATGGCTGCTAAGACTGGTGTTCTGGCAGTTCTTCGCCTAGCAACTCTCAGCTTAGAAGGGTAATATTGTGTGATGTGTTTTATTCTCTCTATATATAACTATGTGTGGTAAAAGCTGCAGAAGTGTGACACCTCTTGCTCGATGTGACTCGCTAATGCAAGCCGTATAGTCACATCAGTCTATCCAGAAGGGCTTCTCTTATTCCAGCTCCTCTCAGAAAACTCTTGTGCAGCAAAATAACTGTAGTTTTGGAGAGAAAAAAAATAGCTTCCAAATATGAGTAACACCAAGAAAAATAAGCCTACGGCTACAAAAAATGTCTGACGCGCTAATGTACCTATTCAACTAAAAGCAATCAATGGTGAAACACAAATCCCAGTCTCACTCCAATGGCTCAAACCCCAATTGCATCACCAAAAAAGCTGAAACTTCCTTAGATCATATCTGTATCTACCACTGACAATTATGTAAGGATTTACTTACATGATGATTGGTGGAAAAATGTGTTCAAAGACTTCATTACTTCTTCATTGCTCGGAATAAACCTGACCACTATATATTGTATAACGCCATGATCATACCAATAAATGAATGTGTAAAAATGGATCATTCTGTTCCTCTTACCATAAAAAAAGGAGTTGCCTCAGAGGTTCAAAAGAACTGTCATGGGATGAGGGATGAAGGATGGAGGACTTTGGAGAAGGTGTGTTGGTGAAATACAAGGGGTTTTATTAAACTGAAGAACATATACCAGAAACAAACAGGATCACTGGGATCACTAAAGGAGGATGAGAACCTGGGAAGGACCAGGCAACATGAGGGTTTGATGTCAGTGTCTAGACTGGGGAACACAGCGATGGGGAGCATTTAAACACATAACTAATGAAGGAGTGAACAAGAGGAAGTGATTCACACAAGGGTAAGGAATAGGGGGTAGGACAAGGAAAACAGTGTGGAGGAAACAGGAAGGTCTGACGGACAGGAACATCCATTTTTTTTCTGTAACTGCTTGTCCTTTTCAGGTTTACAAGAGTTCCAGAGCCAATTCTGAAGGTTATGGGTGCAAAGCAGGATGAGGAGCCAACCTATCGCAGGGCACACTCTCACACCAATCACTCACTCACACACCCCAGTCACTCACACACCATTCACTCACACCCCAGTCACTCACTCACCCCAGTCCCTCACTCACACACCCCAGTCACTCACACACACCCCAGTCACTCATACACCAGTCACTCACTCACACCCCAGTCACTCATACACCAGTCACTCACTCACCATTCACTCACACCCCAGTCACTCACACACCAGTCACTCACACACCATTCACCCACACACCAGTCACTCACTCACCATTCACTCACACACCATTCACCCACACACCAGTCACTCACACACCATTCACCCACACACCAGTCACTCACACACCATTCACGCCTACAGGCAATTTGGTAAATCCAATTAACCTTAGTATGTTTTTGGGTGGTGGTGGGGCGATGCGTAACATCCAGAGAAAACCCCAAGATGAAATTGGGAAAACTTGCAAATTACTAACACATTGAACCCTCGTGGAGACTTGAACCCAGATCCCTGAAGTGTGAGGCAACAGTACTAGCCACTGCACCACCATGCACTTGAAATTTAAACAAAATGATTTGTTTTATGCTGAGGGGAAATTACAATATCACAATGCTAATTGCTAGCCATAGCTAATAGGACAATTGTCGACTCTGCTGCTTCAGGTTATACCTTTTGGCAGCATTCCATATATTGCAGGGGGCAAATTGTTCAAATGAACTTCTTGGTATTAATTCATTTTCCAATAAATTGTTAAATTATATTAAATTATATTTACTATTTGCTAACTCTTTGGATGAAATTCAAACAACTGAATATGACTACCGGTGTTTTTCCTAGAAAACATTATTGCTACGAGGACTTTTCAAAGGGTTAGGGTTAGGTATAGTTTTAAATAAAACTGTTATCATTTAATTATGTTGCAATTTAATGCACTGAATGGTCATCTGAAAAGTAAAAACGGCATAAAGATGCATATACTGAAAAGTTAAGATCAGTCACGTTGCATTCCATAT
This sequence comes from Mormyrus lacerda, assembly GCA_015163995.2. Taxonomy (NCBI): domain Eukaryota; kingdom Metazoa; phylum Chordata; class Actinopteri; order Osteoglossiformes; family Mormyridae; genus Mormyrus; species Mormyrus lacerda. The sequence continues at coordinate 10,835,866 of JAABNX020000047.1, read as the reverse complement.
GGAAATTTTAGTGACAAATTAGACGGCCAATCCCTTAGGACAATTTGTCCCCCTACTTATATACCCGAAACTGTCAAATGTTGCTTTTTTTGTTTGCTGTGTTTTTTTTCTCTTCCCACAGGGATACATTGCCTGCATGAAATTTCAGTAGATTTAGTCTTTAAATCTAGCACAGCCAGTCCCACCTTTTCCAGTGGCCCTCGGTGAGAAATTGTAAAAAAAAAAAAAAATTGGATGTATATTTATGTCATTAATATCTCAACTTATTCTCACCAAGAGACTAACGACAAAGGTATAGGCCCAAGGGGTGTGCAGATTAAAAGTAAAAGTACCTGGAATAGAGTTGCAAACAACTAGGCTACTCAGTTACAGCCTATTCACAGGCTCATTTCCTTGTCATCTGCTAACTTCACACAACACAAAACACAAAATTGCATGTCTTCAAGATTCAAGATTCAAGAGGTTTATTTGTCACGCACACAGTTGTACACATACAACATGCAGTGGACTGTAACCCTGGTCACAGCTGTGTATGATTAGAGAGTAACAAAATATAGAAAAACAAAGAAAAATAATAAGATAAAAAAAATATATGAAATGTTCAGCTGTGCATAATCTATACATAAGTGATAGGTAAGAGGTATTTTGCTGTGCAATTTAAGTGCAATGAGCAAGAGGCCTGAGGTGTGTGCCAACAATTTGGACAGTATGAAGCAGTAGCTTGAGTATTGTCCCGATTTAGGAGCCTTATAACCTGGGGGAAAAAACTCTTCCTCGACCTTTTCGTTCTGGTCATAAGGCTGCGGAAGCGTTTGTCTGAATTCAGCAGGCAAAACAGAATTATTGAGGTGGGAGGGGTCCTTGATTTTTGTTGCTTTGGTCCTGCAGCGGCTATCACACAAAGGAGTTAATTCGGTGTTAAATGCATTTGTGCAGTGCTCATTTACAATGCTCATATGCAATGCTTGAAAGTAGTGTGACATTAGATTCCCATTGCAGATTCTATATTTTTACAGTCTTGGTAACTGTCTGACCCTGTATTGTGTGTCGTACCCCTATTTGGCCAGCAGATGTCTCTGGCCATACTGTACCTCCCCTCTGTCTTGTAGCTTTTCAGTCCCTAATGTGTTTTCCTACTCCCTGAGTCATCCTAAAACATACTGCAGAAACTGATTACAGCAGATCTTGTTTTGACTAGATAAAAAGGGTGTAAGCCTGTGGGAAAAGTCTAACCAACAAAGAATGCAAACATAATCAGAAAGGGTGACTGCTCTATTATGATTTTATGTTGGAGTTTGTATTTTGATAAAAATAGTTACATCAAACAAAATCATACATTGTTATTATTGCAGAATTTTTAAATCAGATAAAGAGAAAATATGGATCAATCATTAAGCCTACAACCAAATCTCACTGTCTCAGGAAAAACTACACCTGCCCCAAGTATATTAATATGGGGATCAATACAAATGCCAATACCCATTGGACCATTTTTTTATTGAAGCCATACTGACTTGTTTAAGAGGAAATATATTTTTTACGAGCTCTAAGCCTGTGAGACTATGTTTGGTTCTTGCTATGTTTGGAGAGAGGGGGGGGCGTGAAATAGGCACTGCCACTGACTTCCTAGTATATTAATTTCTTCGAGCCAATGACAGTGGGGTGAACCCCTGCATGCTATTGGCTCAGCCACTGGTGTCAAATATGTCCTCTACTAATATGTAAAGGTGTGTTTTTGACGCTTTAATGTTAATTTGCCACAGGATAAAAATTCAGGACAAAAAAGAAATTCTGCTCTCATCAATAAATAAATAAATAATCCCTGATATGTTTAACCTCAGTTAGTGCGAATGTAGCAGACTAACAACACTTGCTGATTATTCGGGTGACGAAGAATCTGAAGATCATGCTGATTTCATCTGAAGGTGCATTGACGTGTTCCACAATTTTTCCAGGAAAATAAAAACATCAACGACACTAAATGTCTTCGCAGTCTTATCAGCCTCCCATTGCTCACACAAAGTTGAAAACAATTTTAAGGAACAAGTAGGTATTTCCTGTTTCCTGCTGAACGCTGCACAATATTATCTGGAAGAGGAATGATGGGATTGTGATTCATAGGAGCTGGTGTGCTTTTTAAGCAGATCAATAGAAATTTTAGCATATCAAGATAATTTCGTATTAAATTAAAACTTAAAAAGACCTTGAAGAGAACGGGAGGCAGCAAGAAGTTTAAATATATGCATTAAAATTTGCATTTGTATTCTCTCAGCACATGTCCTCCCTCTGCTAGACTCGCTTGACAGCCACCGTGCTCGAAGAGGACTGACGTCAATATGCCAAAAGTGGCTCTTAGTGATGAACGCTCACAGCTCCTGCAGAGGACTGGGTTTTAGCTACCGGCCCCACAGTCTGAGCAGGGGTGCAGGTTAAGCACACCTCTCATATTAGAGGCTCGCGCTGCAGCTCGGGAGCGCGCACATTCGTTCACAGCGATACGTTAGAGTTTACGATAAGAGGACAAAATCAGGCACGCAACTTTGAGGCTCTTAACAATTCGGTAAATTCCCCATGGTGTGCTGTTTTTTTTCGTGTCTGATTAGAGTCGAACTAAATTAGCCTACAGTTTACATCAACATAAGTGCATGTATGCAAATCGACCTTAACTACTTCCACTTCTCTCTGTCAGCCCACATGCCATGAGCGTTCACTGATACCTTTAGGTTTTAATTTTATCTGGTGCGCAGAGAACTTACACACTCTGTCCATAGGAGGGCCTCATAATGAAACAGAATTATAGCGCACAGATAGGAAGAAAAAACATGAAAACGAGTCTCTGTTGCCTGAAAAATAGATAATGAAATATAAATGAGTGCAGAGGACGTACTCAGTGGGACAAAATGTAACACTGGCTGCCCCAGATGGATAAATCCTGGCGTGCATCATAAATAGAATGCGTATGTTTTCGTTTATAATTATTTTGATGGGCATTTTTCATAATGGGGAAAAAAGTAAGATAGCCTACAGCTAATGGGAAAAAATGGAATCAGCGACACGATGCTTCTCAGTTCGATGTTTGGTCCCAGTGTGAAAGCTTTATGGCACGTACATAATGTGGCAAACATTAACACTTGTCGGGGATGCGTCTTCCGCGAGGATTTCCCTCGGCCTTTGTCATCTTGACGCAGGCGGCTCCCGCAGTCGTAATCGCGCCCCTTGAGTATTAAGAGCAAATGCTTTTCGGGATTAAGGTGCGATGATTTGCCAAGGCCGTAAATTATACGTAACTCAGGCTGTTCGGTTACACTTCGATTTCTGTTGGATGATCGCTGTATGGCAAGGCAGCCCCCGGAGTAGGGAATTTCAGGGCAGGGAGCGACCGCGACTTGGGACGGGGATGTGTTTTGTTGCGTTAACTAACGCCTTATAATGAAATGACTAATCTAGGGTCATGCTGAGGATAATTCTTGGTGCACCATTGTGGGAGCGGCAGAACATAATTTTGAAGTGTTGTTATTTTTCTTCCTCGTAGCTGTTACCATTTTTTGTGACGGAAATTTTAAATCAGATGGATGAATGGTATGGAAGACCCTCACTGCTAAGCCTCAATAATACAACTAATATCTAAGCGACTTGTCTAAGTTACTCCAACTGAACGTTAAAAAATTGTTTAAAGTTGAAAGTCATAAACTCACAACACAATGAGCTATAACAGGTTTTGTTTCTCCTTGTCAACCAGGAAATACATCCTTTGGAGCTACTGGACTGTGAAACATTTATCTGGAAAAAAACAGCATTTTTCGTTTGCCGGGAATAGCAGGAGGGAAACTGTAGGTGTTCCTCCATGCTTTCAGCACATGTGCCGATTTAGGGAGGAAATGGAGTTTGTACACCTCCTCCGGAGCTCGGAGCTCCATTCCTGATGGCCATTGTTCATTTTGATAAGATGACATTAGCAGGCATTATGCGTGTTGGTGCCCAGCAAACTGGTAGGTCTGTGCTTTCTGAGCGCACATAGTACCACTATTATGGACCGAATTCTGATCATATGAAATACCGTATGAATAAGAGCTACCTAATTTAAAGGTAAATTCAAACAGAGGTCATCATAATTAGTTCTTAAGTTAAAAACGTGTTATAAATCTATTGATTCCAAATAACTGTTTAAGTAATCGATGACTTTGAATCAAAGTAGCCCTACTGCCTCACCGATAAAAAATCCCCTCTTCAGTGATTTCTGGCTTGAAAATTATGAAATACATTTTTGGTCATGTAAGTGTAGAATTTTTGTGTTACATAAGTATCACATATTCCACACTTATGCAGTGTTGTCATGGAAACCGGTCAGAGACCTGGTACTAACACTCGGAAGGCATTCGGAAGGATTAAGTTAACAACTTCAATTAAATAAATTTCCCATAGACAATACAATAATTACCTAACTGATACAAAGCTGTAAACATGATAAAAAGAAAAAGCTATGCTATATCGTAATGAAAAGAACCCTGAGCAAAAATTCTCATTAAACATCAAAGAATGTTTGTGTCAATCATCACTGCAGCAATTTTATAGAACCTTGGTTATATGCAGTACAGTGGTTTTTCACTCTATATTTGAAATAAGGATTCAGGCTGATACACTAATTAACAGGCTATTTAACTGATATTCAATATACTATTATACTGTAAGACTGAGATTAGAAATCTCACAGAAATAGACGAGTATGGTTTAGGTGACATACGTTTTCCAATCCAGTTACTGCTGAAAGGAACAAGGCTGTTTTTAAATTAAGGTTTTACATTGTCACTGTTGATAAGGAGACATGTGGCAGACCAGTGACAGGTTTAATAAAATGCAGTGCTAGCATTTACATGCCTATTATCCAGCACTGTGAACAACACTAACCAAATACTTTCATTTGCAAATGCATATGACTCGTGGGCAAAATAAAATTCAAAAACAAGCTCCTCACTTTGGCTTTCTTGTTTACCGCTGCGCTAAATATTTTTCTGCTAAAAATACAAGAGTTAGAGATAAAGCAAAAGGATGAGCTGAGACACATGTTCAGTTGTAGCTGTCAAACAAATTCCGACAAATATTACAGATTTTTTTTTTTGCTATGCTTTACAAGGTAATTTATTCTATAGTTAGTGCTTAATGCATTTTGTTATGAGTGCAAACAAATTTAGCGTCTATTTTCAGCATTTGCACTCAGTAAACCAATCCTGTCTGACTCATGATGAACTAAAAATGTAGCACAGTGAGCGTTCGACGAACGTCAACAGGCCTCTTTGTCACTGGCTGACAGCAGCTGAATATATATAGTGAGGTCCCCTATTACTGCTTTGCCCCTCTCTTCCAATGTGGACGACATGAGCTCACTTGTTTTGGTGTCATGAGTCGCAACAAATAGACTGACACTGTGTTTTGTAGAATAGTGATGGTCCAATCACATTGTGTCTTTGCTCATATGGGAATGGCTCCTCATATGTGGAAGTGTATATTGTCACCTAACATAAAAGCACTAAACAATGGAGGCCTTGTTGAGTAAGCTGCCTTAAATGTTATGGGGTCTTAACATAGCTGAACCATCAACGTGCCAGTGGGAACCTGGAACAGCCAGAGGGGGGGGCAGAACATTCTAGAAGATCTGCCTGCATGTCCACCCGGAGTTGACATTGATAATAATCTAATCAAATATTTGGAAGCACTACATTTGATACTATGACTTTATTAAGTCATAAATAAAAAAATAATATTTTGGCAGCTACCCTAATTTTAAATTTAATCCACATTGAAAATCCATAGAACTAAATTAGGAGCATGACAAAAATAGCCAAGGCCATTTCCTCCTTCAGCCAAAATCAAGCGAAATCTATCACATATACAGGAGCCTCATGACCCATAAAATATGTTTATCAGTACATTGCCTGGGTGATCTCCTACGGCGTTTAAGTACAAACAGTTAAAGTCTAATTAAAGCGCAGAAACTCAAATACAAACCACAAGTGAAAATGCACGAGAGACAGGATTGCAGAGACTCACTTCTGCTTTGAACTGTGACGTCAGGCTTGGGGTGAATTATTTGCTAAAGGAAGTTGATATAAAGCCTTCAAATGTGGCTCGTAAACACTTCAGGCTGTAGCCATAAAAAGAATGCAAAATAATTGCTTCATTTATCTTTACTCGGCGCCTGCAGATTGTTAATTTGGGAACTGGTAACCTTTTATGCGCCACCTCGAAAAGCAGTTCAGAAACGTAAGCGCTTTCTACATTCAGCTGCAGCGTGTCTTTTCTTGAATTTATTTCATTGGTTGTTATTACCTGTAACACTCTACCAACGGCCAATAACCAGACTGTATTGAAAACAGAGAGGGTTAAATGTTTGTGGTAAATATCAGCCTCCCATTTACATGAACATATTTACCCTTCTAAAACCTTTAGTAAAGACACCGTGTATTTGAAATCCTTACAGTAAATTTAACAGGACTCAAAACATACAGGCCTAATACATGGAGATTTCAATATTAACTACAGACATGTTAATTTTTCTATAATTATGTTATATTTGGTTATACCACGGATGTGGTAAATATTTTTATGTCATGTGGATGTTGATTATTATCCGTACAGGTAATATATAGTTGTAGATTAATGCGTTTTAATGTTTCATTAAACCTTAATATAATTTTTTAGTCAAAAATAAACATCATTCTTACCAGTATAACTTTCTGTGGTTTTCAAAACTCAAGCGCCTCTATGTTGACGGGTTCTGTGGCACACTTGCCGCTCTCAGTAAGTACCCTGACCAGACGTTCTATCCTTATAGGGACTATATTTTTAAGACGCACTGCAAAGTGGTTTATCCCTCATATAACTCTGTGTAGTCACGGTAGTTCATTGGGTAGCACTGGTGCCTTCACCTCCAGGTGTATGGGTTTAAATCCCATCTGCACTTATGGGTGTAGAGTTTGCATTTATCCCTGTGTTGTTTTAGTTTCTTCTTCCAGTCGTAACACATGCAGTAACGTTAGTTTGCTTCTGAATTGTGTGTGTGTGTGTGTGTGTGTGTGTGTGTGTGTGTGTGTGTGTGTGGCTTTGTATAGATCACATTTGAGGACCAAATTGTCCCCAAAGTGTAGTAAAACCTGACATTTCCCTACTTTTGGGGACATCTATTGAGGTCCCCATTTGCATGACCTCAGTTTTATAGAAATCTGCGAATGCAATCAAAAAAGCTAATTTCCAAATGTCTTGTATTTGGGTTGGTTACCTATGGTTAAGGTTAGGGATGGGTAGGGGTTAAGGGTGAAATGATTGGGATTAGGGGTTTTCCCATTTAAATGAACAGACGGTCCCCATTTAGATAGGAAGACCAACTCTGTGTGTGTGTGTGTGTGTGTGTGTGTGGCCTGCTATAGTCTTGCATTTCATCACCAGCTTTCAGCCCAGTAGATAATATGATCGGTTAGAATATGGATGTATATATAACTACTTGTATATGTTTTAGTGTGTAGCATTATTAAAAGTAATTGCCGGAGTTCTGGTTAAATAAGTATATAGTATATTAATGGAGGAACAGGCTAATCATATCACCATCTGTGAGGTGTAAGGAGGGAAATATTAGACAGCTTTCAAATGCCTCTGTGCCATAGCTTACCATCCCTTAGATCCAAAAATGCTTTAGCAGGCAAATTATTTTAGAGACGTTAGTAATGGAGACAGCATTAATGTGAGTAATGGTGGCTGCTGTTGTTACAGTACTAATTTGTCAGCTGCTAAAATAGTTGCTTCTGAGTGATAGTGAATGGTGTTCACTGATAGTGAATGGTGTTCTGCTTGACTGGTGGTTGGCCAGAGAGTGTAAGTGCTTGTGCACAGAGACATGAGCTTGCAGGGGAGAGAAAAATGATTGAATAGCGTGGCTTTCCCCTGAAAATGCCTTAGGGAAATTAAAGAATTAAGGGCGGGTCTTCCAAGCAAACAAATAAATTGGTCTGCATATTCAATGCGGTAATATAATTTGTGTGCGGCGAAAAAGAAAATGTACCATTGTTTAAAATGGGGATAGCGCGTGAATGCAATAAAATGTTCTTAATTATGTCAAGCTGAAAGTCGGCGAAATCAATGTGTTTTGTTTTATTTTTACTGAAATGGGGACAGTGTTACTAATCTGACCGCACTCCAAGAGGCGCTGGACAGAGATCTGGCGGACAAAGCGCCGAACTGTCCCTGAACCTGCTGTCATGCAAGGTCGGCCCTGCAGAGGGCGCTAGGGCAAAACGGCGATGGAGTCGCGATCACGTTTGATGCAACCTTCTTTCCTCTGGGAAATTAAGCAATTAAGCGTATATCACATTTACCACCATTTACACTGGACTCCAGAGTTTTACAATTTCCAAATCATGAATAAATTATGATAACAATTTTGTTACGCCAACATCGGCTACAAATACTGGCGCATATTGTACAATGTCGTCCTTTCTTACCGGCAAATATATATTTTTGTAAAAAGGGCCTGAATTATTTTAATTTCTTTTATTTTTTTAATAAAATTATTACATATCGCATCATTAAAAATATGTTAACAGTAGCGCAATAGCACAGTATGTGTGGATAAAAGGTGCCGGAGAACACAGCACAGTAGTCTAAATACCTTCTATATTCCGATTAATACCTTTGGCATGTATACGTTATTCTTAAAGATAAAACAATGCTTCCACCTACTGTTCTTGTTACCCTTGGCGATATCTAAGGTAAATGAACAGGGTGAAATTAGGGATGTGATCATTGATTAAAGACACCAGAAGGAGTTAGAAGTGGCTAGGTTTGTTATATGAATGGACGATTACTTACAGTTTCTGCTCGTTAAAGTTAAGACATTTAAAGATTCATCTGTGACTTTGCGGTACAGGAATTTAACTATTGTATGTAAAACCGTGTATCAGACACTAGATGGCGCCTCAAAAGCTCCCGATCGGTAAACTGATACATATTTATAAGGGCATCGAAAGCTATTCTTATACCACGTTTTAAATAGACGTGATGGATGATACCTCTGAAACGTAACCAATTTGCCCTGTAAACTGAACTCTGTAAGTATTTCTCATCTAAGGCTAAAGAGTAAAACAAAAGACACATTTTGTTCGGGGCTAATTGTAGGTGTCACTTTTTTACAACTGGAAGGCGTAGGAGAGAGATTGATATTGAGGGGCGGGAGACACAATTTAAATGCATAGGTCTGTATATTGGGTGGGGGTGGGGGCGGCGAATAAAACCAAATTAAATATTGGGGGGTACACATCCCCCCCCCATTTCCTACGCCCCTGTTGAGAACTAAAAAGTCTAATAAGTAATCAGGCTGCATTACATCTAGTATTGCACGTAATTTAACATGTTAAGAAGCTCTTGCCAAAAGACAAAAAAGATAAATATTTAAGCATGTGGCTAGGGGGATGTCTGGTGAATGTTCCAAAAATGACCAAGAAAGATCAGTCCTACGTGAAAAAGATTTATTACTCTCTCTAAGCTTTATTGGTTATTAGTGTTTTAAAAACTTGGAAAATATATGCATGACCAAACAACTAATGGTTCAGTTCACCTGGAGCACAATAAGGGCAGACTGCAGTATCCTTATTTATGGCTAATGTATGTTGTGGATTATCACCATTGTGCATGTGTGACTACGTCTTCAGCTCTTTAGATTTCACAGCCTACTTCGTTGCAATATAGACAAAATATAAAAGCAGTTTTAGGGGAACTGGTAGTTTGCAAGATTAAAAACGGTTAATCTGCTGACTTGTAGCCATAGCTAAGCTTAGCGAGGAGTCTCCTCTGTTTAGCTGGCTCTCTTTCTCTGTGCGGCATCGAGCACTTTAATGTTTACGTGCGATTCGTTTGGTTAGTCTCTCAGCTGGAAACCAGTTCTGTTTACTGTGGTATCATCTTAAGAAACAGCTGTGTTCCTTGAGGGAATGAAATGTTTTAAATCCCCCCTTTCAGTTAGTGACTCCGGCAAAGCCACATTTCGCGCAGCCAGTTTTAGAAGCATTATTATGGCTGATTAAGCATATAATTCTTCTTTCTTCACATCTTTTTAGATCATCTCCCATGAAATGTAAAATATGCAAAAGGTTAATGGTAGTTAACATTGACCTCTCCTGACTGTGTAGAAATAGGGCTGTTTAAATACATATGTGCATGTCCATTAGTTCTGGGTACTGAAGATCCATCAGTCAACGTGGACAGGATACTGAGACTCTGGATGGTCACATGACACCTAGGTTTAGGTGCTTGTCCTTACATCAGCCTTATGTAACATAGTTAACCGCGGCGAATTTGCAGGGGCTGATTAAGCTGGGTTCAGTCTGCCATCTGGTTATTATCTTGTTGTCCGAGGAGTACGGGTTCAGTGTCTGATCCCTCCTGCCACATGAGCAGAGATAGGTCAGAACAAGACGACTGTAACTCATCCAGGTGCATTCTGGGACGGGCAGCTCCTTTTTCAAAGCTGCAGCATTCCGTATGCATTCTTACAGCCTCTGTACGGTAGGTAAGTGTATGCGGAATGAGAGTCTTGCCAAGAAATTGAAGGTCAATATGTCTTGATTTACCAGTTTTGGATGTTGCACAAATTGAGTTGCGAACCCTGAAATGGTTTGCTTAGCTGAGAGGAAATGATCTTGATCTTTTAGCCATCTTCACATTCTGGCATAGCAATCCAGGGTTGTTTTTCAGCAATTCCAGTCTGTTCCTAAATAGAATAGTGATCTTCGTCTGATGAAGAACACGTAGCAAAAAGTTCTGACATCTCCTTAGAGAACAATGATGGTGATGATAAGCGCAGACGATTTGACGAGTCGTATTGATCTGATAAATCAAAGAGTTTTCTCTTTAGACGTCCCCGTCGCACGTTCATTTAAAAAGACACATCTTCCCAGGTAACATTTACTGAATGTTACAATCAAGGCATGGAAACGTTAAAAGTATCCAGTTTTCCTGATGTTCCCAAAACACCATCCTGCTACTGCGACTAATAACATCAAAGCTAATGATGGGCTATAGTAGGGCAGCAGGTAGCATTGTGATGTCACACCTCTAAGGTCAGGGAGTCAATGCTGCACAAGGTGTTCAGGGTATCCACATGTGCCGCTTCTATAAAACAATATTTTTATTATAAAACGATATTTTTCAAAGTCAATTACGTTAAAATAATGCTCCAGGAGGGGTGACATGGTGGAACAGTGATTAGCACTGTTGCCTCACATCTCTGGAACAGTGATTAGCACTGTTGCCTCACATCTCTGGAACCAGGGTTCGAGTCTCTGCTATGGCTCCATGTTTTCCCCGTGTCATTGTGGGGTTCCTCCCCCACCCCCCAAGCCCAAAAACATACTGAAGTTAATAGGAATTACCAAACTGCCCATAGGTGTGAGTGTGCCCTGTGATTGGTTGGAGCCCAGTGCTGGGTTGTTCCCTGCTTTGGGCCAATAGGGCTCCCTGTGGCCCTGAATGGGATAGGTGGTTGCAGAAAATGGACGGATGTTCAGGTAATAACGTTATTATGTTAACATTGACAGAGCCCTTGTTAAACAGGAACAGTGTTACATGTGATACAATCCCTGCCAACACTGAGGAGACCTTTGCATAACATTCGTTGTAATCCCACCTCAAGGCTCCTCCGCCATGTTCAGGTATGTTCCTTATTAACTGGGTTGAAATGAACGTCTGCATTTTTATAATGAAAAGACGCATTCAGGTGGTTAAGTTATAAGCCATGTAGATCTTGAGGAACAGTACCAGCGTTCCGCATAAGTAAGTCTGACACATCCCGTAAAGTGCATTAGTTGGAAATCAATACTGATGAAAATGTTGTTTCGCTTACTCGGGCGAGACTTGGATGATTTATTATGCTGCAGCTTACAAATATCAAAAGCTTGTGAGGTGACCTCCTGTCTAAGCCTGAAGGAGCAAGACAATGAAAGTTCTAATTGTGTTCTTCAAATGTTACGTGGATGTTTTTGATTCAACAAGGAGGTAATTACACTATATTTTACTATGTTTTACTATATGTTGCTATATGCTGCACCGGGGCCATGGAGAAACGTTGT
>JAABNX020000047.1:10797374-10822597 GCA_015163995.2 Mormyrus lacerda | reverse complement strand
GCAGATCTCTGGGGGCCCCTAAAGGGCGTGGGCCCCGAGAATCGTCATCGTTTACCCCCCCTTTACAGCGCCCCTGAGCAACACACAGCCCCAGTAACAAAATTTAAAAATGATAAAAACAGAGTAGAATGTAAAAAGGGAACTAAATAAATGTAAAACAAATATGAACTTGATACTGGATAGATGGTGCTGTTTGTGCAGCTTGAGGCTTTCTACCTTCTGTGCAGTGGTTGATGGTGCATTTCCATATAAACACACGTCACCTCTGATCTTGACTGTGGCTTTTGAAGGCCGACAGAACACTGGAGGTGGGATTTTGCGCTGGCTTGCAAGAGCGCACAGCATGCGGGCCACAGAGGACGCCCGTAGCAAAGACGTCTCCCCCGTTTTGCAGGCGGCATGGCAGCGATCCAACCAGGGAGAGAATCGTAAGATGCCTGTCAGCGCGCACACGCCCAGAATAATTTCACTGCGAAAGGACACGGGGCTGAGATCAAGGAGACTCGCTGTCGCTCCAGGAAACAGACAGCAGCGGCGCTGTCTTTGCCTCCCCGCTCACTGGGCACGTTCTGTGGGAATTATGAATGAGCTCACAGCTGAAGAGTCAGGCGTCGCTCGGGTTGTAATCCCACCTCAAGGCTCCTCCGCCATGTTCAGTATTCCAGCAGCCGCTCTGATATGAATATGGGTGTGGCTGAAGTCGCGTGTGCCGCCGCATCCACCTTCCTGCCCGGCGGCCAGCTCACAGTCTGCATGAATGAAGCTATTTTGGTTTTGTGCCGCACAAGGGAATTGCAAATTAGCATGTCGCCCCTGACTCTTAAAGGGGACTCACAAAAGTTCATGTAGGATCGCAAAAATCTGTCAGAGGAATCCGATGACTCCAAGCACCTCCCCAAGTCTCACTGTGGTGCTGATTTGAGTCAGTGAATTAAAAAAAAGTGAATGTGAATACCTTAGGGCTCTGTGGAAATTAAGTGAATGAAGGTGATTAAAGGTTTTCTACGCTATAAATAATCATATATACTAATAGTAAATATACTGTATGTAAAAAACTGTACGTATGTATAGTTTACAAATAAACTGATGAACAGTGTGATGTAACTGACTGTGCAGGGCTGTTGGGTCCTTAATCTCCAATTGGTTTATTCATCAGATGAACACAATCACCATTAACAAGTGTGCATACGTCATGCATTTTTAATTAATACAAATATTCTGAAATGTAGCTGAATGCTGATTCATATGTTTTTTTATACATGTCATATATAGCCTTCATTTGCAATCAGGAATATGCAGTTGTATCGTAGTTAAGAAAAAGCTTTATTAAAAGACGTTTAGCGAGTTAGCCTATGTAATTAGGCCAATTTGAAACGTGATAGCAGCCATCCAGACCCTGGAGTCCATTTCTGCAAACTTGATCCTGAAGTCAATGAAGATAACCAGGCAAGGAAGAGCATTTTAATCTTGCGGAGACTGTAATGAGTCGACCTGCCTTTTACTCACAGGAGACGTTCATTAGTCTTCAGAGGAGACTGTTTGCCTGATATTTTGAGGTCAAGAAAACAATTTTAATGAAATGCACGCAGAGAGCATCTGCAATAAAACTATAGAGCAATTAGTCTCAATGGATGATTTTTAGGTAGTTAGAAAAATTCCAGCATATAAAAACAAAAGGTTTGAATTTTGTGGTGGATACATTTTATATTTGATATGTCATATCGTTGTTTGCAGCATGTTATATTTTTAAGTGCACCGGTTATTTGTGGTATGACTGATATATTGCTCTATGCGGATTTAAATGAGAATATTTTATTCCGGACTTACATATTTACAAATAAAAACGACACGTCAATCTTTAGAAAGCTTTCATTTGAATTAGCTCACTTTTAAGTGCTGTAAAGAAACATCAATTGTGTCTGTATAAAACATGTATTATTATTATCGTTGTTATTATTGTTATTATTATTGTTGTTATTTTTATTGATTTTGCAGTCATTATTGCTGCAATAAATGTATTTTCTGAAGAACTCGAATAGACGTCCTGCTGAGCCCCGCTAAAGCGATTTAATCCTTTACGCTCATCTCTGTCCAGGTAGAGGGGAAGGGCGGAGATGTTTTCTTAGACCGTTCCGTTTTGACTTAGGAGAACGCACGATGTTTACAGAGAACATGTACAAAAATGAAGCTGAATATGTATGATATATAATGCATCGTACGTACAGACCGAGGTCAACGTCTGGTGCAAACACGAGACCATCGGACTGGACCACCTTGTTTTCCTGAATGAAATTTTATGCCCTGCTATAAATAGATCGGGGCTGCTGACGTCACAATGGAAGCTGCGACCGTGTCGGTACTGTGAGCTCGCGGATGAATTCCTCAAAGAGCATTTGGGAGGAAAAACAGCACTGATTCGGGGCAGCAAAAAACGATAGAGCTGTGCGCACTGTGTTGTTATATTGGGGGGAAAAGGATTAACTTTGCACAAGCTGGGAGATAAGACCGATTACGACATGATCTTGCAGCGTTTGGCTAGCTAGCGCCGGCTTGACAATATTGTCTTAACTATAGTAATTATATTTGCACACCTTGAGGTCTTTCTCTGAGTTCAGTTTGGGTTTACGAAATTAAAAACACACACAACGGTAGGTGCTTTTATATACTCAACACGTCAGCTGCCTAGCCAGCTAAAATAGGGACCGCGTGGTGTCCTTATTTAATTGTCTCCTGTTTTTTCCTTTGTAGCTCAGTATTGGTTGGTCTGGCTGCTGTGGATGTTTGAAAAGCATTTTTAAACTAAGAAGCATTTCGTTGTCTGTTTACAACGCTTCGTGGAATGATAAAACCAATGGTGATTAGTTTGGCATTTTATGACAAGTTAGCAAATGGAACATTTGAAAACTATGAAAATATCCAGTTCACTAGCTTTTTTATTATTGTTTACCTTGAAGTATATGGAAGTACTTTGGGGGGTATGTAATGTCGTTAAAACAAACGAAGAGTGGAATTTGTCAGTGGTCGGTATTCAGGCAATGAATATATTTGACTTTGTTGAATGGCATACTAAAAAATAGCTGTCGACTTGTATAACAAATGTACCCGACAAAAACCACATTTCGTGAAACTAGTGTAAAATAGCTATTTATTTTACCGTGTTTTGTCTTTAACTTCTTTTATGTTCATTTGCATTGGTTTTTATGAGCGCTCAAACCTTATAAATTATAATTTTAGATAATGTGCTATAACAATAATTCTATTGAAATGTATTAATATTCAGTGGATGTTATATCTGCTACCTTTAGACTGTCGCTCCGTTTGTATGTTCACCTAGTAAGACAGACGGGACATCAGTGCAGCGGCAGAATAAATCGATTGTTTACACTACACGAGTTAGCTAAGAGAGATCACGCCTTTCTAACACTGGCCCGTGCGCCCATCTGATCGAAAGTAGTCGCTTTCTAGCGCAAACATAATATTAAATTATGCGGTATTCTGCTTTGTGTTCAGTGTTCACTTTTATATCGGTTCCGACTGTTCATTAACAGGACGCTGACATAATTGAAACCCATTTATTTCAGTAAAGTATTTCTCGCGTTACTGTAGTCCCCTTTCCTCCAGTGCACCGATCGCACAAACCTGCGTATCGACTTTAAGTTATTGATAAATTTCCGATGACGTTAGCCAAGTCCTTGTTTTTTTAAACAGCTTAAATATTTTGACTCATTGAGCTTGAAACCTTTCTGTAGATTACATGTAAGCATAGCAATAAAGGCAACAGATTCAACCATAAGGTCAAATTGGTTGTTTGTTTATTACGGTAAAGAAATTACTTTCTTATTAAACATTGGTTACTTTGTATTATACAATATGCACGCTGCTCATTATATAACACTAATAATTGGTGGTTAAATTATTTATTTGCGAGGTGATTCTGTTATACTAACAATGTGAATAATTTTGCTAATGTCAGTACTTTATTGTAGTAATCTAATAAATAATCTGAGATGGGTCAGTATCTGATCAATATCTAAAATAGTTTTGAATCATGGCCGGACTTTTCTCATCATTCGTTTCCACTGGAACTTCAGGCATAAATATGTTATTTCACTGCATCCCTAATGATCTAGGAACAGTGACCCTCAATTTTACATGCATGCTCTTGTGAAGAATTGTGATCAGGTATAAAAAGTTTCTAGGTAGTGCAAAAAGTAGTAGTGTTTTAATTCAAATTAGGTCTATGCTTAACTAAGTCAGTTGCTGGTATGGAACAAGAAAAATTATCGGCTTCTTTTAGCAAGCTTGCGTGTGAAATATGATCTTCTGGATCCTGCGTGTGTTTTGCCATGAAGGGAATCGGGAGGTACGACCGCAGTTATGGACTACGAAAGGCCCAACGTAGAGACCATCAAGTGCGTAGTGGTGGGAGACAATGCTGTGGGGAAGACGCGGCTCATCTGTGCCCGGGCCTGCAACACCACCCTAACCCAGTACCAGCTGCTGGCCACCCATGTCCCCACAGTCTGGGCCATCGACCAGTACCGGGTCTGTCAAGAGGTACAGGCCAGCAGCGCGCCGAAGTCCTCATTGTTATTCAGTGGCTTCCATAACTGGAATCAGATCAGTTTGTTTCCTAAAAAGAATAACTTCTGCCAGGTCCTGGAACGTTCCCGTGACGTTGTGGACGAAGTTAGCGTGTCCCTCAGATTGTGGGACACTTTTGGGGACCATCACAAGGACAGACGCTTCGCGTATGGAAGGTATGTTTCTGGGTATGTGCCACAATCCCCGGGGAGAAAAAAGTGTTTCATGATTTTCACCACAGAAATGTTTCTCTACATATTAGTCCATATAACCAAAAAGAATGATGACTGACACTGATAGAGACAAAGTTAGAGGGTGTCCTCTTGTCGTGGGCCAATTGTAAGCATGTTCAGAACTTTCCTGTTTATTTCATGGAAGAAAATCATTGAATCAGGGCTATTTAATAAATTAATTGCGCACAGTTTTTTTTATTGATGATTTCCAATTGTGAATGATGTCTGTTTTATATTAAGGTTATGTGTGAGGATAGATTTTATTTTCTCAAAGATACAGCAGGACAAAAAACAGCTGTTGTTTTGTTGGCCAGCGTGTAGCCATCCAGGAACCATCAAAGAAGTTCCATTACACTTGTTAGCATCCATGTACACAGAGTACTGCTAAACAGTTTGCTGGCTAAGTCATGCATTTAATGAGGAATATGAGGTCAGACTCGGACTGCAGTTGACCCGTGAATTCGTGGCTCTCTTACAGTTAAGTAATACTTGCATTCTCAGTACTGTACAATACTTTGAGCACTTGCTCTCCATCTTGGCGCACGATGCGGCCTGCTTGTCAGTGGGTGTGGCGTCAGTATTAATTACTTCCCTGACCCCTGTCAAGAGACCGCAGTTCCATTGCTGTCGGCTGCTCAGGTGGAAACTAAAGCAGAAACAGAGACACGAGCCCACGGTCGGCCAGTCCGATGCTGCCAGCTGATGTATGAGAAGCATCTGGGGACAGTGTCACATCCTACAATGATTGGAGAGAGCGAGTCCGCTGGGAGACAGGCTGCCAGATGGGCGTGGCTCTTTTGCGCCACATTGCCTCCGTTTGATTTACAGATAAAGTCTCCCTTTCCCTGATATAGCTGGCCGGTTAGCACTGAGCATGAGCTAACCCAGATTTAGTGGCTGGACCTCAATTCTGGTGGAAGGAGCTGCTTATCTCTCGAGCATCTTTGCACAGAGATTCTGGGTAGAATTAAGAGCTTCATGCCTGCGAATTTTTCTGAAAGACTGAAACGTGAGAGTCACGTGTCCGTCCGTCGATTGACCTGTCTCAGAATCTCAGGCGCCTGCTGACCCAGGACTAGAGCCCTTCCGGAAGCTTGCCAGAAAAGCCTGTTATTAATATCACTAGAAAGAGTGGCCTGACCGCAGAGAGCAAGATGTGTGCGGGTGAATCGGAGGGGAGTGAAGTGCCCTCCAGGAGTATCTCTTTTAAGCGCAGGTTTGACGCTGTTCACTAGGCCGCCTCGCCCACAGGTCCAAAAACCAGCCAGTTTGCATGCTACCTTACAGACAGTCTTCCTAAGCAGATGCAGAGACTATACTCACCCATGGATCCATTTTTGTTTTAGTTAATGCATAGAAAACCTGAGTTTAGTAAATTGACAAGAGGCAGAGTAGCAGACAAATCCACAACAGAAAGCGCATTTGTTTCAGCGTGGGCAGACGACAGCCTAAAGAACTAAGCTTTACCAGAGGTTCAGCGGTACAGACCATCAGCCTCTCTATGCTTATCATATCCACTCTAAAGCTACAGGGGCACAATCGATCAATTTAGGGTGCATCACTGCCAGCATTCCAGGTAGTTTATATATCCATATCCCTGTTTTATCCTTTGGATGAAATGTTTTATCAGTAAACTGGGCTTCGTGGGAATGATGTTTCCCATGAGTCCCAGTCTGTAGCGCTTCCTCAGTCAGGCAGTTTGACTCCTACATCACTGACACCGGTTCACCCCGATTTTTAAGTTGAAACAGATATCTGTAAGCCGTCATAGCTAACCAATCGGGTTTCTGTTACATCACGACGGCTGCTCACGTTGATCCCTATGTGTCATGATATTTGATGGCATGCCAAACACGAGTGGTGCATGTACTCAAGCTGCAGTGAAATCACTCCCGTAAAGCCATCTTTCGGAAACCTGTGGCCCGTTCTTGACCCTTAAAATGTGATTTGTGTTCCTGAATCAAAAAGAAGCTGAATTGCAGTATTGTACTGTACTTGTTTTTGTTTATAGGCTGCCTATGAGCTATATTCAGGACTTGGCAATGAGAGAAACTGTAAGTTCTGTAGTCACATACCTCCTCAATACTCATGCTCTATGCACTTTGAGTCTGGTTGCAAATGAAATGAAGTATTGTGTGGCGTGGACGCTGCACCCGCTGCTTGCCGAGTTAGATAGTGGTGCACGATTCCTTTTGTTGAAATGACAGACCAGTGACCATATATGCTTTGTTTTTTTTTGTTTTGTTTTTTTTTTGTTTCTCATGTGATATGAACTTTGTCTCCTCAGGGAAGACAGTGTACTAACCTAGAAGTGTGCCAGCACTGTGTCTCTCTGTTTGCATGGTTTTGTTTTTTGTTTTTGTTACCTTGGTGACGATCCTCAACGTGGCAGTCTGTAAAAGCATTGCCAAGGTGGGGGGGGGCAGGCACTAAAACTATCAAGCCATCCCAGAGGCGGGTGCGGACAAGGCAATCTTTTCGCTAAGTCTTTAGAGGTCAATGTGGCAGTCCTTCAGGCTGACATTGAAAATGTGGGAATTGTGCATGAATGTGGGGTTCTTTAGGGCCGTAGTGCTTCCGGGCAGATACCGCTTGGCGTCTGTGATGTTTGACACCCGTGCTGGTTATTTTAGCATGCCGTCGTCGTCGTCCTTGTTTGTGTTTGCACATCGCCCTTCCCGGGCCTGGCGACAGCACGTCAGACTGCTGCTTCGACGTCTTCTCCTGGTGTCCCCTTGTAGGTCAGACGTGGTGGTGCTGTGCTTCTCCATCGCCAACCCTAGCTCCCTCCATCACGTGAAGACCATGTGGTATCTGGAAATCAAGCACTTTTGTCCGCGGACACCCGTCATCCTAGTCGGGTGCCAGCTGGACCTGCGGTATGCGGACCTGGACGCCGTCAATCGAGCCCGACGACCACTGGCCAGGTACAGATATCCAGATACAGTTTCACTTCCTTTTTCTCTCATATTTCTTCTTTCACCATCAAAGGTCAATTTCATGGTTGGAAATAACCCAGCAAAATGCTACTCATTCTGTTCCAGTCAAACAGACTTCATTACATATGAATATAAAACTGGGTCTGTGCCTTTGGTTTGGTTAGCTGGTTAATATAGTTGTACCACTGATTCAGAACATTTTGATAATTAATTTTCTTTTAGCTTATGAATATAGGATGCTTCAAAGCTAATGCTGATGAAAAGTTTTTAAATGTAGTTTTTTTTGCTAGAAATATTAAGGAAATGATGGTAAAAACACGACTGAAAGTTGTTACATCAGGGGTCTCCAACTCTGGTCCTGGAGAGCTACTGTCCAGTAGGTTTTCTATCCTACCTGCACTCTGGTGAGCCACACCTGCTCCTGGTATTTACCTGAGAAGCCAGGTAGGACAGAGAACCTACCGGACAGTAACTCTGCAGGACCGGAGTTGGAGACCCCTGTTTTGCGTGATATTGCTGACACCGCTGATGTTGCATATAAGGAGACGTAAATGGGGTGATTATATGAAATACGCTGATTTCTCCTTAATTCCTGAACAGGCCTATAAAACCATGTGACATCCTGCCGCCAGAGAGTGGCAGGGAGGTGGCCAAGGAGCTGGGTATTCCTTACTATGAGACCAGTGTCTTTGACCAGTTCGGCATTAAGGACATCTTTGACAATGCCATTCGAGCTGCTCTCATCTCTAGAAGGCACCTGCAGTTCTGGAAGTCGCACCTGCGCAAAGTACAGAAGCCCTTGCTTCAGGCTCCGTTCCTGCCCCCTAAGGCTCCACCGCCGCTGATAAAGATTCCTGAGTGCCCTTCTGACAACACCAACGGCCCCCGGCACCTTCTGGACAGGCCGCTCTGTGCTGACGTCATGTTCATCCTGCAGGACCACATCCATGTCTTCGCTCACAGGATCTACCTGTCTACCTCATCTTCAAAGTTCTACGACCTCTTTCAGATGGATTTATCTGAAGAGTCGCCATGCCTGGTCGTGACCAAGCGGCCTGGGCGAGATCACCTGATGAGGACTCTCAGCTTGGACACGGAGGAGGACGCGGCTGACCTGCCCACCCTCTCCCCCTGCTCCCTCAGGACATCCAAGAGCGATGGCACCTTGAAGGTGATGAGTTTCAGCGGGAAGCACAGGAGGACAAAACTCTCCTTGGCTTCTTGGAGCAAGGCTTTCTACAGCATCCACAAAGAGTCCGTCATCAATCCAGTGACCAACACCCTAGCACCCATGACAGTGGTCAAGATGGACTGTTCCATCCAGCTTGGTCCATTCTGTGCGGTCCTCCGTTTCCTCTACACGGGAGAGCTGGATGAGCAGGAGAAGGACTTGATGAAAATTGCACAAATAGCAGAACTCCTTGAGGTGTTTGACCTCAGAATGATGGTGGAGAACATTATGAACAAAGAGGGTTTTATGAATCAAGAAATCACTAAAGCATTCCACGTCAGAAAAGCAAACAGGATCAAAGAATGCCTGGCTAAGGACACTTTTACAGGTAAGAAATCACTCCTTTTTTATTTTTCCACAATTTCTGTGTGAATTTCTTACTCCAGACATTTAACAGCCGTGATAGAAGTGAAATGATGTTTGAAATGTTTGTTCAGAATTTCTATCCACTAAGGCACCACTCGCTGTCACGGTAATGTCAATAAATGGATTTCTCGACAAGCTTTTGAGTTCTTGTTAAATTTGCCCGAAAATCTTTCAGCAGATTGAGCACAGGCTGACCTTTTCATCACGTGAAAAGGGAAGCGGGTGACGTGCCGATATTTTCCAGCCCGACGGGCTTCAATCCCCCAGAATTCCTGCTTCACCGTCGTTTGCTGTGTTTGGGTTCTGGCAGATGTCACATTCAGGCTGGATGATGGAACCATCAATGCCCACAAGCCTTTGCTGATTTCCAGCTGCGACTGGATGGCCGCCTTGTTCGGGGGCTCATTCTTGGAGAGCTCCAATAACCAGGTACATCTGAAACCCTCAACATCAATGACTTTCTACCTTCCACAAAATACGTATGCTGTTGCGCTGGTAAAAATAATGTTAAATCGATTATTTGAGTCAAATATGAATACACCTATACCGTATATATATATTTTCTTTGGAACAATCCCATAATATTCCATGGCTGTCATGTAAGGCCTGCGTTTTTTTTTTTTTTTGTATAATTTTGTGGCATTATAATCGATTTTTAGCATGAGTGAATGACTAGAGAAACTTTGAGTCATAGGTACCTGGTTGTGAGATTCCTTGATAGGTCAGTGTATTCTCTGGGTGATGCTGGTTACTTGGTGATGACAGCAGGCACAGATTAGTCTATTCTGGGGACACTCTGCACCCTGGTACGGAGAACTGCGGGATACGCTCACAGTTTGCCTCCCGTCGCATACAAAGCGAGCTGTAGATAACAATAAAGCAAACAACTGTGACGGAATATTCGAGCGAGGGGGAGGTGCCCGTTGCCAGGAAACCTTAAAATGTCCTTGATGTCATGTTTCACTGAAAGAGATAGACGGAACCTGCATATAGCGTCCCGGCGCATCTTTAAGGACCTGCGTTGCTCCTGGCTAACATCTCGTGCCCAGATAAGATACGAACGAGGACAGTTTTATTTTAGCCTGGAGGTGTCCTAGTTTTGTTTTGAAATGTAGCGCATCGCAAGAATGTCAATACTGACTAACACTTGGCTCTGCGTCAACCCAGCTTGGCTGTCCGGAACACAGCCTTCGCCCTTGAGGACTGTTATGTAATCTATTTACGTAGGAATTTATCGGTACGACGTGATTACGAATGTCTGAAAATGGTGAGGAGTTAAGATTGAGACGTAGTCTAACTCGTCCGATAGAAATGGTTCAGGAGGTGAGAATTCTAAGCAGGGTTTTAAATTAACTGCACATGTGGTTCTAGAAGCTGTTCTACAATTTATGTAGGCGGAGAAATATAGATGGAATATGCAAAGATCATTCATTTACGTAAATGTTGCCAGATGGACATTTTTATCGCATATGTGCCATTTACACTGTCTGCTAATACACTGTGATTCAGGTTAGATGGTAGAACAGTCAAACAACCCAAGACGTTTGGTTCGTCCCTTACCAGCTGGTATGATCATTTTATACTGGGCTGCACATGTCGGCGTTCGTACCTTTTAGTGCAAGATGCTTTGCAGCAACTCTGCAGATCACACTTTATTAAAATAGCTGGGATTTTTCATACGCTGGTCTGAATTGTTGGAAAGCATCACAGAACAGACTGTGTAATCTCACATTTATATTTGTCTAGGAAACATAGCTGGTACCCAAACAGAAAAACACCCACAAAACATTTTTTTGTGTATCTCTCCTATTTGCGCGGTTTTATTCGACAATCAAACGATTATTAAAACGACTTACCTTTCAAGGGCGACGCAGTTTAGAGATGGATAGAATGTAAACACGTTATGTAAAATACTCATACAGGAAAGAGATGACGACATGCTATGAATATCGAAACTTGAAGGAGTAAAAGCGCGTTGTGAAATGTAATCAGATCAAATTAAAATTTAATCAGTATGAAAATGTGATAATCAAATGGTGTGTGTGTATACACATATATATATATATATATATATATCTATCTATCTCTCGGGCAATTAAAATTGGGATGACAATATAGTTAAATCATGTAAAAATGTAAACTGGGATTCTCACTGTATGGACATGGATAAATTAACCTTAATTCTTACCTAAACCTGTTCCAGCAATAGGAATACCTGTCACCAGCGACATGTTGCAAGATATTCGGGCTCCATTCTGACTGAACACCCCCCCCCATCCTGTCCCGGCCCCCCCTCTGTGCCCCATATTGTGTGTCAGGTCTCCTTTCCCAACACCAGCAGGGTGTGCATGCAGGCAGTGTTGGAGTACCTGTACACCAATCAGCTGTCTCCGCTGGCAGACCTTGACCCAATAGAGCTGATGGCACTGGCCAACAGACTGTGCCTTCCTCGCCTGGTAGCTCTGACAGGTCAGTGCCCTTCGTCTGGAGTCTGCCTCAGCCTCGGGACGGCGGCCCGCACATCATCCGGCTGGAAAAAAATAAAACAGTACCGATCCGAAATATTACCTGCCCAGACAAGCCTGACTGCATTAAAACTACTGGTTCACACTGTTAAGTTCAGAGTGGATGGTAATCGCAGGTTTCACATTTCAGGCTTTATCGTCACATGTATTCAGATGGAACGAGGTGGAATTATGAGGCTCGGGCCCGGGACACATGCGGACAATAGGACAGTATAGGACAATGCAATATACGAGTTTGTAAACAATAAATAAGTAATGAATAGAATGCAATAGGGATAATGATGTACAAATGGAGTACAGTGTCTGAATTGTGCAGAAGTATTAGGCAGTCAATGAAAATGATATTTAAATTATCTTCACAATGGTGTAGATCTGTGACAGCTGTCAACGTGTGTCAGCTTAGCCGTTTCAAAACCTCACCCCAGTATTTGCAGCCACCATCTCATACACCCACATATTTCTTTGACCCAGTCATTACCCCCCACCTTCTTCTGCTATTCGGTACCTTACCGAGTTAACTAAGCAAGTTAATTAAGGTGGTGGAAAAATTTTAACTAATAAGTGGAATGGCTGAGGTGCTCCTGAGGAGAGGTTTGGGAACTGAATCGGTGTTCATCTAAGCATCCAGCGAGATATCAGTAACTTTTTGGTGTTGCTGTGGTTTTCCTGGATGCTTTTTCGACATGTATTTCAGATTAGCTGGAGTCGGGTTTTTGGTTTTCTTGCCTATTGCTTGAGGTCGCAACCTCATAATCATTCAGGTCACCCAAATCCACTTCACAGATATGCAGTGACCAGCCTGCAATATTTGTCAAGTCGTGATCGAACCGCTCTTTGTCCCACAGAGCAGTATGCTGTCAGCGAGCTGACAAAGGTTTCGAAAGAGGGCCAGGACATCGACGGAGAAGTCCTCACCTACCTTGAAATTGCCCAGGCAAGTGTGACACCACAGTGTAAACAACACTCGCAGGTTGCTTATAGCTAATACAACCAGGGATGGGAAATAAAACCCTCAAGGATTCAGATTAAAAATGTAGGACCTCTTTTGATGTTTTTCTTCTCTACAGTTCCATAATGCTAATCAGCTAGCTGCTTGGTGCTTGCATCACATATGTACTCACTACAACAGCGTTTGTGCCAATTACCGCAAAGAAGTCAAGTCCAAATTACCCGGTAAGAATCCTCATCCTTTTAAGTAGCTCACTGAGTGATTATTTCATTAAACCATGACGTCACCCGACCGTAACAAGTGGAGGAAATCTCATTTTGTTTATTCACTGGCCAAGCGTTACGAGAAGCGCTGGAAACGAAAACGCACTGTACTCTGAAATTTGTTCAGCGACAGGGTTAAGTTTGTCTTTTTTCTTTTTCCATTCGGAGCAGAGAACCAGGAGTACTTTGAGAAGCACAGGTGGCCCCCAGTGTGGTACCTGAAAGAGGAGGACCACTACCAGCGTGTGAAGAAGGAGAGAGAGAAGGAGGAACTGGTCCTCAACAAGCACCATTCCAGACGCAGGTGGTGCTTCTGGAGCACCTCCACCATGGTGGCATGAGAGCCCCGCTGGGATTGGCCGCTTTCATCAGGCTCTGTGATTGGGTGCTGTGTTCTGGGACACGTCAGCATTTTATGTCTAGTAATTCCTCATTTTGACCTTGTTTCCATACAAAACACTGGGCAAACAATAACCCTCTTCAGGTTTGAAGCACAAGCCACCCACCCAGACAACACAGGTCACCAAAGCATACAGTTGACACCACACCCATCCCAGGGCACCCCCACCCCAATGCTCTCCATAGTGACACAGCTAACAGTGGATGGAGATTGTATTTATGGCTATTTTTTTCCATTGATGGCTTGGTTTGACGTGCTGAAAAGGCACCTATGTCAGATTAGTCGATGTTTAAAGTCATTTACAGCATCCGTTAAGATGGAAAGTACGGCAAATAGATCACACCAGGTGTCACTACGAGTGGCATCTGTTTCCATTGTAAATGTTGTTTCATCTGGTGAGGCAATCAAGTACTTAATAACTCATCACGGTGACAGTAGTCATAGTAATAACCATGTTTATCCAGCTCCTGACGCAATAAACGCTCCTAACGCCGGGCCGTCATTCAAACCCTCGCTTGTTGAGCAGAGTGCTCGCCGTGTGTCTGTCACCGATACGCAGCCCTGTGAGCTCAGAGCGGCTTGATTGTCAGGCTTAGCAGCAGCCTCGACTGGATTTAGGCAGAACCGCGAATGCAATAACCTTTTTTTTTTTTTGGCCTATTCAAAAAGAAGAACCTGTCAGTGAGAGGCACCATCTGCACCCTGACAGGTTTCAGCCGGAGCCACAAATTTCACACTTTTAACTGCAGCCGTGGAATTATTTTTGTAAAACCTCTCAATGTACTGGTGTCGCACAGCATTGATATGTGTTTAAAGAATTGTCTCTTGTAATTAGAAGGGCTTAGTACTGTAAATTAGTTCAGGGTTTACTTGATATGAACCTTAACTCTAAATTACAACTTAGCAGCTTCTCACGTATTATGCTCATATTCTGCTACTGTTACCTATTTCAACAGTTAATCACAGTCTGTTAATGTCTATCAAAAGATATGTAAAATAAGGCAATAGAAAAGCCTTCAGTACTTTGTTAGGAGTGTACAATGTGCAGATATTATGGAGTGGAATTCCTGTCATGCTGTATGAATCCAGCTGCAGGTCTTCCGCCTTTAGAGAGCATATCTCTTTGTTGTATTTAGGTGGAGTTTTACGTGTTTGTGAATATTTTTGAGAAACTGTTTTAAGACCAATTTTTTTGCTGCTGCTGCTGTTGAACTGGAATAGTGAACCTTGAAACGTTGGGGGGAGGGGGACAAGTATTTGTCGGGTAGGTTTTTTTAAGCTTAGTCAACCAAAGCGGTCAATGAAGTAGATTGTCAATCTTACCTAGATACCATGTGATTGTCATCGTTGGTGAATGCGCAAAACCTCTCATCAGCTGCTAAAAACCAAGTGGCTGGTTCATTTGGTTCTTGCTGTCCAAGGCCTTTGATCGTGCTGATCATTATCTTTCAAGCTGTTTGTTTAATTATTTATTTTTTAAAGGGAACACTATTGAATAAATTGATTTTACTTAAGTGCAATGCGCTTTTATTGCTGTGTGCTTAAAAGCCCTCCGGTAATACAATTAACGCACAATTTAATTTACAGTGCCTGATGTACAGTTATACATAAAGGTGTGACGATTAGTCCAATCATGGATTTTAATCTAGCATTAGACATTTCTTATACCTTTTATCATTTTATACAAGTTGTACAATCTTTGTGGCACAAACACTTGGCACATATATAAAAAAAATTTTGTTTAGAGTGTACTGAAGTACCTAAAACAGATCTGATTATTTCAGGCTGTAACTGGCTTTAATTAAACAATATTTAATGAACAATCGCCTGTGCCACAAGTGAATTTAAACAGAGTGTGAATGTCGGTTTCAATACAAAACCATGTGACTTTTGGCCGGCAAAAGCGTAAAGATCTCTACATCCCCCCCTTTCCCATTCTGACATCTCACACCGATCGTTATCCGTCACTGAGACAGGCCTACATGCTGTCTAACAAATTATATGTAGGCTGTATGTTGCCCTGCTGTGATGTCAGCCGAGAGACAAAAAAAATGTCACATTTACCCGACTGAGCTGGTACATGGTGCTATTTATAGCTTTAGATATCCATCTATCCATTTACCGAAACCGCTTGTCCTATTCAGGGTTGGGTGTGAGGGTCCGGAGCTACGGCCGCAAGGCAGGAAACAACCCAGGATGCGGCGCAAACCCATTACAGGACATGGCTTAAGATACTAAAAAAAACTGCAAAAATAAAAAACATACATGGTGGAAGCTCTTTTTAAACAAAGTACACCAGAATAATGATATTTACAAAACCTCTCGTGTGCAATAATATATGTGGGCAGGAACATTAATGCACAGGCCAGAACTAGGGGCACGTAGGGAATCGGCAAGAACCCTGGACAGAAACGGGGAACCTTTCAGGGCCAATACCAGACAACCCGTTTTGTGAAATGCACATGTACTGAGGTCTGTGAAACATTTTTACAAATTTCCCCATCCCCAAATCAACTTCTGTGACCTTCTGTAGAAATAAAATAAAATTAAATAAAGGGTACTTCTGACAAGCTTAGAGGCGTAGCATTCCTTCGGCATGTATAACGAACGGATCTCAATTTCATCAGCAACGCTAGGCATGAACGGTGGTTGTTATTCAGCATTGTGAGCCTTAATAGGAAGTCAATAATCTAGGCTCTCAAAATGCTTAAAGATTCATGATCTCTGAAAATAAATATTGCAAAAATAGTAGGTACATTATCTTGCTATGCAGACAACTGAAGTTTGCACAGACTTATATGGTAGATTGCATACAAATCCCATGTACTTAGATTGTGTGTCATCATTGCTAATTTAATCGTAAAAAAATCTGTTACATGGTTTGCTGTCCAGGTTGTGTGTACAACTTGCGATAAGGCTGCATTTCTGTACCCCATTTCAAATAGGTTTTTCCCTCCATCTGTCCGTTCCTTACTTGTTCTGCACATCGCCTGTGCTTATCATCAATACAAAATCTCATTATATAACTGGAGTTGGCTGGGAGCAGAGTGCATTGCGCTTATGACGTGTTTTTTCACTGTCGGTGGAAGATCCTGTTAATGCCCCGACTTGGCTGACTGTCGGCTCCAGGGCTGAACCGCGGAGGACAAAGGTACTCACTGGGAGGAGGTCACTGATGCCCTCACGTAAGCTGCGGCGACATCCACACTCAATCAGAGCGCACGTCTTTTTAGCGGGGCATGAAATCAACATTGAGAACATTACAAAATGTATCGCAAACAGATTTAGCTCAAACAGAAATGCGGACCGTAGAGGGTGCCGTTATTTAACACTGTGCAGAAGTCACATTTTTCATCAAGCAGCATTTCACATATTTTCCTGTCTCTACCTACCGTATCTAAAAATACAGGGATTAAATATTCTGCCCAAGGGTCTAATGACTTTGGCTTCCATTATTCAGAACAGTCAAGCAAAGAATTCACTTTAATAAAAAAACATCCTGTTATTTTGAACAAAGATTCGATCTGGTCATTTCCTTACATACAAACCTGCATTCTGACGGTAATCTGTGATTAATATTTGATTTCAGTACAGCGTGACAGGGTTCTACACGAAAAATATGAACGTAGCAGAAGCTCACGTGCCATTTCTGGCTTCATTAGCTTCAGCGCAACCTCGCAGTCCTGAAACGGAATGACTTGCAATAACGTCGCAAAAATCGTGCTTAGAGAGACACCTAGCGACAGAAAGCCAGATTGCAGAAGTCGGAAATATTATGGAACAGAAATTGAATATCACCTTAGTCTGTGCCCAGCGCTGCCTGGTTATGCTGCAAGGTCACTACAAGGCTGTGCTAGACAAGCAGCTAAGAGAAAACTAACTGAACATTAAAATATCAGAAGTACCATTTGTACATTCTTCTGACAAGCACACCAAAAGTGAATTGACTGAAACCTTTTATAGAGTATGGTCTCACCTTTTGAGAATGTGAGAATTACATTAGACTAGCAGAAGAGGAGGGGGGGGGGGGAAACCACACACCTACAACAATTAGGATATATGGTGATTGTTAGGCAAGACAGGATTTCAGAAAGTGCAATTTAATAATGAAGATAATCATATACACAATATACACAAATTGCTCGCCTGGCAGGTACACAGTATACATATATTACAGAAAGGTATGCCAAAACAAGACTATTTACAGAGCTAGATTGCATACAAGATGAGAAAGAATATAAGGAAAGGAAAACAAACTCAAAACAAGGAAACAAACCCATTAAGGGTGGGTGGAGGGGTCCCCGCTCAGAGACGTCTAGTACTTGTTAATGTTGCCAGCAGGGAGTGTGCTTTTATCAAGGTCATCGAAGTAAGGGTGGCTCAGGGCTTGTCTAGCCGAGATCCGCTTCGGCGGGTCATATATCAGCATTTTCTATAAGAACAAAGGGGGGGGGAGAAAAAAAGTTGTCGTCAATTACAGTTTCACAAGACTGAAATAAAATAACAACTGACAAGAGCAGTTACAGCAACCTTACCGACAATAAGTTGATGCCATCATCATCCAGATTCTTCACTAAGGAAGTCAGGCTACAGGACTTCCACTTGGGAAATGTGGTCTTGTAGTCAGGCAGGGATTCCACATCTGGCCATACGTTATTGTTTGGAGTCCCCAGGGTCCTAATGTAAAGAGATTCAATGAAACTCTTGTTATACATTAAAACACACAACGCAAAGCCCTTTCTGGACAGGAGGAAGCTGTAGGACACTGTATAAACCTGGCAAAAATCCTGTAAAATAACCCCTGCAGAAATAAACAAACTCTAAACATGCACAATGGAGGTGGGCCGTTCAGAATTCCCAAGCTGAAATGTAAACATCAGTAACAGCACACAATTATACCTGAAAATCCTAAACAGCTGATCAATTTCTGAATCCCCGTGGAATAAGGGCTTCTTTGTGGCCAGTTCGGCAAAGATGGTGCCAATGCTCCACACATCCACAGGGGTGGAATAGCGTGAAGCTCCAAGGAGAACCTCAGGAGCCCTGTACCATAGGGTCACCACCTGCATGTCAAAACTGCATGTTAGCAACCTTCCAGGACAAGTAAAGCAACAAGCAGAGGAAGGCAGAGATGCCAAACTCAGCCAAAATCATTTTGAGATGGGCACACCAACAGTCATGTTTACCTCATGTGTATAAACACGAACAGGAACCCCAAAGGCACGGGCCAGCCCGAAGTCAGCCAGTTTGATGACTCCTTTGTTGTCTATCAGCAGGTTCTGCGGCTTCAAGTCCCGATGAAGAACTCTTCTGCAGTGGCAAAAGACTATCCCTTGCAAGATCTGATACAAATAACTCTAAAGAAGGAAAAACGACAAACCTAATTAAAACAATATGATGCACAAGTAACACTCAAATTCAACTTAACTGAGCTTAGGGTTGTTCCACGAAACAATGATCTGGGTTAAGCTAGAAGTCATGATTATCCAATAGGAATGCTCCTCACCTAAACTGCTATTGGACAATCATGACTTCGAGTTTAAGTTAACCCAGCTAACTAAGAAATCCTGCTTCAAGGAACACCCCTCTGGTTAAGTCACCACACACACAAAATCCTCCAGTTGAATAAACCTGGTTAACCAAATGAGTGACAGACCTTTACGAGCATAGGGTCCATGTACTGCCCAGATGGGATCGAGTCCAGATATTTCTTTAAATCCATAGAAAGAAACTCAAAGATGAGGTAGAGGCGAGATTCCTGCATCAAAACATCCAAAAGGCTGTATATTATAAAAAAAAAGAAAAGAAAAAAAAAAAAAAAGTGAATTTCAGGTGAAATTAACAGCACCCCACCCTAATACTTCAGTACTCTTTGTATATAATCAGAACAGCCAATCATACCACACAACATTAGGATGCTGTAGTTCCTTGAGCAATGAGATCTCCCTGACCGCTGTGCTAGGAACTCCTTCCTCCTCACTTTCCAATCTGATCTTCTTCATAGCCACCACCCGGCCTGTGGACTTGTGTTTACCCTTGTACACAACTCCATAGGTACCTGAAATGGGATGTTACTGAAACCATGCCAACACATTTAACCTCAGATGGCAGTAAACAAAGAAAGACCCACTGGGACAATACACAAAATACAGGCAACTAAAATGAATAATTCGGAGAGAGCCCATTTTCACATCTACTCTAGGAGCGCCAATGACACAGAAAGAAAATTCCGGACAGACTCACCCTCTCCAATTTTTTCTATCTTTAAATAATCGTCCATTGGTGTGGTTATCTAATAAATACAGAAAGCAGTGGAACAAACAGAACACGTTACATTAAAAAGAAAGCTTTCATAGAAAAACAAGCCATTGGTAAAGAACTAGGCCAGGGCTCCCCAGCTCCAGTCCTATAGAGCCCCAGCGCGGCTTAGTTCTCTCCCTGTTCCACCACACCTGATTCAACTTGAGAAATGAGCGGTGATTCGCAGGGAAGTAGAATCAGGCGTGTTAAATGAGGAGAAACCCAAACGTGTGCACCGCTGGGGTTCTTCCGGACTGGAATTGGAGACCCCTGAACTAGACGAACAGAAACAAAAAAAAGACGTGTGAGATTACCAAAACGTTAAACGGTTCATAATAATAACTAATTAATATTTAATAAGAACCAGGAGGTATAATTGTCTTTCTTGGGTCGTTCGTCAGCTTTATGGCAGTTTGCAGAAACCCACGCTGCCCCATCGCGGCTTGGTCGTATCGCATCTCTACCTGTACACCCCAGTAAATTCAACATCCACCATCCAACCAGTTAACTATCACCTCGACTAGCAACCATTTTTTGACAAGAGACCCCTCCGGCCATAACCGGCCTAATCCGTGAGTAAACCCTGCATCGCCGCATGCTAACCGAATATCTAGATAACGTGTTAAAAGCCAAGTCGATACCCATACCTTTACACATACTTTAGTTAACTTCGCTAACTGGTCACAAAATTAGATTAAGAACTACTGTAAAAATTAATAAGTATAGCAAAGAATAAAGCAATATGCAGAAGTGAGTATTTTATCAACTCGTTAACTAGTCCTTTGCTCAGTATTAAAACGTAAAATGGCGTGTTTATAAAATCTCGTCTGAAAATGTAACTGCTATTCCTTTTTAATGGGGGGGGGAAAAAGAAACATACCTTTTTCCTGCCGAGGACAGCGTTACTCTCCCTCACCCTACTCCTCCTGGAAGTCAAATGTGCATCACAAGCTTTCAAACCGGCTGCACTCATGCAGTTCAAATCCAAGCAACCGCGCGCTACATTCAAAAGGGCCAATCAGGACGCGGAACCTCAGCAGCGCGAGCTCGTTGTTAAAGGGCGGCGTCGCGAGGACGCGTAGAGCTCGGGCGGGCGCAGGGACCGCAGTAATATAAGTTTAGCGCGTAGGTTGTCGCGCAGATTGAACGCGGAATGTGGTGCGGGCTGGCGTTCATGTCCCTTTATTCCCTCGCGCAAACGGACTCTGTAAAGAATATTGAAACTATAAAACGATTTAATGCTGTGATAAAGACTATGAAGGGTGAGCGTTGTTAAAATGGGGGCGCTTAATGAAAATTTACTTTCTGGAAGAACATACAGCATCATCTCTATCTTGAATCCCGCTTCGAAACCATTACAAATACACTAATGCCCCTTAATTGAACATTATATAGAAGACAAAATGAAGTATTAGTAAACGCATATTAACTACAAAGTGTAATTCCCATATTGGCAAGTGTCACATTTTAATCACTCACCCTACACGTGGAGATATTTGGCCAAATTCTACAATATAGGATGTAATTACACTATGGACTAAACTTTCAACACCCGACCCAACCGTGGCGCAGAACTAGATTTAATGTTGTGACACCCCAGAAAGCACAAATACTCCCAGGTGTTCTTGACTATGTAATAATTGTGGTCCCGACGACCCGATTATATGGCGGCTTTTGTTTAATTAATGTAGTTGGCAAAACATTAATACTAAGCAACTTCTATTGGTGTTTACGGTTACGATGATTGAACGAAAGTAGAAATAAAGCAGTTCCCTTATGGCTGTAACTATTGATATATTTCTCATAGGTGGGGAAAGTTCCGATAATGTGGCTTTGAGGGATACCAGTCTGAGAAGACGGTCACGGTCTTGTGTAAGCACGGACGAGTTTTGTGAGCAGCAGCCTGTTTCTAGACTTTGATCACCTTAACATGTTTTAACATGACGTCCCAAGATTGCTCCTCCATGAAAAGAAACGGCTCAACCGTAACCGCGTGTGTTAAAATGCCGAACCGTACCAAGCGATGCAAGTCGTGCAAATGCCAGACATGCAAAAACCTCCTGGTTCCTGTCAATGAGCATCGGCACTGCCCTCTAGCGTTCACAAAAAGACTTTCAGTTGGGGGACAATGAACTTTTTATTAGAGCTGTTGCCAGTTGTAAAGAATATTGCAATATATACATAGATTTTATAAACGCTTTGGGAGCAAATGAACGTTTTCGTTAATTTAGGGACCACACAGGATTTTTTTGCCCTAATTAATTCTAATTGTAAAGCTTGTGATAAACTTTAAGGATGTTCAAGTGTTTGGCTTAGTTTTCTGTAAT
Organism: Mormyrus lacerda; assembly: GCA_015163995.2. Classification (NCBI taxonomy): domain Eukaryota; kingdom Metazoa; phylum Chordata; class Actinopteri; order Osteoglossiformes; family Mormyridae; genus Mormyrus; species Mormyrus lacerda. Next base: position 10,800,480 of record JAABNX020000047.1, on the reverse strand, counting down.
ACAACACAATTAATCTTTTAAATTGAAGACACGGGGACATATTTTTGTAACAACTTAACGAAGAACTGATAGATGATCATGCATCCTCATATACATGTCCTGGGTTTGCTATTAGTGCGGATACACATGATTTTTAAATCGTGAAAAATGGCACGCTAGTTTGTGATAGACATAAATACAATTTTGTCATACCACTGTATACTTCCTTACGACAATAATGCAGTACAAACATGCTGCCAGTGTAAATGAGAATTCCAAATTAAATTGAAACTAATAAAAACAATTTGTATGCTTGTAAACTAGTCTTTTTCGCGGCTCATGCGAGCCGCACCCTGCCCCCATAGGGTGTTATCTGATGGTTCAGTGCAGGGCTGCTTCCAGCTCCGGTAACAGACCTGCAGAGCAGAGTTTACCTGCGTTGTCCATCCCGCGGCATAACAAAACACCGCTTTGGAGCAGAGGACGCGTGGAGTCAGGACAGCTCCGGCAGTGGCGGTGAAACCAGTTCATACCCGCAGCAAGGTCTCCGTCAAATATTTATGAATGATCCGGGACTCTAACTGCAACCCGGAGAAGAAAAGATTTTTTTTAAAAAAAAAAAGCTGGTGAAAGTACTGCAACATGGCCTCCTCTCCTACTGCAGGTGAAAGTGACTCTGGGCAGGTGAGGTGAACAATTCATTTGGAGGGTGTGCTAAATCAACACGAATCAGAGCTTTAATGTTGTGATTTTTTATTATTATTAGCGATTGATTGCACATTAAAAGTGCCGAGTTCACTGTGCCTCAACTTTACAAGTGTTTGTGCAACAAGTAGAGCTGGAATATGGAAAGTTGCATACGGACGCTTCATCGGATAGGCGTTCTCAGCTCGCGTGATATTAACGTGTGATTTCTGCCTGAAACCAGAAAACAGGTAGGTATTTGTATAACTTTCGTTTGATTTGTTGAGTTTGTAACTATCTGGGCGTGTGTTTGGAGAGTGTAGTTAAACAATACGAAATACATTCTGAACCTAATATCACTTTCCCTATTAAATGCTAACTAAGAGCAATTGTTGCGGAATTCTTGTTCCAGCGTGTCCTGTTTGAAATATGCGGATTGCAGTGGAATCTGGAGACTTTTACACACGTAAGAGGAATCCTAAATGCGTGGCCATGCAGCTCTCCGTGAAGTGATGGTGTATATCGAATAAAAAGTTAAGGACGACAGCTCTATGTCAGGAAATCGAAATAAGGTGTTATATACTTCTGTAGAGCGACACTTAAAGCTGATCCGAGAAGACGGATACTCCTGACGTTAAGAAACGTTTAGAGTTTATGAAAAACGGAAACGGATCAAAATTTAGCGCTGTCAAAGCTTAACTAGATGAACAAGTTGACAGCCTCAGAAACGATGGTGTGCAGTAAAACGGCATACCTAAATGATCCTGGGTAGAGTGCCCATTACAGACGAACCTACCTCCCAGTGATGAACAGTATTCAGTAATGTTGCTTATCACGCAACTATTTATACGCGAGCCGTTCACGTGACTCGGTCCCCCCAGCCAAATGAATAGGACGTACAGTACAGCGCGCCACAAATGGGGGCAAACATTATTCTCATTTGTCAAACGTATGTTCTGATTCTTCATGGCTGCAGTGAGTCCACGGCTTTCTCCGATCACAGTACTACTCCTCGTTTGCAGACACGTATAGGGCGCAAAATGGCACAACCAAAATATTTTTTTACAGATGAAATCCTCCATAAAGTAAGCATTTGTGTCAATACATCAGACGTTGTTTGTTTATTATTGCTTCCTTAATATGGTCATTTGTTAAGATGGTTGCACCAGCAAAAAAAATGGATTTTGAGATGCAGAAGTACTGAAACTATTGAAAATATACTCACAGTAAACAGGTTTCATACAGTAATGTTAGCCATGTTACCTACTTTTGTTTAAAGGATTGAGACTTGGACAAAAAATACACGTCATTCAGTAATATACACCCAGCCTTACCTTCCCACACTGTGCTTACACACCTTACTACATGCAGGTCCTAGGCATGCTGTGACCAATCTTAAAAGGCAATACAACACGAACTATAGCTTCATTTCCATTCTATGTGTGTGTGTGTGTGTGTGTGTGTATTATGGCTGCTTGGATAGGGCAGGTGTTTCACTTGGTTTCCCAGCACAACCTTTTATAGTCTGTTCTCACACTGTCATGCTTTAAAAAAATCGATTGTCTGGGGTTGAGAGCATTAGGATTGTTTTGAGACTTTTTTTTTTTGTTTTTGGCACAGTTTGGGGTGCATGTCTCTGCATGCCAGACAATCTATATGAATATGCATGCTAGATTAGGTGAAATTATGAACAAACGGGGAAGATGGCAACTGAACACTGATTACTTTTCACTTTGTCACTCGATGCAGTGTTCCATATATGAATGATTAAACACATTTTATATTGCTGGATGCAGAAGTACAAAGTAAAATGAAAGTAAATCCTGCCTCCAGACCTTGTCACCCGGTGGCTGAAGAGAAATTGATCTGCTTGCTTCTCCAAATAGTTTTACGGCTCTCCCTTGGGTGTGGATAAATGATTGTCAGGAACATAATAAGTTTAGGTATTTTGCTATTTGTCTGAGGTCTTGTTAGCAGTGACACCACTGTATAATACTTGTGTGAATAACATTCAGCCATTGTCAGACAATGCAGTGCAAAATGGTTTTTATTTAATATTTTTGTTTATATTAAATGTTAAATATTAAATAGTATGACTACAATAAATATAATTAGGCTATAATATTTTTAAGCTACAGTTTTGTAGAGCTAGATTTTCCATATCCAGCAGCACGGTTGTTATCATCAAGTCGTAATGGAACATTGTGACTTCCGCCTAGAATTTAGCTATAGAATTTTGACCCGCCTTCCCGAAGGCCCAAAGAATCGTGTTGTAACGGTACAATGAAAGTGTGTCTCAGCGTTGTTCCTCTGACCGCTTGTGACTGCCTCCAGACGCAACGAGAATCCTTAACTGTCTGCCTTAGTTTCTGGCATTTTCACAGCGGGTGTTTTACAAGGGCATGGTTGGGTTCTGTAAAGGGACAACTCTAGGTCATCCATT
>JAABNX020000047.1:10763294-10777279 GCA_015163995.2 Mormyrus lacerda | reverse complement strand
CTCCTCTGTAATCTGATTGGTTAGATTCTGCATTCTCTGGTTGCTTGGACCCACCTCCTCTGTAATCTGATTGGTTAGATTCTGCATTCTCTGGTTGCTTGGACCCACCTCCTCTGTAATCTGATTGGTTATCTGTCTGAATCGATCATTTTTCCTTCTGCCCCTGGAACATTTCTGTGCAAGTAAAACTCTCATGAGCTCTTGTACCAGGTATTTAGTGTTCTTGACTGCCTGTGGCCTGAGAGGGAGCAAAATTGTAGACTGTCTGGGGGTTCCTGAGGGCTGGGTTGTGAAACTCTGATATTGAGCATACAGTTTGACAAAATGTGATGCTGGTGTCTGGGGGTTTGTCTTCTTGAAGTTACCCTTGACAGAGTTCGGTTACGTTCAGTTTAGGGCGTCATTTTCGCTGGACTTTGACACCATTGAAACACGTTTGTCCAATGTGAGTTACAACTTGCCCCCATACAGGAAATAACCTTATAACATGACCATCACGTTATGTTACTATTGCTGCATTTACTTATATCTTGAAAAATATGAGATGGGTAGTAATTTGTCAAACATTGATTTGATTCTTTCATCGTTTTCCCTGAGGCTTTCCAACATGGCTTCATTTTCCGACACCTTTAGCAAGACGTTCAGCTGGTGCGTCTGTGGTAAAGACTGTTCATTAGTGTTGGTAAGCTGAGCAAATTCGGGGTCAGGAAACCAAACCCTCCCCTCCCGGGTTCATGGCTGCCAGTGGACGCTTAAGCGGCCAAACATAAACAAACCCTGGGTAAGGTTGAGTGGGCCCTAAAGTTCCATTTAAGGATAAACGCCTTTTGGAAGTGAACGTGGCTGGAGTCCTCACTGGCTTTTTGCTTCGGCGCAGCCTATACCGTGACTCGCCCCGAGCTCAGCTGGGGGCACTGATGAGCGAGCAGTGTCTCTCCAAGCTTGCCAGATCTACCGGCGACCCGATTCGGAATCGACCGCCGAGCTTCGCCTGTAGATTCTGGTAGTTTCTCTGGTCCCTGCCAGTGTCCTGGAGGGAGCGCTGCTGTTACCTTTGGCAGTGGCCCGACCTGGGAGAGGCGCAGTGCAGTTGGACAGTGCTGAGTTAGCAGATCGTCTCTGGAGGCCATCAGGCACTGCTATCGTCCAGAACCTGGAAGGGGGGGGGGGGGGGAAACACAAAGAATTCTGGACAAACCTTGTAGCTTGCAAAGTACGATTTGTACAGACATTACAGTATACAGTGTTTCTTTTCCTCAATGGCAGCAAAAATGCTTGACTGCAATTCTAAAGAAGAAACCAGAAGCACCATCCTGAATTTTTAAAAAGTTTCAGCCATATTTATGAAACATTGTTCTAGTCTGCAGTGTGAATGCTACATTTCACATTAATGTGTAAAATGTCTCTGGAATATGTGATAAGTTATGTTTCGTTGTACATCAACTGCCACTAAATTTGGCTTAAATGTTTTATGCATAATGAATGTCTAAAGTTTTACGTAACACTTATATTATTACCTGAATTCCTATGGTGATTCAGAGACAAGTTCTTCAAGATTTGTAATGTCATTTCAAAAATTAAGTATAATTAATAATAATTAAGTAGGTGTGAATGTGCATTGGCTCTTTGATAGGTTGTCTCCCTGTCCTGGGTTATGGATTTTTCTTGTTGGGCCTTTGTCTTCCGATTTGATTAAAAGAATAAGCAAATGACTCAATAGGCCACAAACCTGACCAGGTTTGACGGTAAGAAGATGGATGGATGGATGGATGGATGGGTGGAAATGGCTGACTGTTGTTAAGCTGAGCTGATATCTTTGAATGCTGAAACATGCAGCCACAGGTTATAAGATCAAAGCAGGAAATCCTCCCGAGATTCTTCAAAGCAGTGTTTCTCAACCTGGTCTTTAGGGACCCCCAGATATGCCACATTTCTGTTCCGTCTCAGCTCCCAGAGCAGCTGAACCGGACAATCAAGCAATCAAGAACATGGAATCGCTGGGACAGGTGTGTTGTGGACTGGCTGGCGGTCCCCGGGGACTGGGTGGTGAAACGCTGCTTTACTGAGGATCTGGCCCCCATTAATTACACATGACAGTCCTTGTATTGTGTAACTCTGTTATGTTTTGGTTCTCCCAAATCAAAGGCTCCCGACGGCTTTCAGAGGATTGGGTCGTTGCTGTTTCATGCCTGACTCCCGGCGCGTGGATTTTTAAGGGCAGGTTGGCATCCTGAAGGCAGGTCACGCTGCTCGCCCTCCTGGCCTGTAGAGGCGCTCGCTGTCTGTACGGGCCGCCAGCTCACACAGCCGGGGGGGGGGGGGTGACACCCCAGGGCTGGGCTGCGCTGCTCCAGAGCGGGACGCTCCCAAGGTACTGATTTTAAGCAGGTGATATTTCAGAGAAAGATGGGAGCACGAGACAATATGACTAAAAAGAAGTCATGTGTGTGTGTGTGTGTGTGTGTGTGTGTGTGTGTGAGAGAGTGAGTGAATGGCTTTGGTTTGTCGTGCATTTTTTTTTTTGGCGTGATGCGGCTCAGTAGCACAGGTTTCTGTGCCTGTGATCGGAAGGTCACTGGTTCAAATCCCATCCTCTCGCCGTTGAGCATGACCCTCAAAGCCCAAAAAAATACTCATCTGCTTCTGCATAAATTCCTGACCCTGGGCTCGGACCCCAGACCTGTACTGGATATGTGAAAATGAAAGCTTTCCAATGAACTTGTACAAATGGCAAATAAAGTATCGTTTGTTTTTAAATTTATTTCAGGTTCACAGCAGATTCCTTCTGGTTGTGGGAGCTGCCCTTTCTAGGATGTAACTCAGAGATCTATGTTTACTTGGAAGATTACGCTAATATTGTATACAACACCAGGTGTCGGGAATGGTGTGATGTACCATATTACTCTTCATTTTATTTGTCTCTAAAATTGCACACCATTTGATACTGTGTTGCATAGTTACTAATTTTTTCTTTAGTTTTTGGTGCTGTGAGACTTGCATACAAGTGTTTCACTCACCTGCACTCTACCAAGTGCCAAGTTACGTGAAAACACAGTGATTTGATTTGATTATATCACAATGGTATATTGAATGGTCGCACAAGTTTTAAACGTTTATAATCTGAACCAGTGCTCCAGCGAGAGAGGAAGTGGGATTACATACATGAGTCACATTTGTCTCCAGCCATGAACAAATGTCCAGAGGTTAATGCACAGAGCTGTCATCTTTACAGGGCTTCAGACGAATGCAGATACCTGTGTAGTGCAGGTAGAAGGGGATAGCCTTCTTCAGTCCAACTGTTGCCATCCTCATCTTGCTCTAGATTGATCCTAGTCAGCCACTCCCCCCCCCCCCCCAATCATCTGGGTGTTTTGGAATCTTAAAGCATCGAGCCCCTCCAGTACCCAAAGTACGATGTGCAAGTTCTGGCTCTGCTGTGACTCACCAGTCAGCTGTAGAAGTCATTTTGCGTTTTAGAGGCATTATATACAAAATCTTTCCGGGCACAGAGAAGGGTTTCTTAATTAGTGTGCACAGAGGATAAGGTTCTTTAGATTTGTCAGATCTATGTCACACTGTGCTGTTTTCTTATTTTGTCATTATGATTTAGACGATGCACTGCATTGCCAAGTGCCACAACTTGGGTTTCATGACGGAAGGGTGGTATTATGTGACAGTTCTAGAACTTTCTCCCTCATGTCAGTGCGACATCAGACGTGTATCTCCATTGTGAACACGACTCAAGGACAGATCAGCAACTCCCTGTTACCAGCTAAGAGGAAGAGGATCCTAGCACGACATGGGATGAATACAATATTCCTTGTATGTCTTTCTTGAATGCCTCCCCCAACATAAGCCAGACACTCTGAACCTAGCGAAATTACACCAAGAACACGTTTTTCATACTTAAATCTAAAAAATTTAAACCCAACAGTAAGTATATTATGTGATTGGCATGCAACATCCAGGTGGACATGCACCCCCCCCAAACCTTTAGACGATGTCGCCACAGTTCTGCCCGGCAGGCATGACGCATCCTGGTAGCCCAAATGCCCCAGCTGGGCTGGGAGCATGATCTCAGCGCTGCAATGGCGGGGGGAGCCATCTGGGTGTGAAATTCCCCTAAACGCGCGGCCTGCCTGGCCACCCTGCGACTCGAACCCGAGCCGTGACAGTGCACTGATACACCTTTATTTCTAAACCGACCAAAATCTGATTACACGCCTGCAGCCCTGTCCAGGGTACATGGTTTGGAGATGGATGATCCAAACGCAGTCTCCATTTTGCGTATGATAAGTCTTTTGTTTAATTATACTCATATTTCTGAATTGCCTGTTGAACAGCACTTTAACTGTGTTAAAGAATGCTAAAGCTTCGATCATACAGAACCAGCAGTAAAATAACATATATATAAAAAAATAAAAAAAAACATATATATATATATATAAAAAAAAAAAAAATATATATATATATATATTTTTTTTTTTTTTTTTAAACCGTCGGACGCGTTAAACGAGGCCTGAGGCTAACAGTGTGGAAGATGCAGTGAAGCCTCCTGTCCCTGTCTGGATCTCTCTGTCTGAGTGTGAAAAACCTCAGGTCGCCTCTGCCAGGGCAAATCGAGGACAGCAACAGCTAAGACCCACTGAGGTGATGGGCAGTGTGATATTTTAGGAGTGGCAGGCAGACGCGGACGTGTCCGGAAGTCACCACTACACTAATGAAGTGGATCCTCCACCTCTGTACCTTTCCTGCCCTGCTTGGTGACATCACCACATTAAAATATAAGCATGTGCTGTATTACTGTAGCATTTAATTTGGGGTGGGAAAGATCATTTATTTCCAGTAAGTGCGGAGAAGCGACTGAAGAATTTCTGGTAGTGTTCTCCTTGTAATCAGACACATGGTGGGGGCATAATGGAACATTTCTGGACAGGCATTTGTAATAGGCAGCTAATGGCACTGTCAGGCCCCCCGATGAAGGAGCCTGGGCATGATGGGTGAACATGAAAGGCTCCTTGACATCACAGGGCCCAAGAAAAATAAAGCAGACCTTGACTTAATGTTTCTTAATTTAAAACATGATCTGTAATCCTTAACCCTGTTATCAATTCCACTCACCATTCCAAAGCCGCTGTACATAGATATAGGACGAGCATTAAATTCATTCATGTTATTTATTTATTTTTATTGTAAAAATGTTTACTGTAATTGACAAAAGGTTCAGGCGTGAGACAAAAAGAAATGAATAGAAAAGGCAGACATCTTATTCGAGGGCTATATTTGTTGAACACTTTGTTCAGTCTTGGCAGCATGTGGTGACACCATTTCATGTCGGATTTTGATAGGCTGCCTTCCTTTGTGGAGTACTCTTGTTTTTGTCATGCCCTGTTTTTACCAGCAGATGGCAGACTGAGGGGGGTCAACCCATGAATCTTTCGAATGCTGGTTTTTAAATCTGAATTAACCTAGTCACATTGCTGTGTTTGACATCAAATGTTTTAATGTTCTGCGTTTATGAAGAGGTGATTTGGTTTTAAATTTGTTTAGCAATGTTTACCTGACCCACTCCAATACATTTGAAAAATAAGGCAATTTTTGCTTCTTGCAAGATGATTATTGGAATAAGAAATTTGAAATCAAACGTCAGTATTCTAAAATTTGTGGCGATTCAGTGATTTGTAGTTTTGTCATTTATGCACATAGAAGACCTGAAGTTTCTCTGTTCCCTCTGGCATTTAAAGCGACGGGCGGATCTATATTATACTTCACTGTTAAGTATAACCAGGTTCAGCTGAAGCTAGATTATCACCTTTCGCAGTTCAGGGATGAAATAAAACCTTTTGACCGCTAAACCCCTTTTAAAATGTAACTTTGATGTCATAATGGGGAGATGTCAAGGGGTAAAATGTGCCATCCACAAGTGACGGGGCAGAAGGTGGCAGGGGCAACCGGGCGGGCATCCGCGTGGCACAGTGCCCGGCTTGTGCATTATTACTGTCCTCGCATGATGGTCCCCGGACTGCCCGGGCGTGACCGCTCCCCTGTTGCCGTTAGCAGGGAGCCAGATCTGCTGTCATTGTTGTGGAGACTCTTGACTGGGGGGTGGGGACCAGCCGCTCACCGTTCAGTAATTGCGAGCCGCTATTGTGTCTCCGATAAAGGGCTGGGTGCCAGTGGGCTGCTTAACTGAAGACTGCCTCGTTTGTTACGTGCCGGGGGGGGGGCGATTGCAGGCGACAGACACGGTAGCCCCTGGACCCATCCTCCTGGCCAAAAGACGTTGCCACCTCCTTGTGTTATTTGGCATTTTTGTCGTCGTCGTCTTCCCTTCTGGTGGGAGGGGTTTTTTTCTCAAGATCTAGTAATCTGATCTTTACACCCAGAGACTTCCTTTTCTGGAAGGATCTGGTGCATCTCGCTAATAGGCAGGTCTGGGGATCACATTTAACACCAGACAGCACCCAGGAAGCGGCTGATCCCAGCTCAGGGGGACAGTTGAGGGTTTTAACCTATCTGTCATTAAATTCATTTTCTCAGTCTATTCCTCCCTTTCTCTTTCCCAGTTACACTCTCTCTCTTGCGCCCTCCCAGTTTCTCTCTCTCTCTCTCTCTCTCTCTCTCTCTCTCTTTGTATGTTCCTCTCTCTTTCTCTCTCCCTCCCTCTCTCCGTCTCTCTCCATCAGCACCATTTAGAGAGAAGGGAAAAACCCACCAGTACCAGGGTGGCAAGCAGTGTCTGACTTCAGTAGAAGCGACCAGATCCGCTCTGCAAGCTGGATATCTATTTGCAGCGAGAGATCTGTTGGCTTTGACTCTCCCATTTCCCCGTGGCTCTCGCTGCAAGCGTGTAGGCGAGGGGCCGCTGGGTTTGGTGGACGTGTCGGTGGACGTGGGGTGGCGGGGGTGGGGGGGGGGGGTAACGCACAGCTGGGAGAGTGAGTGGTGCCGAGCGCCTGTCGAGAGCATCCTCCGCCCCCAGCGCTCACTCTGGTCGCCCAGAGGCCGCCTCATGTGGGAATAAGGAGCTGAGGCAAGACCCGCGACCCCAAGATGAGTGAGGAGGCCAAGGAGAAGGGCAGCGGCAAGCCAGCTCACCGCAAGAAGAAAGGCAAAAAGGTAAAGGGCCGTCAGAACGTGCCGACACGCCCGTCGCACTTTGCCTGTGTTCTCGTGTCTCGTTCCGCAGATGGTCTCTGGAGTAAATGCTTTTAAAAATACAGTGTTGGTGGGGGTCGTGTGGCTTCGCTGGCTGGCACCGTGTGGCGCCGTGGCCCCCCGAGCGTCGTGGAGGGGGGACCGCGAAGCCGGCGTGTGACTGCTGCCAGGAACAGCGCCTGGCTTTGTTCGCTGGCGCTTTCATGGAAGTTTTTATCCCGTCCTCCCCGATTGGAGTATCCCTCCCACGTAAGGCACGCGGTCAGAGACGCATCTCCCCTGTGGCTGGGGTTCGAGCCTGTCAGTAAGTACTCCCTGTCACCTCCTGATGGAGGGCGGGTAAACATTCTTTGTAATTGGGAGAGCTGTGTTCCCTGTTGGAGCGTGTCCGTCAGGCATGGGGTCCTAATCCAGGGGCGTCAGCCGCTGTCCCCGGTCGCCCGTCCTCGCTTTCGCCGCTCTCCTTTGTCTCACCCCGGGAGGGGAGGTGGAGCGCTCAGCGCAGGCTGTCGCCACGGCGTTTCTTCAACCTGTTGCTAGGCGCGCGGAACATCAGCCCTGGCGACACAGTGCAGCGGCTGTCCTGTGCCCAGATGGGGGCGCTGGCAAGACTTGGCTGCCAGACTAGTGCCTTTAATATTAATGTGTAGGAAGACACGGATATATCAGCGTCTCACTTTAATAAAGAAATGAAATGCCTTCATCTATACTGTAGATGTATCTCATAAGAAACTGTTGCAATCATTATCTTTGTTTTTGCCGTTATAACTGATTTTCAGAAATAATGTGGTTTGTGAAAAATGTAATTAGGTATGATGTAAGTGGTGGTGTTTTTTTTATTTTTAAGTACGCAGATGCAATTTTATTATTTTTTTTGACGGACTGAATAATCCATTTGGGTCTGGATGGATTCCCTGTTAGGGGGCTTTTTTTGGGGTACGGGGGGTGGCGGTGTTGGGAGGGGGGGAGCTTCTGGATTCTTTGTGACAACGGGAGAAGACAGGAAGCTGGGGCACTGAAAGGGCACTTATGATTAATCACATGCTGAATCTGTCTTATTTAATGAAGAGTCATTCGGTTACACAGCACTCGCATTGTCATATTTGGTGAATTTTTATTTCCCTGGAGGGTTTAGGATTTTGAAGGCCCCGTTTGTATTTGTAAATGAAGTATCCATTAAGCAATTTTGTTTAAGTTAATTGCTCTGTCCCCCCCTGGAATCGATGAAAACCATTGATCGGGGTGCACATATGCCATGCCCTCGCCCCGCCCCCAAAGCCAAACCGAGCCTGGGGCCCCCTCCTCAATCGAGCGGGATTTGCGTTTCCTGGATTTTTAGCGCACGTCCCCCCACCCATCGCACGGTTTAGGAGATGGCGAAAGTGATTCCCCCCATGAGAGTCACAGCGTCACGGAGTCACAGCGCTCCACGGAGGATTGAGACTGGAGGGATTATTTTGCCGCCTCCCCTCCCCCATGCGTCTTTTGGAAAGTGCCCTGGCTGACAATCGGGGGTCTAATTTTAATCCCACCCAGGCTTTCCTTTCTGTTGACTAGGGAAAAATAAAACACCATCGATGCAGACTCTGATCCGTCGCCTGCCGTCGGAAATGGTGCGTCTGTCCCCTTTTGGTCGACTGGAGATCACCCCCCCCCTCCCTCCCCAACACCCTTGCAGTACCTCAGGATGAGCTGAGCTAATCCACACGGTTCTGTGGCCGGATTCACACAAAGCACCTCTGCCACGAGGACGAGGACACTGTACCGAACGCCGTGAGCTAAATATCGATATACCGGACCCGCTAATGGGCTCGTCTCTGGGTCGTGAGCGTTTCAGCCCTCGCTCGAGACAAATAGGTGTCTGGCCAGGCGAAGACCGGCCGCCATCGCCTCGGAGACCTGTGAGCCGAGCAGGTGTGTTAATGCCCGTCGTTATGGCAACGAGGGGGCTGCTCTTCAGGGAGGTGGCCCTGAATACGTGTAGCTCGGCTGACGTCCGCGACGAATCTGCTATTTTTCCACAAAAACAAACTCGGCCATTGTGAATTAGCTTTTTCAAAATGAGCTTGAAAAAAGCGTGTGACTTTCTAAAGGTATTCTGTCCATTTGTGGTTTTTCCAGAGATCATTTAGGAAGCGATCTTTGAAAATGTTGTGGCTTTCATTTTCCAATAACCTTGCTGCTGACATTGTTGATAACGCACATCAGCCTCGGCTGCCTAGCAACTGAAGGATGAGAAAATCGGAACATAAATAATGATTTGATTGTTTTCATTTTTTTTTGTATAGAAATCGGTCATTTCCCAGACAAAAGAGTGATTGCTTTTCTTGTTTTTAGGCCCAAGCCCCATCTTCATATTTTAAATGGACTTATTTTTTTGCACACGGTTCCGGAACCTGGGTCAGGGTAGGCCACGCCCCTAATTGTCTCTGGCTGTATTGGGCTCTCCAGCGGTCAGCTAGATTTTGAGGGCAGTTATAATAATAATAATAAAGAGATAATAACACTCGCTACCCCCCATTGCAATGGTACCAGTCTGGGAGGGGTTCTGTCATGTTTCCAAGCTGAACATTTCTCAGCTGTGACAGTCACTTTCACTGCCTGTTTGTGTCCTTATCATTTACTTATTTATTTATTGCTGTCTTCATATCAGACAGAAACAGGAAAACGGAATAATATCAGGAAGGAATTATAAAATAATGAAGTGGATTTGTTAAAGGGAAAGTTCTGATGGGGGAAAAGCTTAAACCTAAAGGCAAAAGAGCTTCTGCTGCAGAAGATGCACAGCAATTACCTTAATTAAAATAAGAAAGGTTCCTAAAGTAAAAATGCTTCCATAATCTTTTTTTCAACCCAAGCTGTTAATGCAGGAGTGTACGAGCAGGGAGCTGGTCTTTAATGCCTTGCAAGGGGGCATTGGCTGGGATGGGCTGCCTTTGTGCGGAGACTCGGCCACTGGGTCGATTGGGCCACTGTTGGTTTTTCTGGGTTGCCCTGGGGGTCGGATGCTCATGGGGTGTCCAGGTGGCTTCCCCCGGTGGTCGGGAAGCGTGTGCGACGTGATGGACGGGCGAACCGGAGAGCCGGACATGGCGTTCTAATCGCGGCGTTTGCCCGGAAGCGGGGCCCCACGAGGCCCACGGGTCGGCAGGCGTGAAGTTGTGTAAGCGGGAATGCTCTGCCGGCACTCCAGTTCCGGATATTTCCGACTTGGAGACATTCCCCGTGACCTATCTGAAGGACGCTGTACCGATCTCCGTGTGTTTCCTGCGCCGCTAATTTCCGCCCGGCACTGACCACCTGTTCGATGCCCGGGTTCACGCTCCGCTTGCCGATAAATTCGCTCCCGTTGGCCGCCGACGGCACCACTTACCAGTTCCGGCACAGAAAGACTCGGCAGTCCGTGCGGTTAGCGATCCTCCGAGGGAAGGGGGTTTTCATCTAATGTGCTGCACTTACACCTTTCGTGATTTAACCCGACGATGAATCACGGCCCGGAATGAAGTATTTGTCCGGCTCTGCTTGGCACAGCAGTCTGGCAGCCTGGATGGCCACAGTCCTGTTTCTTCAGGAATATTTTTTTTTATGCTCTTCCTTTAATTGCTCATTAAAATATCTTCTTTCCCAGGAAATCAGATGAACAGAGTCATAGCCAAAATTATAGTTAATATTAAATTTACGAAAATTACCCGGTCTCTTGTCATTTTGCCCTACATGTTATCTAAGATGCTCGGTGTTTGCTTTTTGAAATAGGAGAACCTCAAAGCCTAGTAACTAAAATCTATACTTTTAAGAAAACACTCCCTAATTCGGAGGTGTTCCACGGTGTTGTTGAGTTATTTTACACAGTGCTCCAAGCTTCCTGGCGGCATGATCCTTCCCAACACCAGGAAATCTGCAGCTAGGGGTCTCAAAATCCATGCCTCCCATCTTTCCAAAGACGTTTCTGCCTGTCCTGATCTATAGGGGACTGCGTTGATATTCAAGCAATGTCTCCATCAGCGAAACAGCAACACGTGGTCCGGCCCTCACTGAATGTGCTGCCCTTCTGTGATGTAATCATTTGTCAGATGACATTTGGAAGGTAATAATCTAGCTCACCACGGTTCAAGGATGCAGCCTCTAATGTGTCGATTAATAAGTACAATGTGATGGATGTGCGAATAATCTGATTGGAGCTGTTCTCTGAGGCAGTGAACGTCCATGTTCTCATCTGACAACAAGCCCTTCACTACACATCTGCGTTTGCGCCTGGAGAAACCCTAGGACATGTACATCAGTAACTGAAGAGCTGAAATATAGCCAGTATTGCCTTTCATGTGACTTATAACCTACAATGTGATTTCCAAACACCGATAGATACAGTGTTACTCTTTGCTGTTTAGTAATGGATTCAAATATCGGTGAGGTAACTTATTTATAATTGTTTTATGCTGAGTGCTATAATTCAGTTGCAGATTTTACTGAGGATTGAATCTCTTGTTTTAGATTTGAATCTTGAATCTCAAAATCAAATTGAAGGATGAAATTTTCAGAGCGCTAATTTTCCAGCACTTTCCGTAGCTCGCGTTGTTAACCACATTTAAGTGCAACCCCGACCCCCCCCCCCCCTCTTTTGACATTATTTCACGCAACAACATAAGTGCTGGCCACTAATTGCATTCTGTCATGGGGGCAGAATGAGTCTAGAAGCCATTAAACTGACCCATATAGAAAATAAAAAGCTGGCAACATTCAACTAACAGGAAACTACAGGCTCTCCTCAAAGCAGGATACAGGTAGTGTCTTCAATGGCAACAACGTCACTGGGGAGGGGAGGGTGTTTTGTGCCATTTACACCCCAGGATAGTCATTCTCCCCCAGGACAGGCCTAATTGCTTGTTTTTTTTTTTTTTTGACACTTCCCATTTCAATCAAGTTTAAAAATAGATAGCAACACACAGTGGCATGATTTGAAGTGTGGAGACTGATCCTCATCATCTCCTGCTGAGTGACTCCCTGGTTCGCCACAGTCGTCACTAAGAGCCGTACAGCTGGCCTTTATTTTTCTGATTCTCTGTGAGGCGATTCTCTTCCCACCCCTCTGGTTTGGAGTCCAAAGTCTTTAAGCATCATTGGGCATTAGTCCCGGCAGCAAGACAGACTCATGGTTCGCCCCATTGCGCGGGGGGGGGGTTATTTATCTCGGCAGTTACAGCGCTCTCATGTTGATATGCTGTGATTCTTCTTGGCGTTTTCTGCTTTGTAGCTGTTTTCTACACAGCAGAGGATTTGAAGAAGGGCGGAAGTGCAGTGTATCTTGGGAAATCCGCAGGGACACCGGCTGCAGGGACACCGCCGTAATGTCGGAGATGTCCTTTTGCTAAGTGGCTCACTCTATCACTCTCTCTCTCTATCACTCTCTCTCTCTCTCTGCCGTGAGAGCTGGTGCCGCTACTTCCTTGTCTGAACATGTAATCCCAGTCGGAATGTCCAAAGGGCGCTCCAGAACCTCATCGCCGACCCGCCGTTCCCAGCGTCTCCGGTGTCAAGGGGGAGGGCATGACGGCTGGAAAACCGTTTAAAGTTTTTGTGTGGGACACAGGACTCTCTCGGTCCGTGGATAAGATGGACAGAGATGCAACTGGACCCCTTGGGCTCGGAGACAGACTCAAAGGCGAAAAGGGGGACAAAATATTCATATAATCGCCAAAATTAATTAACTTACATTTTGTTGTGGTAACTGTATTTACAAGAGTTGCTGGTTCTCTCCTTAGGTTCCATTGGAATTTTTATTTCAAGATTTTACTTAATTTGTGCTTTCATTATGGTGGATAATTCGGGGCTTGTTTCGTTGAGGGCACAACGTTTTTGCAAGCAGGTGGATTTCTTTATCCGCTAAAACATAAGTCTCATATCGTAAGACACTGGGCTGCTCGCGGCCCCTTTGGGTTTTGCTGATGTAGACCCCATACTTTGCTGAAATTGTTCCCATGAACCAAGGCCACAGTGTATAGCTGTTATTTTTTTTTGGCATGATTTTTGTGAAGTGCTAAATCCAATTTTTGATAAACATCTCTCTCTCTTTCTCTCTTTTTTTTTTTTTTTTTTAAATAACATCTGCCCATGTCTGGACCCTTAGACTAATTAAGTTGAATCCTTATTCAGGAATGACTAAATTTGATCCGTATAAAAATATAATTTTTATAATGCCACCATTTTGGGTCTCTGTTTTATGTTTCTAGTTTGATGTTTCTTGTTTATGGGCTATTTGGGTACAAGAGATAAAGCTGGTAGGATCTGGAATTAACATATCTAGGGTCAAGTCTAGTTTAAGATGTCTTTTATGGCTGGGGGGAGGGTCCATCAAGTGAGGGGAGTCTGCCTGCGTATCTGGTGAGAGGAGAGGGAGACTGAACGCCACGCGAAGTGGGCTTGTACTTTAACTAGGGTTTGTCAGGGGCCCAATTGCAGCCTGTTGTTAGGATGTCGGTATTTAAAGGCCTCCGTTTGATGGACGGCCGTCGCGGTCGTCCTGCTTCCAAAATCAGCGCCCAGAGAAAGGAGCATTTTGCCGGTTAAGCAATAGGATCAAATAAGACAAATGGAAACCACCACTGAACAGTTGAACAGTACCTTTTGAGGGATTGTCTATACCTGCGTAACTGTGTGAAGTTTTCAGATGCAGAGTGAAAACCGTGTCCTGATGTCCTGTTCAGGTTGTCCCTTAAGGCTCACTGCAACACTGCTCTCTAAACAGTTATGGATGGATGCAGTGCACATCTCTTGGCCAAACCTTGAGGATAAATTCTGTCGTTGCTGTTAAGACTCTAGGGACAGGCTGGGGA
>JAABNX020000047.1:10681039-10693599 GCA_015163995.2 Mormyrus lacerda | reverse complement strand
CCCCCCCCCCCCCCCCATCACCTTCAGATTGTCAGATTCCCCACCCCCTCCCCCACACCGTTGAGTGAGTAATCGGAATTGATACTAAATGTAGGGTGCGTGTGGGAACGTCCTAGTTATGTGATATGTGTGAACACTATGGTGATGCTTCTAATACCGTTGTTTTTGTCATAGACGTCGTGGTTGTTGTTGCTGTTATTGTTTTCGTTGTTATTAAATTATACTTGATGTAGCTTCCAGGGATTGATCAACCAGTTGAGCTGATCAATCTGTTAATCAGTGGCTTTGAGAAGACCTGTTGCTAAGATGACTGGTAATCACTGACTGATTGACTGACGGATCTGAACGTCACTGGGATAAATTATTCAAGGTGCATGCTCTTGTATGGAGGGATGACAACAGGTGATGTTTAACAAGCCGGTGTTGCATTGACTCGACATCAGACTGTCTGGAGTCTCTGATGAAAACTCACTGTGAAGATCCCGAAATGGACCGTGCTTTTTCCGGCGCTGCATCACCTGAGAGTTGTTTGTAAGTCCCGGTCTCTCAGATCTGAGATGGAAAGGGAAGGCGAAACTAGAAGCCGTGAATCTAGCGACTCGCCGCAGCTTAGCAGCTACCTTAACGCTGTTGGGAAGCCTTTAGCAGCCTGCTAACCCTCTTGTGTTTACTTTCTCCTGAAGGTGTAGGCTTTGCTGTTTTCACTTAACACGTGCCTGCGGCATGCTTGGGAGCGGCTAAACACCGAAAGGGAACGAGCCATTTGACTGTGTCTTCCATTAAACCGCACGACAAACTCTAAAGCTAATTTCAGACAGTTTACCGAGTCTCTTCATAAATTTCTATCCCTGTCCCTCGATTTCTTGGACTTTCTTTCTTTTTTTTTTTTCCCCTGCAATTCTTTGAGGCGTTGGGTAAAAAATGAAATTGTTAAACAATGCTACGAAGCATCGCACAGCCACACACACATCGCACAATAGAGTATTCTTTCGTTTGTCTCTTTGTTTGTGTAACTTCAGTAACGATTTACGCACGTGGTGCCATCGGTCTCGGGACATCGGCAAAGCCCACATGCCCAGCATCCATAAACCGACATTCCAAAGAGATGCTCTTGCTGTCCATCTCCCGGCTCTCATTTCCGGATAACCCGTGCCATGTATTTTGTTTTTTGAATTATGCAACGGTTCCCTGGAAGCTGCATGCAGTAATCGGTTTCTTTTCCCCCTCCCTGTTCATTTCATCATCACACCCCTATTGTGTGGTAACTTGTAAATACACCAGCCTCCGCTCCTTCAGTTCGGATAGGTCCAACACTCTGAATAGAAGCTCCTTCACCCGGGACAGTATGATGATCGAGGAGATCCTCGCTCCTTCCAAAGAGACGGTGAGTCTTGCTGCATTTCCCTCTCACCATGTGGCAGAACGTAGTGATGACGCTTTGAGTTCTACTTTTCTGCGGGGATTACTTCACTAATACCACACAGAAAGAACTCCTTCCGTATCTAATATAGTGCGTAATAGCAATTTTTACTGTTATGCAACCATTTAAAAAATGAAACCTAGTAACTAATCAAATGGTTAATGCAGCCATTTGTGGTACAGAGAATTGTATATGTATTGTGCTGTAACAGTGATCATGGACCACAGAACATATCTCAAGGGGTGGGGGGATGGAGGGATGAGGGAGGTATAAAATCATGTCGTCTCGTCTTTCTGCCTTCGAAAACTCTTTTTTTTTTTTTTTTTAAAAACATATAATTCATGCTATTATTTATGAAGTTTTATCGGTTTGCATTATTTGTAGGTAATTTTTTTGTGATTGTTCATTACTGTATTCTTAATTATGCTTCAGAAGTGACCCGGTCACCACACGGTGAAAAGCTTTGTTTGATGCAACGTGTGGTTTTGTGTTGAGTTGAAAGAGCGTCAGTAAAAGACACACACCAGAACGCTGTCACAGGAACTGTTATCCATGTGTGCGTTATGCATTTTCCTAAATTTATATGTGCTGTTTTTGATTAAAAAATATTCACAGTATAACACTGCGTACTTGGTATTGTGTTTCACGTACGTGCTTCGAAATGGTACACCCCAACAGCGGTGAACCCTGTTTACGGTAGAGGGCCTTTACCCAGGACTGAGTCAGTTGTGGATGTGAGGAAGGCCGTTAAAATCTCTGAGGACCCCGTCATGCAGATGAAGCCGCTGGTACACTAGCACCACCTGCAGGACGTCAATAGCAGTACAGCCTAGTGTCCAAACAGTGACCTGTGCTTTACAACATGGGGGCCATAAGCTAAAATGTGATTTCAGTGTTTCTGAGAGCACACTCAGAGGTGTGGACTAAAGCTGCTTCTTGGGATTTTAAGACTTGAGAAATGACATGTTAGAAATGACACTTTGGATGGTTATGAGGGACTGGAGATGGCTATATTTGCCTGTAGATGGGAGTTTAATGACCCTTGATGAGTGTTCCACAAATTCAGAAAGCAATTTTTTTCCAAACCACAGTTTTGGATTTCAGACTGAATGCAATCTGTTTATTTCTGGAGTCTGAGCTGATCTAAAATACTTCCTGTTGACTGCACATTAATATTATAGACTGTCTGGCAATAACTTATGATCATAGGTTGATATGTTTTTTGTTTTTTCTTTGTGAAAGGGAGTCATTTATTTGTAGATAAGTGTTGCTTCAGTGTGTCTTGGAGGCAGTTAAAATGAAAGATAACCTGAATCATTGCTGCCGTTAGAAAATATTTTCTTGTGTAATGAAATATTTATGTTTTTCCTTCAATCGTTTCAGAGTGACTGTAAAGACCATTCTGTTGTCGTTGAGACCCAGAATAAGGTACAAGACAAGTTAAACACGCAAGGCATCGCTTCTTTACTTTTACATTCAGTGGTTAAGATGCAGTTACTGCTTTCTGCTATATTTTGGGGGGTTTTTTTTGCATTTATTCCCAAGCATTTCCCTCTCCAGCCATTACAGAAACAGGTGGTCACTTATTAAATGGGACCTCATCTTCCCCAAGAGATATCTGGCTGCTTTAAGCTACTGGACTTTAATTTCTACTTATGCGCCTATGATCGTATCATTTTGTTACTTTATTATTGTTTGTTCTGTTTTGTTTTGGGAAATCTTGCTCCATTTTAAAGCTTTGCCCGCTGCCATCAGTTGCAAGTTCGTGATTGGTTACTGGATGCCGGAAATACTGCCACCGTTGGGTGTTGATTTGCTCCTACAGAGGGATGGCATACCGGGGGGGGCACTATTCATGTATGCGCTGACCATGGCCTCGTTTTCCCAGCACCTGGCGGCGACCAGGGAGTGCGACTCGGACTCCCTGAGGAGGTACAGCTGGGCTGCGGACGCCCTGGACAATGTACACCTGGTCTCCAGCCCCATCCACTCGGGGTGAGTGACGGTGCACTGGGGCAGCGTGCATCCCACGCTCGACTGAGCAATGACCACCAGGATCTCACAACCAACCCCGTACAATTAGACTCTGAAGCACGAGAGTCTCCATACTGTAGTACTTTCTCTCTTGAATGCAGTTGAACCAAATGCAAAACTATAATTAGCCTTGTTCATTTTTGCTGAATTTTGTTCTGTCTTGCTGCCTTGTGAATATTAATGTACTTTAAACATGTATGTTGAGTTCTTATGCTGCGTAGTTCTGATATTTCGAATCTGGTATCTTTTTTTCCCCCTTCTTTTTTCTTTCCCAGTACCCTGTGGCATGTTCCTGTTGTTTTCTCTTGTTCTTCCTCTCTATAACTTGCTTCCAGTGTCCCTCAGAATGAACATGGTGGATCTAACAGTGATGAGTGTGGCGTTTAATAGATCTCTTGGATATTTTTGCCTTTCCCTACATTCTTCCATTTTATTTTGCAGCTTTCCTTCTCCACTACCCCAGTATGACTCCAGGTGATAAATGTGTCCTGTGATCTCAGTTCCTGTTCCTTTTCTGTGTTTGCTCCATCTGTGCAGTACCGTGCCCCACCTAGATTACTTACCCCTCGGTTTCGTAGCTCCGTCTGACACCTAGCCGCAATCTATGCTGAAACGTACCAGAGTTTCGAACATCTAAGGCAATGTTTCACAATTCGGTCCTTGGGAACCTGCAGACAGTTCGCAACTGTCTATCAGGTAGCTGGAGGGGGGGAGCAAAAATGTGGACTGTCTTCCAGGGAGCGGGGAGGGTGCAAAAACATGGAGCGTCTGTGGGTCCTTGGGGACCGGGTTGGGAAACACTAAAGGATCTAAGGGTGCGGCAGGCACCGCTGACTTCCCCTCTGTGGTTTGTTACATGCCATGCTTGACGTTAAACGGAGATGGCTATGTGGGCGAGATGTGTGTCGCTGCATATATTACTTACACAAGGTCTGCTTTCAATTCGCCAGTCCTGGTTCACCGGCCAGGACCACAGCACACTTTGGCCACGTGGTTTTGTGATCATTAACCCCACTCAGGACCGGCCTGAATCTTTACCGCGAACGAATGAGCAGGGCTCCCGTCGCTTCCGAAAGCGGCAGCCCTGAACATTGAACGATAGCGAACCCGTTTGTGTTAAGGCACATTCTGTCAGCAACGGAGGACTGTCTGATACGTAAGCTGAGCGCTTTTCCGTGGCAGTATTCCTTTTTGAACCAAAATCTTGGGATTCAATTTGGTTCCTTTGAATTAAGACAGTTAACTTGCCTGTATGCTGTACTTAATTACTTAAATAGTACTAATTACCATCTGAATAATGAATGGTCTCTTGAGCCTAAGGCTCGGATCATGGGGAATATCTGCCAGGGAAGAAGAGTCCGAGCACCATCCCTTTCTCATACTATCCTTTCCTCCTCTTAGAGTTACGTGTGTGGGTTTTTGGTCACAGCATGGGAAAACTCACTGGTGCCATCCACACTGATGTCATTGGGCCACGTGCTCTGTTAACCCCACCCCTCACCGCTCTGTGTGTCGTCCCTACCTTCCCCCCGCTCAGGTTCCTGGTCAGCTTCATGGTGGACGCCCGCGGGGGCTCCATGAGGGGTAGCCGGCACAACGGCATGCGTATCATCATTCCCCCGCGCAAGTGCACGGCGCCCACGCGCATCACCTGCCGTCTGGTGAAGAGGCACAAGCTGGCCTGCCCTCCGCCCATGGTGGAAGGAGAGGGCCTGGCTAGCCGGCTGGTGGAGGTCGGCCCGGCGGGAGCCCATTTCCTGGGGTAAGTGCTTTTTGCCGGCTCTGTATGCCCCCTTTTTTACTTTCACTTTCACTTCATTCCCCTACTGTGAGGAGGGCGTGTGTAGGAGATGTTCCTCCATCGTCATCTTACACTAGTAGTGTGAGGCCATCGGTTTGCGTGAGCAGACTGTGAACCTGCTTTAAATTAAAGGGGAATTCCACCCAGAACTAATATTAAGGCTTTAGTCCCCCCCCCCCCCATCCTCAAACAAATTCATACGCATCCGAAACGGACTCAGTTACACACACCTGGATGAGCAAATTGGGTTCTTTGAGGATTCTCTGTTCATGCTTGTTGAAAACTGTCAGCATTTTTTGGTACCAACACATATTCTTAAATGTCTTGTTTTGTGCATACATCTACATTCCCATAATGTCATATTTATGTTAATCCTACCTGTTTTTATTTTCAGTCTTTAATTTCGCTGTAAGGTAGATATGTCATACATCTATACAGTTCACAATGTTGTTCGAGAAGTGGCGTTGGCCAAAATTTGGATGCCTCTGTTCCGTAAAAACTACATATACATGGAGAATAGCCTAAAAAACAAATAACCAACCAAGGCATGGAATGGGGAGTTTGTCTGGTCGACGTGAAACCATGAGATTGAGGCTCATGTCTAGTCTGCTGGATTTTGTGATCCTTGGGTCGTCGTGTCAAGTTATAATGGATATTTATTGCGGGATCTGATCGCGGCAGACATGATCGGACTGTGGTGGACTTCCCCTTTGGTGTCCTCGTGCTGGCACAGTTCTTTATCATCCAAACATCTTACCTGTATGGAGGCGAGCGATTCGGTGCTGATGCGGTGTTTGTGGGAATCGTTCCTGGAGCGCGGACCTTTGCTTTTGCTCTGTGGCCAGGCCAGCTACCTGCGGGAATGACGCTCTCTTCTTCATGTTCCCCTTCTTTGTTTTTCTTCCCGCTGCATGGATGTTACTCAGTAAACTGCACCTCCCCAGCAATCTGCCCCCTCTTAATGAGGGCGAGAGCACGGTTAGCCGAATCCTGCAGCTCGGGCCCCGAGGAACAAAATTTATTGGGTAGGAGAATATATGTAGGACAGAGTCGAGCGACACGGACGAACTCCTGCGAGTATGGCAACTGTTGTTGTGATTTCGGTTTAGTTTCATTTCTTTTTGGTCATTTCCATACTTCTACCTGTCTTGCCGATGTTTTCAGTTGAGGGTGGCATCTCTGAAAGCAGATCATTTTGGCTGGACTCTCCTCCCCTCTCTCGCCCCCCCCCTCCCCCCCTCCCAAGTTTGTGCTAACACCGCCGCGCTTGTTACGCATGAGAAGCACCACGAGCATCCTGCCACAGTTCCTGGCCTTCGTCTCTCCATGTCGTCAAATACGATCTCCCACTGTGGCACCGCGCGTGTTTGCCAGTGCGGAAGATGTGCCATTTGCACGGGTCACGGAGAAGGTATCTGTGCTGACCGCCCCAGGGAATGCTGGGAAATAGTAGGAGCCACTTCCACGTGAAGCCAACTTAAAACCATGCCATTTCCATGTAAAGCTATACCTTCAGCAATAATTTTATATCTGTGGAGATCTTTTTCAAATATTTAATCTTTGAATCAGTTTTAATATATTATGTAATAAAACGTCAAGTGGGTGTTTAACTTACCATTTAAAGCAATTCCGAGAAGTTCTTTACCTATGCATATTTCTCTGGTACCTTCTCTAAACATTGTTGTTTTGTTTTACTTTAAGCATCATGCACAACACTGTAAAATTATGTCTATACTCAATATAGGCAGTATCAGTTGTTACTACACAGATTGCATTATGTTTGTCAAACATGCTAAAGACCAAATTTTCTTTATGATATATTTTTTTTAGGCGTTGATCTTCAGAATCTATTGCTAGATAAACATTTTTTATACATACAAAATTGTTTTTAAAAGATCAACTCAATTTAGGAATTTAAGAATTCTAGTATTCAATTAGTTACTTGCCCTCGAGGGTGATTTTCACTGACCTGCCTCACTGCCATGATGACTTGTCACGCAGTGTCATGGAATTCACTAGAGTGTTTTCTTAGCGACCTGCGTAGGAAAACAAAGATACTGTCTATGTGATTCTGTTTAAAAGCTGCAGAGTCCCAGTGAAAACTGGTTGGTAAAGGCCTCTCAACTCACATTTAGAGAGATTAGCTTTTGTATTCACAATGCAGTTTTACGGTCCAGCAAGATTTACAGGTGTTTTTTTGGGAAAGTTTATAAGGTCGAGGGTCACGAAATTCATCCGCACAACAAGGGAAAATCCCAAATAGCCACCGTTTCTGCATATACTCTGATTTTCTTAAGCCTCCTTATCTATCAGCTGTATTTCTTCCCGACTCAAAAGTAATTATACAGTGAAAGCAATACTGTTTGTAGCAGTCATTGAAGATAATAGTCATTAAATATTATTGTAATTATTACAAGAATGCAAAGCTGCCGGTAGATATTAAACTACAAAAAAAAATATATTATTTGACTGAATCACTTTGCATGTCATTGAATAAATCTGGTTTGTGCTTCCTGCATGTAAATTTTAAAGAATAAATTATTTTTTACTTTTGACTAACTCTGCTGCCCAGACAGGATTATAAATGAAAACTCTTGAATTGACAAGAGAAAAAGGTCTTGCACTCGGAGGATTGTGCAGCTTTCCTGGTGTTTAATCCAGTGCCTGCTGTAAATGTCGTCTCTGTCTGTTGTTTGCAGTGTTTCCCACTTTAATGTAGAGGCTGAAATGGAAGGGCTGTGAGTTAATTCACACATGTCATCAACTTGTTTTTCGTTGTCACCCATATTAGAAAAAAAAAAAAAAGCACGAAGGAATCGGGTGACTTGACCTGTTGACCTCTGACCTTTGACCCCTGCCTTCTGCCGCTTTTGGCAGGAGCGGGCTGTTTTAGTACAGCTGGCCCGCATCAGCACGGCACAGCACCTCCGTGGAACCTTCTGTTGACATTCTGTGTTCCTTCCAGCCCAGTGATAGTGGAAATCCCCCATTTCGGCTCCATGCGTGGGGACGAGCGGGAGCTGATCGTGCTGCGAAGCGAGAACGGGGACACGTGGAAGGAGCACCAGTACGACAGCAAAAACGAGGACCTCAACGCGCTCCTGGGTGGGATGGATGAGGGTGGGTTGCCCTATTGTTAGGGATGCTCTTCCGGCTCTGGAGGGTCACACCTCAGTACTATCAAGCTAGCTAACAGTTTCCTTGATGTTTTCAGGAGATACAAGAATTTTCTTATTTGCCAAATGATCATTGTGTAGTAAATGATACACTGAGTACTTTCCCTAACCTCAACAGCTCTGTGGTGAACCTTTCAGCTGGGCAGAACAGACCATAGCAACATGTTCCTATCATGTATTTATGGTTGACTGTAAACAGGGCTGGAACGTAGACCTTAAGTGAGTAATTTAGACGAACAAGTCTAACAAACGATAGCATGCTGGTTAGTAAAGAAATTGTATGCCAGACTAGGGTTCAACACCAAGGTGAATTCTGACAGACATTTTGATCAAAATGCAGCTTTTACCACAAGACGTGGAATTTAAGTGCTGTGGTGGCCTAATGGGTAGGGAAGTACACTTATAATCGAAAGGTTGTGGGTTCTCCCCGACCAGCAAAGTACCACTGAGGTTCCCTGAGCAAGGTTCCGCCCCTAAGCACTGCTCCCCGGGCGCTGAATTAGCTGCCCCCTGCTATGCCATGATGTCACATATAGGTTAAATGCAGAGGACTTTTTTTGTTGTTGTGCACTGTGTGCTGTGGTGTGTCAACAGTGACAAGAAATCACTCTCACTAAAATGTAGCTTATATAGCAGTTTCCTAAATCGAAACATCTTGCCACTCAGAGACGAGCTTGACACCGTCATTCGCGTACAGACAGGTTGAAGATCCCTGTGTCGGATTACATTGTTTTTTTTTTTTTTACTGAACTAGCCCAGTTGGCTATACCAAAAGTTCCACCCCTGATGGTACAGTATGAGTTGCCTCCTTCATATAAAGAGTTTGAGCTCATTTGCTTCTTGCAGAACTCGACAGCCCAGACGAGCTTGAGAAGAAGCGCATTTGCCGGATCATGACCAAGGATTTCCCGCAGTACTTTGCGGTTGTGTCTCGGATCAAGCAGGAGAGCAACCAGATGGGCCCCGAGGGGGGGGTTCTGTCCAGCATGACTGTGCCTCTGGTCCAGGCTTCCTTCCCAGAAGGGGCGTTGACAAAGAAGATTAGAGTCGGCCTACAGGTGCGTGTCCTGGTAACACTGACATACTCAGCGAAACCACATGCTACCATGCAAGAAGTTATCTGCATTAGCAAATATGAGTTAAGTTTTAGGCCTGGGGGGCTTAGGGAATAAAAAACTAGGTGCCCAAGAAAGCATCACTGAGAGATATAGATTTTCAATGTTGATTTGTAATCCTCCTTTAGTAAAGAAGGACGGCTAACAGCTGATTGGCCCCCTCCGTTGTCACTTACCAATTCAAAACTATAATAGTTGTTTTCATTTTAATGGTTTAAGTCTGACAAACTGCCCCCCCTGCTCTATACCCCCTTCACCCCTCAGGCTCAGCCTGTCCCAGATGAAACTGTCAAGAAGATCTTGGGGAACAGAGCAACCTTCAGCCCCATTGTGACTGTGGAGCCCCGCAGGAGGAAGTTCCACAAGCCCATCACCATGACGATCCCTGTCCCGCCCCTTTCCGGGGAAGGGGTGACCAATGGTTACAAGGGAGACACGACCCCCTGTCTGAGACTCCTGTGCAGCATAACAGGCATGTTAAAATCACTGGTTTCCATGATCTCCAAACTGGGATCAATAGTCAGTCTTAATCTTAATTTGATAACACTTAAACCAGTCATCGTAATCCATTATAGATACCTTCATAATGCATTGTAATGCATTCATAAAGTTTTATAAACAGCTATATCTATTTATAAAAAGGCGTAACTCATTTTAGCCTTCTTTATTATGCATTATGAATGGTCTATGAAGCTCTCATGTAGAATATACTATAGATACCTTTACAATGCATTATAATGGCCAGTAATATATTTATAATGCATTAAAAATTAGAGCTTCATAGATCATTCATAATGCATAATAATCATGGCTATAATGTGTTATGCCCTTTTTTATAAATAGTTATAGCTGTGTTTATAATACTTTAGGAATGCATTATAATGTATTATGAAGGTATCTATAATTCAATATACATGAGTGCTTTAAGTAAAGTGTTGCCCTTATTTTTAACCCTGTAGGGTTAAGTAAAGATTTTCTATATGTTCTGTGATTCCTCTTTGGAATGCTTTGAGATTCTTAATCTGCTATAAAGCATGATGTGTCAATAAGGGTAATGCTTGAAAACTTGCAAGTTTCCACTATGGCCCACTTAATTGTACATTGCTTAAATGGTACAATTGCAGGAGGCACTTCTCCAGCGCAGTGGGAAGACATCACAGGAACCACCCCGCTCACCTTTGTAAACGACTGTGTGTCGTTTACCACCAATGTGTCTGCTAGGTGAGGCGCGCCAACGACATTCTGCTCTAGGTGATTTGTGTGCTTTTATTAGAATCGCAAATGGAGGTGGATTCGCTCTTGTAAATTCTTCCTTATGAAGCTCACCTGGATCGATTTTGTATTGAGGTTGATATTTATTCACAGCTAAGCCCTCAAGCATGTATCGAAAAGACATATCAGAGTCATTTTAAGCGTAAGATTTTTTGTCATCTGCATGTTCTTGCAGAATCTGACTTTGGGTTTGGTTTCCAGTTCATACACACCTGATGGCTCTCTGACTGAAATGCTCTGATCCATTTTCAGGTTCTGGCTCGCCGACTGCCACCAGATCCCAGAGACCGTGGGCTTGGCTTCGCAGCTCTACAGGGAGCTGATCTGCGTTCCGTACATGGCCAAGTTTGTGGTGTTTGCCAAAATGACGGATCCTGTCGAATCCAGCTTGCGGTGCTTCTGTATGACCGATGACAAAGTGGACAAGACTCTGGAGCAGCAGGAGAACTTTGAAGAAGTGGCCAGAAGCAAAGACATTGAGGTCCGTTTGGATGTTCTTCGAAACGTAGTCTGTAATACTTTTGCTTCTCGTGTAAATAAGATGACAAGATAACATTGACCAGAAATGCCCGCCCAAGGTTACATTTTACATCAACATTGCAAAAGTAAATAACAACCAGCCCAAACAAAAAAATAAAATCAAAGAAATATATGCATGTTTTTATTAGGACTGCATACTTGTAAGAATAGTGTAACCAGTCTATTTTCATACACACTCTTTGCTAAAACATGAATAATTGAAATGTAACTTTTTCAGTAAAAACGTCTCTCGTGTTTACGTGTTGGTTGTCCAAAGCCTACTGTTTGTAGTTTTTTAATTGAGTGGACTTGCTGTTCTTTTGCAGGTCTTGGAGGGAAAGCCAATTTACGTGGATTGCTATGGTAACTTGACCCCTTTGACAAAAGCGGGACAGCAACTGGTCTTGAATTTTTACGCATTCAAGGAAAACAGGCTGCCTTTTAGCGTAAAGGTAACACTCTGGCCTTTTACACTCTGGCCTTTTACACTCTGGCCTTTTACACTCTGGCCTTGCCGTTACTTCAGTGCCAGGAAGTCTTTGGTCTATCGCAGACTTTGACATGCGTAGTTGTCAGGCACATTTTACCTTTGTTTGAATAAAACTCCCTTATTTCCGTCATGGCAAATTGGATCAGAGGTTCCCTCGTAATTCAACACAGTGGAAATCAGAATGGAGTTGTAAACATCTAAAGCATTCCTACTCTTGGTTGATTGTTTTTTGTTCTTCAGGATAAGAAAAATATGAGGGCATGTAAGACCGTCTTAGCATATGCCAGCTTAAATAAACCGGCGATCTTGCACTACCTTTGCAGGCAGTTTAGGACACAGTTTAAAAAAAATGGTTTTTACTTTGCAGGTCAGAGATAATAGTCAAGAACCTTGCGGGCGGCTGTCGTTCCTCAAAGAGTCAAAGTCGACTAAAGGTCTTCCGCAGACTGCCGTCTGTAACTTAAACATCACGCTGCCGGCTCACAAGAAGGTAAGCTGGTGCTAGACTGGCTCACTCTCCGTCATGTCATGCCATCTTCATTTATAAAGGAGACAGAGCAGCAACCACAGTGAAAAGGGATCAGTTTGGCTGAGACTTGCCATATTGTGTCTTTTATCTGTTTTGAGCTTCTTTCTTAGTCGTGTCCTTGCCGTTTCCTTTTCGAATCAGACCTTTTGGTTTGGGTCCCCCTCCCC
The DNA here is from genome assembly GCA_015163995.2 of Mormyrus lacerda. Classification (NCBI taxonomy): domain Eukaryota; kingdom Metazoa; phylum Chordata; class Actinopteri; order Osteoglossiformes; family Mormyridae; genus Mormyrus; species Mormyrus lacerda. The sequence goes on along the minus strand of JAABNX020000047.1, from coordinate 10,681,076 downwards.
CCCCCGTCCCCGCCCCCCGCTTTGGCTGAAGGTGCAC
>JAABNX020000047.1:10658507-10680939 GCA_015163995.2 Mormyrus lacerda | reverse complement strand
CGCCCCCCGCTTTGGCTGAAGGTGCACAGGCTTCTAATGCTTTTTGATGGCCTATTTGGTTATTTTTTTTCTTTCTGTACCATTCCGCAGTTCGCGTTGCCGTTTCCGTGTCTTCGGCTGGCTTCCGAGATGGCTTCTTTGGCTTATGTTGTGCGCTCTCGATCACCCTTTTCACATCACGATGTTTCTTTTCCCTGCTGTCCATTGTATTATTCCCTGTTTCTGCAATGCATCTTGGGATCCTAAAGGAAATGGAGTCAGATCCAGATGAAGAGGTAATATATGTAACCTCCATCACAGTCATGTGATGTGCTGTTGTTGTAGACCGAGGTAGTACATTCTGGTTCTCTCCATTATACCTTGCTTTAAAAAAAGCCACACGATCAAAAGCTGATGCTATTAAATTGACTAACTCCCTAGGCCTTGTGTATTAAATTGACTAACTCCCTAGGCCTTGTGTATTAAATTGACTAACTCCCTAGGCCTTGTGTATTAAATTCTCCCAAGGCAGGCATTAACAAAGCTCCCCTTCGCTTTGTTGTCTTTTTTTATTTGCTTTATTTCTGCGTTACTAATGCTTTGCTTTGAGGGAAAACACCCAGTTTTCTTGTAAAAAAATTGCTAAATTGCAAAACAGTGACGCCAAATGACATAAACGTCCGTTTCAATAAAAATCATGCTTATGCTCAGCTTGTTGATAGGATGAATGCGTAAAAAGGAGTTCAGTGTTTTCAATTGACGTATCATATTATGTTTTATTTTAACTGATGAAAATTATAAAGTTTGATTCAACTTTGTAGTCATTTATAGAATTTGCATGTTCAGTGTTAATTCTAGAATATTTTCTTTATGTCTTTACAGCATAAATTTTTTAAATTGACGTTTTAGGTCTGTTCTCTCATGCTTAACCATAAAATCAAGACATAAATAGGAACTACCAAACATTTCTGGACACAAATTGCATTCCCAGAGTTTACTACAGATCCTGTCCTATGTTGTATGTTGTGTACAGCTGTATGGGTAAAAAAGACCACATTACAAACAACAACTTACCCCCTTCTATCACTCAAATTATGTAGATAGATCATTTTGATGGTAACCACAGCTCTCGCATAGCTCATTTGCAGAAAATCCCGAACATGGGGTCGACAATAAACCTTACCTGATGCTAAAACTGACACCCGCTATACAGAAACAGTAGCTTTACTTCCAGGACTTTCGATCGGAACTGAAACAGACCACAGATATTCTCACAGGAGTTTAGCATTTAAAACAGGAGAGCTTCTTAGGGGATTGATAGAGGTTTTTTTTTTTTTTTTGTTTGTTTGTTGCAGACTGAAAAACCAGACCGACGTCAAACCTTTGCATCTCTAGCCTTACGTAAGCGCTACAGCTATCTGACTGAGCCTGCGATGAGTGAGTGTGACATCTTCACTAACTTCTATTAATAAAAAAAAAAAACATACTACCTGGACGTTAAACCTGATATGTATCACTCCATATAATATACATTACAGATTATATATAAAAATATATTTGTGATTTTGACATACTCCTACCATACATAACTTGTAACCTCCTCATGCTTGTTTTTGACATGGTGTACTTGCATGGGTTATTGTGACTTTTGAGTTGCCGTGCTGTGCTTGCCTACATTGTGAAGTATCGTTTCCCTTGTTTACTTTTTCTGTTTTAACCCATTTGTGCAATGGAACTACTTGAATTGCAAGATCCATATCGTTTCACTCTGATTTGACTAATGTGAGAACACGATGAGTTTTTTTTTTTTTTCTTTTTTTTTGCGTTCACTGTTATGTTTTCCGGAAATCCTCCTGCTCTTATTGGCTTTGTGATTGTGCAGCGTTTGGTTTCGTTCTTTAATCGGAATGCATGAAAGGTCGAAGGTCGACTTTCTCGTAGGTGCTTCACATTTTGTACTTCAGATGCCTGTCTCCAAAGGATATTGAGTCTGACATGCATGACGTGCATAATTCCAATGGATCTATCATTCGGTCTGTGAACCTTTGTTTTCCTTTGGTGTATTTTTGCTTTAAAACAGATAAATAGGGCCTTTTATAGTTTATACTTCTGTTTTGTCGGAACCCCAAAATTGATGAAAACAAAAACAACAAAATGGACCTTCAGACCAAACAGATAAAAGGCACTTCAGAAAAGAGTGATAGACAGGGGAATGTAGCACATCGAAAGTCAAAAGAGTTCAGCTTTTTGTTAATCCGATTTCTCCGTGTTTGTCTCTCCATTGTTCTCTTTATTTCGTCGCTGTCTTTGCCGTTGTGTTGCTGTATGTGCTTTACTGGCCGTTCTCCTCCATCATTGTGTATTGTGGTTGGTGCCATGGATCATGAAGGACGACCATCTTTTTTTGGTTCCATTTTATTACATTTTCCATTTCAAACCCCCATGAATGTACTGTTCTTCCTCCTTTGCTAATACAAGACTCACTGACCGATTTTTTTTCTCTGGTCTCTCTGTTTTCAACTATTTTTTGTTGATTTTATGTTGGATTTTGATTTACTTATTTAAGAAACAGTTGAACGAAGTACAACAAGAACACTGCCTCCTGGTCACGCTCACAAACCTGTCTTTTCAACAAGATCTTACCAGGCATGGTCGGCTGCTCCTATTACCGTCCCTGGCCAAGCAAAATCTGGATTGGGTTCCCTCTCCAGTTCGCCGTCCAACACGCCATCTGCTTCGCCACTAAAGTCCATGTGGTCAATCACCTCTGCTTCACCAATCAAGTCCACCATAGGAGCCTCAACTACATCTTCAGTCAAGTCAGTCAGTGACATCGCTTCTCCCATCAGACAAAACTATTACAGAACTATTTCCTCTCCGATAAAGACTGTAGCCCACCAACCCCAATATCAAGTTCAGGTACCATCTTCACCATTGTCTTCAGCAAGTAAAAATGGGCTCGATTCTGGGTCTATTAAAGCACTTTCCCCATCACTGACTTTAAGGACTTCTTCTGGGACTGCAGGGTCTTTACTGGAAAGGTCTTCTATTTCAATGACGCCACCTGCATCTCCAAAATCCACAATAAACATGTATTCATCTAGTTTGCCATTCAAATCAGTCATTGCCTCTGCGACACCTGCAACATCTTCCCCTGTAAAAACAGTATCCGGCTTATCATCAGTTAAATCATCTGCAGATGCCAGTGTGACACCACAGGCGATGAAATCTACAATTGGCTCCATGGAAACAGCTCTACTTAATGGATCTGTCTCCCCTATTAAGTATCCTTCTTCCACAGCAGCACTTTTTTCCAGTGGTGCTCGTAGTCTGCAAGAAAGAATACAAGCAACTACACATGCAGCAACAAACAGCGTTAGTGCAGTTTTGGATGAAGCAGAGAAGACATTTAATGCTTGCTCTGCATCAGGCTACGGCACTCTAAGATCATCAGGATCCTTGTCATACCAGTCTGTGAGGTCCCCTGCCTCAAGTTCTATTTACAGCACTTTGAGACCTCCCGCATCTTCTGCCACTTCTATAACATCCAGTACAATGACTGTTCCAGTGTATTCTCTTGTAAATGTTGTGCCAGATTCCCAGCTAAAGACTGTCTCCAATGGAATCCCTGTAAAAAAACCAACAGCAGCTCCTCAGTCCTTTCTGCCATCAGATGCACATACTCAGTCTTCCTTTTCCAGAACACAGTCACCTGTTAAATCTCCTCTGTTCATTTCATCGGCTGCCATGAAAGCAGCTACTTCGTCCTCATTATCATCGAGTCAAGAAATACTTAAGGATGTGGCAGATATGAAGGAGGACCTAATGAGAATGACAGCCATCTTGCAAACTGAAACTGGTGCGACGGCAAAAAGTTACCAGTCAGATACTTCAAAAGAGCCTAAAATAGATGACGAGGAGCCCTTTAGCCTAGTGGAGAAAGTCAAAGAAGATCTGGTTAAAGTTAGTGAAATACTAGCTAAAGATTCTCTTAGTGAAGGGAAAACCCCTAGCGCAGGTCACTCACCGGAGGAGGATTGGGTGGAGTTCTCAAAGGATGAGATTGAGGAAGCTCAGCAAAGTGCTCGGAAATATTCTCCAGTCTTTGAGAGAGGAAATGTCCCCAGCATCACCAATGCAGATTTCAGCTTAACAAAGGTAGTTGACTACTTGACTAATGACATTGATCCCAACATTCTTTCTAAAATTTCAGATGTAAAGGATAAGTATGATGAGGTGAAGAAAGAGGGGGAGGAAAAACAGAAACGTGTTCTCAAACCCGCCATGGCGTTACAAGATCACAAGCTTAAAATGCCACCATCGGGAATGCGCTCGTCCCCTTCAGAGAAGGATCTATGCAAATTAGGGGATTCTGCATTCGCAACGGATGCCATTTTAGAATCTCCAGAAGACTACTCGCATGATCAGGACAAGAGTCCTCTCTCAGACAGTGGCTTTGAAACAAGAAGTGAAAAGACACCTTCAGCCCCCCAAAGTGCAGAGAGCACAGGTCCAAAACCTCTCTTCCAAGATGTGCCCATTCCACCGGTCATCACAGAGACACGCACAGAGGTGCTGCATGTCATAAGGAGCTATGAGCCAACCGAGGGAGCAAAGGAACCCATAATGGAAGATGCAGGGACAATAACATCACCAGCTTGTCTAGAGGCTGAGCAAGTTGGATCTATAAAAGACAAAGTCAAAGCATTCCAGATGAAAGTTAATACGGAGGAGGATTCCATGGTGAGCAAAGCTATGCGAGTTAAAGAAGAAACTCATATCACAACCACAACTCGAATGGTTTACCACAAGCCAACTAGTAAAGAAGTTACCTCTGAAAGACTCGAAGAAACAATGTCAGTTCGAGATATAATGAAAGCCTTCCAGTCCGGTCGAGATCCCTCCAAGGAACTGGCTGGCTTGTTTGAGCACAGGACTGGTAGTGAAACTCCCAAAGGAAATGAAATCTCTCCAAGGTTTCTTGAAAAAGACATTAAACCGAAACCAAAAGTTGAAAGAATAATTGAGGTTCATATCGAAAAAGGTAATAAAGCTGAACCAACTGAAGTTATAATCCGCGAAACTAAAAAGCACCCAGATAAAGACATGTATATGTACAGGGATCGTGGAATAAAGGAACTACCAGATAGACTATATGGTGATGATGAGGGACAGCAAGAAGAGGAGGAACTTACTGCTGAGGAATCACTTCCCTCTTATTTAGAATCATCCAGAGTTAATACCCCTGTGCCTCAGGAAGAGGATAGTCGTCCAAGTTCGGCACAACTAATCACCGATGACTCCTATAAAACCTTAAGGCTACTGAGTCAACACTCAGTTGAATATCATGATGATGAGTTATCTGAATTAAGGGGAGAATCTTACAGATTTGCAGAGAAAATGCTTCTTTCTGAGAAGCTAGATATCTCTCACTCAGACACCGAGGACTCTGACCATCCTCATACGCTAAGCTCAGAGATGCAGGGTGGCAGAGGTTATTATAGTGAGAAAATGTCCAGTGGTCCAAGGAAGGAATTTATTGTGAAGTCATCAAAGGATGCATCAGACAAAGCAGGTAAAATTGGTCATAAGGATGAGCCATTTGACAAGCTGACCGTGTTGCATTACAGTACAGAACCTGGTAGCCCTAAACACGCTGTATGGATGCGATTCACGGACGACAGATTTGACAGGAGCAGAGAAAAGCTCATATACGAAGACAGAGTAGATCGAACTGTAAAGGAGGCTGAGGAAAAACTGAGTGAGGTCTCTCAGTTTTTTCGTGACAAAACAGAGAAGCTAAACGACGAACTCCAGTCTCCAGAGAAGAAACCCCGGAAACGAGACCCCAGGGAAACTCGATCTGGACCTAGCTCTACTTGTAGTAGTCCAGAGAAAACACAACATAAGAATGCAGGAAGCAGTGAGGAGTGGGCTAAGAGCAGGCTAAGGGAGCCGTCTGTAGGAAAATTGTTTGGCAGCTCCACTGACAGAAAATGTGCCAGCTTGCCCAGCAGCCCTGAAAGGCATGTACTTTCCCGATTTAACGATGAGAAAGCAAAACAGGGGGATAGTGTGACACAGACTAAAACAGGAGAGGCCTCCCAGCCTCTCCAGACAAAGTCATCCAAAGTGAGTTCCGTAAGACTAAAATTTGAATCAGAGGCTCAGAATCAAGAAAAGACTTCTAATTGGGGACAAGCAAAGCCCCAAGTGAAAAAACTACAGGAAAGTAAGCTTCCTGTATATCAGTTTTACACTGGAGCAAAGACCCCCAAATCTGATCATAGCACAGACGAGTTAGGGCCTCCCAAAAAGGCTCCAGACAGTGAGAAATGCAAGGTCACCACAGGACAAAGTCCTGACAAGTCCAGAGGGCCTCCTGTTGCACAGAGACAACCAAGTGACAAAATATTAAACAAAAGCGTTCCAGATACCGCGTCTCCAAAACATTTGCTAGGTGAGAGAGTCAAAGCACCTGAGGATAAAGAAAAGAAATCCTGGGAGAGCCAAGGAACTGGGAACAAAGACGTTTTAAAGGATAAATTTTCTCGTACTCTGGATCATGAAACACCAAAGGAGGACAGTGGCAGGGATATTCAAAAATTATTCTCTTACAAAGAAAAAGGGCAACAGTCAGAGCTCATTTTAGGTTCTTCAACCAAAAAAAGCAGTCATGTAGAACATGTGACTGAGGAAGATGCACACACGAGGACTCTAAAAAAAAAGCCAGACTCCCAAATTCCTGTGCGGACACCATCTGGTCCCTCGGAAAATGATCAATACAGAAAGTTAAAACCAGAGTCATTGGTTAAAACTCCTGAAAGGAGTCTGTCACAGATACCAACCTTAGCTAAAAATCGGTCTCTGGATAGCTTAGAAGCAAGCACATCTAAGGAAGAGACTTCATCCATGAAATCTCTAGATTCATTAGAATGTAGCTTAGCAAAAAGTGTCCTGTCTAGTGACATAAGTGATCCCAGTACCATAGAGTGCATGGAGAAAATGACACCCATTGTCAATACAGATCGTTTCAAAGATATTAAAAACCTGCCTGTTTATGCGAGTATTCAAACAGGCAAGCAAACTGAGAAAGAAGCCACAGGTACACAGCAAGGGTCTTACAAAAAGATTGTTGGTCAGGAAAGTCGCTCTGTTCAGGAAACTCGGATAACGCTTCATTCTGCGAAACAAAAACAAGCTTCTTCCCCGCAAGGGAGTCCCGAAGATGACACACTGGAGCAAGTCTCTTTTTTGGACAGTTCAGGGAAAAGTCCATTGACCCCTGAGACCCCAAGCTCTGAGGAAGTGAGTTATGACCTTACAAAACTCCCTGATTCGTTTATTGGTTTTGTGCCAAGCAAACCTAGTCCAATCCCCGAGGTTTCAGAAGAATCAGAAGAGGAGGGGCAGAGAAAAATCTTCACATTCAAAACAGTTTCACCAGAAAGGCCAAAGTCCACTGTGAAAGAGGATGCAAATGGAAACCAGGAAGTGGAAAGGAGAGCAAAAGATAAAAGAGTTGCGTACATTGAGTTTCCCCCACCTCCACCTCTAGACTCAGATCAATCAGATCCTGATAGAAAAGAATCATGCCCATCATCAGAGGCTGAAACTGAAATGATGGAAGTTAACCTCCAAGAAGAGCATGATAGACACCTTCTTACTGAACCAATCATCAGAGTGCAGCCTCCGTCTCCCGTGCCTCCAGGACTGGATGACAGTGAATCCAGTGATGATGAATCTGTCTTTCAGCCTGTTAACTTCAAGAAATACACATTTAAAATTCCAGAGGATAAAGAGGAAAAGGCTTCCAAACTCAAGAAGCATGAGAAAAATGGAAACCACAAGGAATCTAGTGCTAATGGTGCGGGAAAAGGAGATGATTTTGAGGTTGAGCAAAATGGGAATGATCAATCAGTAACAGAGTGCTCCATAGCAACAACTGCAGAGTTTTCACATGACACGGATGCTACTGAAATTGATTCCCTTGATGGGTACGAATTTCAGGATGAGGATGATGGTTTGTGTGAGCAAGACCCAAAACCAGCAAGCTTATCCCTTGATGGCAGAAAAGACATGTGGGCAACCGAGACTATGCTGAAGCCAAGCGATCGTTCGTTTAGCCAGACAAAACTAGAGGTCATCCAGGAGGAGGACAGAATAGCACCTGAAGATGGAAACAAGACGATAGAAAAAAATGAACTGAGTGATAATGAGTCAGACAAAATAAAAGATGGAATGCACTACAGTTTGGAAGGGAAACATCCGGACAAAGAAGGTTTTCCTGATACCTACTTTAGCTACAAACTAGATGAGGAATTTAATACCCCTTTCAAGACTGTTGCGACCAAAGGTTTGGACTTTGATCCCTGGTCCAGCAGAGGAGGAGATGATGAAGTCTATGATGCTAGAATGAAAGATGAAGAGCCGAGACCTTTTGGGTTAGCTGTAGAGGACAGGTCCCAAGCAACAACACCAGACACAACCCCTGCCAGAACCCCAACTGATGAAAGCACACCGACTAGCGAACCGAACCCTTTCCCCTTCCACGAAGGGAAGATGTTTGAGATGACTCGCAGTGGTGCAATTGACATGAGCAAGCGGGATTTTGTTGAAGAGAGACTACAATTTTTTCAGATTGGTGAGCATTCCTCTGAAGGGAGGTCAGGGGACAAAGGGGAAGGGATCAAAAAACCAGGTGTAGTTATCACACAGCCACAGCCAGTGGAGAATGTTCTAGAGATTAAGGTAGAGGCCCCCACAAACATGACAACAGCTATGTGCAGTCTCATTCAAGGTACAGACTCGTTGGACACATCATCTGATGACAACATTTTGGACACGTCTTCATGCACAATCATGGCCTCCAAGGTTGATTCTAAATTGCGTATCCCTATTAAAATGGGAATCACGGCTTCTATTACTGTGAAAAAAGATACTGATATTATGGAATTGACCGGTTCTAAAGATGAGACTTCAAAGACTCTAGAACACACAAGTCTAGAAATGCACAGGGAAAGTCCATCTGGCAGAAAGAAAGACACCTCAAGCCAATTAGGACAAAAACAGTTTGTAACAGACAACTCTAATAACAACAATAATCTTGAGCCCTCTAACATTCAGGCCAACTACATTGAGTGTGGCAGTGTAGTGTTTAATTTGCAATCATCCTCAGAACCCACACTTCAGCAAGTGAGTAGGATAGATGCTTTTTTCTGTGGAGATTCAGAGAAAGTTGAAGAGAATAGTGTGAAATGTGAACAAGCAAAAACTAATGAAGCCAAGCGAACTGCAGTAAAGCAGCCAAAGTCCAGGCTGCCGATTAAGGCACCCGGTGCATCGTTACGTGCACAAAACACCGTGGTGGGGAAGCAGAAGCTGCAGAAGCATGCAGACAAACCAGAGGCCGGGAAGAGAGTAGATCATGGTGCCGTTTTGCTGCCAAAATCTAGAATTCCTATAAAAGCAGTCAAAAGAGAGGATTCAAATCCTGCTTTATTAACGAAAAGCACGTCACAATCAGGAAAGTCAGAGAAAGGAAAATCAAGACAGTTACTCTCCAGACTCCCGGTAAAAGACAGGGCCAGCTCCGAGAGCAGTCCAGCTAGCAGGGCAGGTAGAGGACATTTGATCGAGGTCTCCAAACGCTCCGCTGATCGCTTTAAAGGTGCTAGTAGGGAAGCAATAAAACCGGTGGACCGCATTTCCGACGAAGAGAAACGGAAGCGGTCAGAATTGTCCGAGGATGAAGACAGCACGTCAAGAAACACCTCACTGTCAGAAGCATCTCAACCGTCTTTTACGTCGAGGTCTGCTAGGTCCGCTGAGGCAGCGCCCGTAAAGGCAAAGGTTGAACAGGCCAGCAGTGAGAGGAGGAGGAGGAGGAGTAGGAGGACTGGTGACAATGGAGGCAGTCAGGTTGCTGGGCCGCACATGGCTCCCGTCGTGGAGATCAAGCCTAGTTTGTAAAACTTTCAACTTGTTGATCTTAGTGCATGAGCCGTTGTGTTTGCCTGTGGCGTGACTTAATTGTAGCTGTCATTCTGTCATTGTCATCTCTGTGTTACTGTCCTATCAGATTCCGACCTTCTTGGGTAGTAGTCCGTTACTGCCGCATGCTAGACTGGTTGGTACACTAGAGAGCCAGATAGCCCTCTGTGGAGGGCTAATCGAGTCTGTGTTGTTGTAACTAGTGACAGAATTGTTTTTGCTTTACACAGACCTGCCACATTAGCGCAAAACACAGATCGTCCGCATGTTTTTTTTTTTGTTTTTTTTTATCCAATCTTTCCTACACCAAGTTCTATAGATTTAGAAGTATTGGAAACATTGATTCTTGTTTTTGTATTCTCTGTTTTGTTTTTGTTCAATTCTTCTTATGTCAGGAGTTGCCTGTATAGTTTGTTCGGATACATGATCACATATCTAACCTCAGTACCAGTGACTAGTTAACAATCTGTTGTCTTCAGTAAAATGACTGATGCCCCTTTTCTTGCCATTGTAATTCAGATTGATGCTACTCTTTGATCTGAAATTTTAGATGTTCAAAGCTAATTTTCTGAAGTTTATAAATTTGATCAACATTTTTTGGCCAGAAAAGGGTTCAGTCTCTTCTCTTTCCATTCTTTCACTAAACAACAAGGTATTAACATGTTATATTCTACACAAAGGTCCTCAGAGTCCCTGTGAGCGGACTGACCTGCGGATGGCCATTGTAGCTGACCATCTAGGCCTGAGCTGGACTGGTAAGAAGCAAACACTTAGTGCCAATCGGAGGGTCTGACTGGAAATACATACTCTTGTATTCCCACAAAGAATTCTGCAATTCCGTACAGCTCTGAGGCACACACCATCAAAGAGGAAAGGAAGGAAAGGGAAAAAATGGATAAAAAGGAAAGTGTGCTAAACTCAGAGGTTCTTGAGGTTTTAGTCATGCCACCCTGAGATTGGTCAGAACTATTCCTTCCCTTCAGCATCCACCCCCAAGAATGCGATCAAGCTATCCATACATAGTTTGTGAGTGCGCAAATACTACCAGTTCAAGGCATAATATGTCTCCCATTTCAATTAGAGAATGTTCTTCGCTATCTGACGAATAGCTACACAAATTTTCATTCAGTTATATGGTGGAGATTAGGGGTTATGGTCATTCAAGCCTAGGCCTAGGCACTGCTGGGATCAGGGAAAGTGTTCCGGAAGGGTCGACTCATCCATCTTTTATGTGTTGCAGAGCTGGCCAGGGAAATGGATTTCTCTGTCGATGAAATAAACCGCATTCGAGTGGAGAACCCCAACTCGCTAACCGCACAGAGTTTCATGCTCTTAAAGAAATGGGTTGGCAGAGATGGTAAAAATGCTACAAGTAGGTATTTTTGATGAAGGTTATGAGATGTAATTCCTGTTTGTAAGCAGAATTTAGCTACATGTGACACATATATGCAGAGCCCTTGTGCATTTATGTGTTTGAGTTTATATCCTGTGTAAGTTTATTATATATGTAATTATTGATCATTTCAGTATGTCTGCCTGAGATCCTACATCCATCCCCCTTTAATGTTGCTCTTATCTTTTAGCTTTGTTGCTTCCATCTCATAGCTACAGTAAGATTGCAATAATATAAATGCCAATTGAAATTTTAAACACAAGTGTGCTTTTTTTTTATCACAACTGCTGTTCTGTAATGTTTGTTTCTGTTTGTCCTCTTTCAGCGGACGCTTTAACTGCAGTGCTGACTAAGATTAATCGGATGGATATTGTGACCCTGCTGGAAGGGCCAATATTTGACTATGGTAACATTTCAGGCACAAGATGTTTTGCAGATGATAGCACTGTTGGCCGGGATCAGGCTGATGGTAAAGTTTAGCCCCATCTAGCTGACCTTTATCTTTTTCTTTCTATTTCTCTTTTAAAACTGTCCATAACTGCGAACTTTGATTGGGGAAAAAAAAAAAACTGAATCGTTATTTTGGCCACCAATCGGACATTTCCTCTCCAATTCCGAGCCACACTTTTCCCTCCTGATTCTGTCTACTGACTCTTCCAAGCATGGACAGCCTGTGTTTAATCAGAATGACACTAACAAACACACATTTGGACATGTTATTGAGATCGCAGTTTTGTAGAGAGGCATCTAGCCACGGTTATTTTCCAGCAGTGACTTGGTTTACATCAAAGCTTTGACTCACCCACCCAGCATTGATAGTGAGGGTCCCCTTAAGTCAATTTCAAAATCCCCTGTCAAATAAAATCGCTCACAGACAGTCAGACACAGACAGACATATAAACATACACATAATTTATTTGACAAAAAGGTGAATTAAAGCTTTGATTTAATCCATGCCTTTTTTGGTTCAGTAATATTTCTGTGTATTTGTATATACCATTCTATTTGAAATTTGTTATGTATACCAGTGTTTCCCAACCTGGTCCTCATGGACCCCCAGATAGTCCACGTTTTTGCTCCCTTCCAGCTCCCGGTGAAGGAGCAAAAATGTTGACTGTCTGTGGGTCCCTGGGGACCAGGCTGGGAAACACTGATATATACGTAACGTTATCTGTCATACTTGATAGTTAGCCGTGTCTTGTAGGCCAGATACTATGCTTTACATGCATGCTTCTCAGTACTGTAAGGTACTTTACTGAATTTGGTTATAGCATGAAAACGTGATAACGATAAGATTAACTTGTTTACATCTGAATTGGTGCTTCATGTCTATGTAACACACTGATCTCTTGGCATGCAGGACGCTCTTCCTTTAAATGGCATAGAAAGTCTCTATTGTATGAACAGGGCCTGCTGTGTCTCCTATCCTAATGGCATGGCTGTCGCTAGTAGAAGGATGGTTGCTTGTCCTGCTCCCCTTCGTCCTTCCTTTCCCGCTTCCTCTGAACCTTCCTGGTTAGAATGCTTTCTCTGCAAATCCCAAAATCTGCGCCTGCTCTCCCCGCATCCCGAGCGTGCCCCCGCTGCTCTTTCCGCGCTCCAACGGAAACCGCTTTGCCAGCCATGACTAGCCTTTTTTTTTCCCCGTCCGGCTGGCTCTGAAGCCCCGCCCTCTCGACCTTTCGCTGGCTCCTCCCACAGCTCTCACCATAGACACTTGGGCAAAAACAGCTTGACATTGTGTCTTTCTGTTTCTTTTCCTTGTTTTCCTGTCTCTTCACGGAACACTTGCCATCCTGTCCATCATTCCCATCCTTCCCACACCCGTCCCCTTTCATCCCTATATCGTCCTCTGCCTCACTCTACCTGCATTCTGGTCCACCCATCTCAGAAACATACATTTAGACTCTGCTCACCTATCCTGCTCCTTCATTCTGAATTCTTTGTATCTCAAAACACATCCACATCCATTGCCTTACATTTGAACTGAGTCACACACAGCGTGAACGAGCTTCGCTCTGATTGAACTAAAAGTCACCGTGATTAATATGAGCCGTCTCTCTAAAAGAACTACAGTTTCTGAAAACTTAATGCATCCCTCATAAATAATAACTTGAGGACAATCTTTAATAAGCACAAGGCAGGCTTAAAAGCATCCTGCTATGTTTGAGCACGCTTGGCTGTAAGCCGTGCTGCCGTTTTGCTGTGGTTTGAGGCAGCTCAAAGCTTATATGTATGCATGTGATGTCATTCCCCCCCACCCCATCATTTCTTATGTTGCTCCATAACATGCACACGCAGCTTTGCATAGTCCCTGTGACACGAGGCTCCACTTTGGCCCAACTGTGTTATTTCACCCAGGTTACGACAACATTGAATTGGACCTGCAGACTCCCGTGGAGTTGAACTATGAGCCTCCCACTCCACTCCGGCACGATGATTTCTTTGGCGACGAGCCTAGCGTAGACTCTCTGGGTAGAGGCGTCTGTAGACCCAGCAATCTGTCCCTACCGTCCCCCCTCACCCCAGCCGCCGGCCCCCCCGCAGGCACAGACCCCCCTACCGTCACAGCCGAAGACTCCTCCATAGGTCGCCTTTGTGTCAAGGGCCAAGACGAAGAGTCCCCCGAAGAAGATGAAGACCATGTCTATGACTCGTCTTCTCCTGCGCTTCACGAGACCTTGCGGGTGGTGGAAGAGGATTTTTGTTTGGAGCAAGAGTCGGACAAGGGCGACTGCAGTGCCCTAGCTGCCGGGCCTCATGCAGTGAGAGCGAGCAGTGAGTTGGGTTCTGAAGAGGAAGCGGCACAGATGAAAATGAAGTCCCAGCTGGAAGATGTTAAACCAAAGGAAGGTTCAGAGGGCGTGGAAATGACAGAGGAGAGGGTGCAGGCCATTCTCTCTGAGGTCAAACAGACAGAAAAGGATATATCTTCACTTACAGGTTTGCAAACTGAGACCTCAAGTGCAAACGTGGAGTTGACTACCCCAGGTCGCAATCTGAGCTCTGACTTGGCCAACCAGCAGGAAAACAGGTATAAATAAAGTCACAGTCCCTAATTTTATTGCCTCGTTTTTTTGCCTTTTCTCATGCTGAAGTCTGTGGCGCTTGACTAATCGTTCACTGCTTCGATGTCGCCCTGTAGCCAAGAGAACTCCAGTGATTCCATTACCTCACCCTCCAAAGGACAAGAAAGGAAGCCAACCCAAAATGGCGAGCATCCGGCCCTCGCAGCTCCAGCTGGCTCGCTCCCCGCAGCACTCGGCTCTGCCAACGGCCAGGCCCGTGCGGACGCTGTGAAGCAGAAGGTGGTGCAGGCTCCCGCGGGCCTCCAGAGTGAGGACAACCCCACCTCGGAGAGCAGCAAGGATGACGAAACCATCTTGCCAGAGCTGAGAATACAGGTGAGGTCCAGGAATTGCTACCTGTTAACAACAAGAGTTCTAAGCTGGTTTTGTTATTTTTGCACTCGGCCGCTAACCGACAGGTACTGCAGAGGCACGTATCCAGGAAGAAAAGCCTTTTCATGTTACTTTTTATTAGGTCCTTTTATGTGTTATTAAACTGTCAAGATGGAATTAAATTGGAAGTAATAACAGCATTCCCTTTTTTCATAAAAAAAAAAATAATCCTTATAGTTCTGAACCTCCTCCACCCCTCTTGAAAGCTCCGGAGAGCGATGTTGAACAGGTTCCGGAATCTTGCCCATAATCCTTCACGAGGTTACTGTTGTCATTGGTAGCTGCCATGTAGCATCGAAATGTGACCTGACGTACTTTTGTCAGGAGAGCAGAAGTAGCGAGTTTGACACGGATGAAGAAGAAACTGTCACCACCCGGGTAATTCGGCGACGGGTGATCTTGAAGGTATCCGGTTTGTGAGCTCCTGCCCCAAATCCCACTGTCCGAGTGTCTGTAGTATGGTCGGTTTGCTGTGAAGTGGGCCGTGCGACCATACGCTTGGTGTGCTGCGTTTTATCTGCTCTGGTAGCTCTTTACCTCAGGCAACTGGCATGTTTACAGCCACATCTATTAGGTTTAATGCGTCTCTTTCTCACCTCCTGCGCCATGAAGACACAGGCACAGTTGTGTCTTCTATCTGTGCTGGAAATGTGCAAGTAGTGTGTTTCGCTTTGCATTTTTTCACGTCCGTTGGGTGTGCAAAAAAATATACTCCAGCATCCATGAAATGAGGAGGTTCCTGGAACTGTGGAGATCCAATGAACTAAATCTATTAAGCTTTCAAAACGTACTGCAGGTATTCCCTACAGTATTCCTGGTCTGTAATTACATTTTGTGATACTTTTTTGCCCACCCTTGGCTTGTGTTGTACTACATATCTTATAGCAATGAAATTTAAGATCCCCATTTTTATGAAGTCCATCTCCTTTAAAAATTACCAGGAACTTTGGACAAACAAATATTGGACCATAGAAATTCAGAATAACAACAGCTCTGGAAAAAAATAAGAGACCAATCTATACTTTTTAAAAACCTGCATTTTTAAATCCTGGTTAATCCTGGTTCTGCTGGCAGAAGGCCACGCTGAGCAGCAGGCTGCTTACAGGCTCGAAGTTTATAAAAGACCAAGGTGAAGCAGGAGATACTGGCAATGACCAAAAACCAACCAGGAAGAGGGCAGAAGCAGCTTTCTAATGCCAGAGATGACCGTCAACTTATCCAACAGTGCCTCATAATCAGAGGATGCCCTCAAGTGAGGGACGGCACGATGGGGCAGTGGTTCGCGATGTCGCCTCACGCATCTGGGACCATGCTGCAGCCGATCGTCCCTGCCAAATGGCCCATAGGTATGCATGTGTGAGTGACTGGTGTGTGAGTGACTGGTGTGTGAGTGACTGGTGTGTGAGTGAATGGTGTGTGAGTGAATGGTGTGTGAGTGTGCCCTGTGAATGGTTGGTGCCCCATCCTGGGTTGTTCCCTGCCTTACGCCTACAGCTTCTGGGATAGGCTCCAGACGCCCCTGCAACCCCGAATAGGACAAGCGGTTTCAGAAATTGGATGGGACCTCAAGTAACCTTTAAAAAGAATGGGAAACATTAAGTGGCATGAAGTGTCCTGCTAGGACAATTGATAACAATCTATAACTATAAGCTCCTAGAAGCAGACGTGAAAGACCCATAAAGCAAGGAAGAAGCCCCACATTAAGGAGAAACAGGCAAGAGCCAGGCTGGGGTTTGCAAAAAGATGGATATTTTACACAGGGACCTACCAATTAATTAAGAAATGACTGAATCTGAAAAATTTGCCGTGGTCTCTTAATTTTTTTCCAGATTTCTATATGGACGTAATAAGTCCAAAATAAACAACCGGCAGATGATATGATGGGCACCCATAATTCAAAGGATTCAATTCTTACCAAGGAAAACAGTGGGGATCCTAAAAGGCTTTGGATGTTTAGGGAGTACATGTCCCTCTAAAGTTAAGGCAGTGAGAGCAGTATCTGCATTCTAATGTCCATCCTGTAGGGAGAGCAGGCGAAAAATATCCCTGGAGAATCAGTAACAGAGGAGCAATTCACGGACGAGGATGGTAACATCATCACCAGAAAAGTAAAGTCCACCCCCATCGTCATCTGCTTGACATCACCTGGGTGCTGTTCGTCTCCCCGTGTCTGGGTGACAGGACTGTGTCCCCCCCCCTCCCCCTTCCTGCAGGTCATCAGGAAAGTAATACGCCGCGTGGTTCCTTCAGATGGCAGAGTTCAAGAGGTCGAGAAAAGAGAAGGAGACCCCAAGCAGACTCCCAAATGTGAGGAGGGAGCTTCCTCTGAGGTCTTACGAACCCAGAGGGCCAAAAGCAAGGTCGGCACAGACATGTAAAAGTAGCTGGAGTTCTTGCTGTGGAGTGTGAGGGATCAGGAGAGTGATCCCTGAGATTGCTGTGGCTTGATATGCTGCTGGTCCGCAATGCACCTAGAGTGGAAATTTTATGGCATTTTTTATTTTCAGTGAGCTTGATGTTTTTCGGAGCGTTCCAGTAGGTGTCTTCATAGGTGCAAATGGGACTACTTTGCACTACATTAAAGTATTAATATTTTACAACATTCTCTTTCTCAGGGTTTTTCCAGTGGAATGCAGTTTGAAAAATCCTACTGCTTGCTGGGCGCTGCTTGTATGTTTGACACTAACTTTTTCTTTCCAGAACACGTTTGGACCATCTTGTATTTTGTGTTTGTTTGTTTGTTTGTTTGTTTATGTCCCTAGTAAACCTTGGTGTGTTCCTTTTCTTACGCACCTGCCTGTATTTCAGCCGGAGGATGGAACCAAAAAGAAAAAGAAGGAAGGGAAACAGGGGGAGAAAAAGATTAAGTCGTAACTGTCACGGAGCTCTACCTGGTACGTGTGCCCCCCCCGCATTGGAGACACGGTGGGCTGCACCGGGGCAGGGATGCTGACGTTTATCTTAGCCAGCCCAAAGTAAAGTCCCTATTGGGAGTGCCCGGCTCAGTGCCTGCTAGTGTTTGAAGCACAATGGAAGCGTGTTTTGTGACCCCGTTCACCTTGGAAACGCCCACAGATAAACACACGGACGCAGCTAAACAAAGCACACCAAAAGCAGGCGGGCTGCTCGTTTCCACTGCAGCCCCGTAATCCCTCGCCGACCGGCTCCATCAGCTTTATCGAGGGGGACAAGCGTTACAGTGACCTCACCATCTGATTGGCTGACCCGTTAAGCTCCTTTGCATCGTTTACACAAAAGATGGTGGAACCATGTAGGAATTAGTGGGGGCTTGGCTGATAAATGGCAGGGTTACAATAATCTCGGAGGACAAATGAAATGGTGCAGCTGCAGTGGACTCTGTTTTCATTGTCTCGACACGAGTATCTGTTTGTGGTGTCGAATTCTCGGCGTGCCAATTAAGTAAACTCCATTTATAGAATAATTGCTTTATTCAAGTGTAACTATGCAGTTAGTCAAACCTACCTTCTAAGTCATATACACGAATTATAACATTTCACAATGTTTTTTTAGGTTTGCAAATGTTTTACACAGTTCTTCCTGGGGGGCAATTACTGGAAACCCGAACGCCAGAAGTGGGCCGGCTGCAGGAGCGTCGACGGCTTCCGCATAAACGCATGGTTTACCAAACGGGGATGTTTCTTTTCATTTAGCATGAGCATGAACCTCACACTCTGTCAATGACCGGAGTGTCATGAGAGACGACGTGTTGTCATGGTGACGAGAACGGTGTCCTTCAGCATCGCAGACGAGAGGAACACGGGAATCAACAGCATCAGCAGCACCTGAGCGCTCAAGTCTTTCTGTGACCAAAGACGGCACGAAAAACAAATACGATTAGACAAAACAGACGAACGTTTAAAAATCAACTTGTTCACTCGCCTTATATTTTTTCTTGAACCCATGATGTTGGGGTATAAAATGCTGTTTTGTTTCTTTTTTAACAAAATTATCAGTGATCTTGCTGTATATAAATTACACTGTATAAATTCTGAAAAAAATGGGTAGCTTACAGATTGTGGAGGCACTGAGAAAGTATTTACAAGTGCATTAGAAGTAAATACAGACATTTGGTTCCACTTTTAACGGAAGGCTTGAGTGTAACTTCACATTTTGTTGTATAATTATTAGCTGGTAAAATGTTTGTAAATGAAAAAAAAAATGCTAGCTTGATTTTAACATGGGACATTTCTTTAAAACTTGTTGCGACTCAATAATTCTCAAAACGGGAAAATCTGTAGTCCTGTGAAAATATTTCTTCAGAGTACTAATATTTTGATGCATGTGATTCACCTTATTTTAATTACAATTTTTCTAAGTTTGCAAACACTGTATTAAGAATAATACGACAGAAGGAAATGTCTGCGTACACATGCATAGCCCCAACATTTGTCACTATTGCTGTTTTTATAACAAAAAAAAAAAAAAGATTTGCACCACTTGGTCCGGGGGTTGGGGGGGCTTGGTCTGGGGTTTCTTTTAATGCTTATCGATGGTCTTCTATTCCCTAACATGGGGTTGAAGGTTAGCCTCTACAGACTGTACGCTTGAACGGCAAAAGGACCGGACAAGTTATTGGAATGTGTCCGTCAGATTGGCACGCTGTAAAATTATAATTGCATCATGTGTATTGGCTATATGATATAGAAGTCTTTGTAAGCCGAATGACTGTAATCACTAATAGCAGTGTATCAATAGGTTTTAAGGCTGCTGTGGTTTAAAAGGGCATTTTTATTTGGGTTTTGGTGAAATATTTCCTTACGTTGAAACTTCATACAAGAACACCTAAGGCATTCATTGATAGTAGACCTAATAACGTATGTATGAAAAAACAAACACTGGATGATCTAGTTGATTATTTAAACATAAAATAAATTGTGTTGAACTCTGGTATGATGTCTTTCTTTAAAGGTTATTGTCTCGCACTAGGGAGTCTGGTCATTTCAGAACAGCTCTATAGTTTTGTTTTTTACATCACATTAAAACCCTTCTGTTGAACATTTTACTTTGCGGGGACTAACGTTGATTTATGTCACATTTATGTCATATTTTTAGTTTTTCAAAAAGATGTTACATGACCGTATGTTATTTTTTCATTTGAATTTCTTTACATAAAGTACATTGAATAGACTAAATGTAGCTTTTTTCCCCAAACAAATAGGTTTGAAGGATGGATGTGTTTACTAGCAATAAGCCCTGGGCTATTTGAGTTGTTGATTGGGGGGACCCTTTGTAAGGGCCCCTGTTATCGGAGGCCCCTGGGCTTCAGCCTGGGTAAACTTGTGCATTAAAGAGCCCCTGGATATCATATCTAATGTATACCATTGCTTGCAGGGAATTCTCTACTCACACCCTGGTCTACTAATTATTTTTATGTTCTACATCTCAAACACCATTTGAATTGACAAATTAGTATCACTGAAAACAAAACACGCTTTGGCACTCTCCTAACTTCTAACCTGATTTTACTACCGAGAGGAGCGATTTTGAAGGTCTTGAACTCTATGAGAATTTGTTTGCTTAAATAGCATAATGACACTACCTGACAGCTCCCCTCCACCTTGCTGACAAGCAATTACTCTGTTTTGAAGTTAATGTCATTATTCAACACGCAAGACTAAGGTCAGCGCCATCCTCACAGCCGTCCATTCCCACCCCGTTCATTACTCCGACTCAATAACAGCAAAGCGTACATGGACAGGATGCCAGGTATGGTCTTTGCGTGACAGCTGACAAGTGACCTTTAAGAACGTCATGAGCAGAAGGGGAAAGTTCAGGTCCAGAAAGTACAAATCCAGACCAAGATTTTATTTCAACCAAGCAGTAGAGAACTCTGGCACTGTGACTCTTAAAAATCAACTGATAGGTTGAAAGAAAATCTTGGTCTGGATTTGTACTTTCTGGACGTGAATTTTCCACCTCTGGTGCTGAGACATGTTTACAAGCTAATGAAGTCACTTTAATCAGCACAACTTGCTGCTTAGTTCTATATTCCCTCCCCCAAACTCTGCTTTTTTTACACATTATGAGTTCCTGTCTTCCTACTTGATTAGCGAGTGTCAGGTATCCTAATTCTAATCAACGTTAATACTTCAGTTTGACTCATATGTACCTGGGCTGATGTAAAGGCCCAAAGCAAAGGTGGGGAATCTGTTCCGTGGAAGTCCGCTGTGGATGCGGGTTTTAGAGATGACGTCTCAGTCAGTCAGTAATAAGGTAGTGGTTCTCAGCTCCAGTCCTGGGACCCACAGTTATTAGTCGTTTGAGAGGTCATCCCAAAAACTCCACCCCTGGCCTAGAGACTAAAGGATGCCCCCATGAGCACTGTGCT
This sequence comes from Mormyrus lacerda, assembly GCA_015163995.2. Classification (NCBI taxonomy): domain Eukaryota; kingdom Metazoa; phylum Chordata; class Actinopteri; order Osteoglossiformes; family Mormyridae; genus Mormyrus; species Mormyrus lacerda. The sequence goes on along the minus strand of JAABNX020000047.1, from coordinate 10,659,764 downwards.
AAAGGAACACAGATTAAAACCCAAAGCACATATTTCCCCCTTCATAACCATCCAAAATCCAACTGCTTATTCTGCCTAGGGGTATATTAACTTCTCTGGGGGGCCACTTCAGAATTTTTTTGGAGTAGAAAGAGAATTGGGAGAAAAATCGAAACAATTCAACGTCAATAATTAAGTATGTAGTGTGCAGGATCCCAGTCAGGCAGATTTAATAAATTTGTTGAATTTTTCTTGGGGCTGGGCCGTACATTTTGCTGGGGCCTTAGGATAGCATATGCGTTAATCTGCCCCTGGGAGTGACACAGTCTGGGACACAAGTAAGGGGTACACCCAGGACAGGATTCCAAACATTCATATGTAACACCTAAATAATGCCACTTAACCTCACATATACAAGGCCAAACCTCTAGCTTAAAATGATTCCAGACATTTTTCTGCATTACTGCTTACAGGCAAATGGTTCCTTCATGTGTCATAGTAGAAATTATTTTGAGGTATCCTTGCTCTATATTCCAGAGAAATCTGGAAAACACAAACCATATTTGCTATATGATAGTACACAATTTACATAAAGGCGCAATGTGCAAACACGTTTAATCTTGTACTTGAAAAATAAACCCCAGTGTGAACAAACAAAATAAGGGGATATCAATGACCGAACATCCATCCGTCCGTTTTCGGGGAACCACTTATCCTGTTCAGAGTCGTGGGGTGTCCCGAGCCTGTCCCAGAGACTGCAGGCACAAGCCAGGGAACAACTCAGGATGGTGCGAATGACTGAACAAAGAAGACTATTTTTCACATAAGATGTTAAATGCTAAATAGTCATTAAATCGCTGTAATTATGTTATCGTTTATCACGTTTCTAAGAACTGATTATAACCGCTGTTTTCTGTCTCCCACCACAGCTTTTTGGCATGCTTTACATGTATTAAACAGCACATTCAATTTATAATCCGTCATCTCCACAGCTAAGTGCCTTTTTAATGAGAAGTAATTTCAACATTTAGATGTTGTAATTACCGAAACAAATCTCACATTTAAAATTTTTTATTTCGTTTTCACTAGATATGAGAACGGTACCAAACACAACAATATTCATCATCAGTCTACATGCGACCCCGTGACCAACGACGCGCAGAGGCCGATGAGGATACGTCCTGAGTTTTCAGCTCTCTACCGCTGGGTGTCGCTCCTCTGCCGCACAGATGCAGTTCCCCTGTTTGACGCGCGGGGTCGCTCGCCGCGCAGCTCTCC
>JAABNX020000047.1:10626595-10658501 GCA_015163995.2 Mormyrus lacerda | reverse complement strand
CCCCACCTCCCAGCCCCAGGTCCCTGCTAGACTTGAATCATTGCGCCCTCGCGCTCAATCACTCGGTGATCATGGCGGACAGCGCGAGCGAGAGCGATACGGACGGGGCCGGGAGCAGCACGGCCGTCCCGCAGTGCTCGTCCTCGTCAGCCTCCGGCAAGCCGGGCATCGTCATCTCGCCTTTTCGCCTGGAGGAGCTGACCAACCGGCTGGCTTCGCTGCAGCAGGAGAACAAGGTGCTGAAGATCGAGCTGGAGACGTTCAAGCTGAAGTGCAAGGCGCTGCAGGAGGAGAACCGGGACCTGCGGAAGGCCAGCGTCACTATTGTGAGTAGGGGCCGTGCGGCGATGATTTACCGACCCGGAGCGTCTCCTACACGCAGCCACAGAGACGCGGGCTTCTTTATGCGCTTATTCCGTCCGCTTATGAGGAGGCCGGAGCTGGTTTTGAGCGTTTAAGTCGTGGGCAGCGGTTCCCCGTCGCCGTAAACAGGCCCTCTGCGGTGCCCTCGGAGTTTCCCAGCCGCACGGCGCCTACGCTCGTCTCGCCTGGCCCCTGCAACTCTCGGCATAAGCCCGGAAGGCTTCTCCCCCGCGGGGAACCGCCTTCGTTGACCGGCCGAAACGCTTGGATTCTGGATGGCGTCCGTCCGTCTTGTTAACGGGCAGATAACGGGCTAAGCCAGTCGGGGTGATTAGCCAGTTAGCCAGGCAAGCTAGCGAAGCTGTAGGGCGCCGGCCAGTGTCCGCGGCTTCCCGGGGGCCTCAGCGCTGGGGGCGCACTCAGGTATGCGGCCCGGGCCCCGCTTCGTTGCAAAGTACGGACACGTAGAGAGCTGACAGCCGTGGGCCTGTCACCTGGGTGCCTGCAGCTCCCGCTCCCCGTCCAGCTAACGGGCTCCAGCAGGGTAATCTGGTGGAGGCTGCGGACAATAGCGTGTCTTTGGGGCTCCTTTTCCGCGGTCTTGCCGTGTTAGTCACGGCGCTGCGGTTATTTAATATCTTAAACATGCATAATATCATTCGATAGGTTTGAGTTGCATTTCTTTTTTGGGCAGCGGGGGTAGAAACATGAAACAGTGACAGTGGCTTGTCCCAAAGTTACCCCTGTTACACAGTACAGATCGACACCATACCCAGTATATCTGTACCCCAGTAGAATACCTACAGTTTTGGTATCTTTCCAATATGTCTATACCTCAACAATGTACCTTCAGTTTTGGCTCTTTACCCAGTATACCTGTATCCCATCGCTATGTGTATTGCCACAAGGCTGCTGTTTCTCCAACCTTACTGGATGGCTACTCTGCTGCCCTCAGACATTAAAGCAGCAAAGGGCTTTCCATGCCGTCATTGGTGTCACCCGTGAATATGATCCTGTGAACCTGAACTTTGGGAAGTGCGTGCCTTAGTCCCAGTGTTGCTGTGAGTGCATGTAAGGTCAGCAAACCACTTCTGCTTCTCCTGGACCCCACTGGAGATTGTGGCGTCTTTTTAATTCCCCAGTGGTGCGTTAAATACTGCATTAGGGGGTGGTGATCAGTGTGTATGGGATGTCTGAATCTTAGACCGGTGGTTTGGGAGTGAAGTTTACACCAGCAGCTGTTGGTATGTGATGAAGCAAAATTAGAAGGGTGGATGTTGGTTTGTAGGGGCTTTGAGTCGTTGAGGTGTCTGAGATTGACCATCTGGAATCACTGCCTTGTTACTTGGAAGTTTAGCATGTATTCATTGTGAACAAAAGCTGGCTGTCATAACAAAGAAGTCTGGCGGATGCCAACTCCGTCTTCGTCAGCTGCTGAAACGCTTTCATTGTGCGTGTGTGTGAGCGCGTGCGTGCACGCACATGTAGACGGATGGACGGACAGCTTCAGTGTGCGACAGCCAGAGAAGGGTATTGGTCTATGCACACGTTGTACACGTGTGTCTGTCTGTGCAATAGAATTTCCCTTGGGATCGATGAAGTTTGTCTTATTTGAGTGGACGTCACCTTTTTTGTTTTGCCTGGAGCCGAATTTGCCGGCCTGCTTGCTGAACACACAAGGATCTCACAGAGGGAGTCTCCTCTTGCACGCCCTGCACTCTACACCCTGAAAAATAAACAGTAGACTTATGGCTGCTGAGGTGAAGGGCTTACCTTAACAGGAATCTGTCAGCTAACCCATGAATGGATCATTTTATGTTTCCTTTTCCAAGAAAGTATAACGCAGACTGTTTGTGGCTATATCCAAAAATGATCAGGTTAAACAATTTACTCCTGTTTTTTTTAATTTATTTTAATCAAAGACCACCTCGCATCTTTCCTCCCCACTATAAGTCTGATTGTTTCTGTGCCTGCGTCTCATATCGGTCGTCTCATTCTCAGCTGCCGCGTTTCAGAACCGGTGCTAAAGAGCACAGCACCTGCATTTTAATGAAGCGCTTGTCATCCTCGATAACGAGCTGCGTGACATTCTTTGTCCGCTCGTCCTCTCATTTTGCGTGCTGCGATGACGTCGGCTGAGCTCCCGAATGTGTTGGGAGTTTCTTGCTTATTTGGGTAAACTGCATTTGGGCATTTCCAGTTGCGCACTGGATCTTTGTGTAGTCCATGGTTGTTTTCTGAATAATCGAATACATAAATTGGATGCACTTGGAGGTGTAACAGTGTCTTTCTGTATCCTGCAGAACATGGAAAATGCCATTCTTTAGCTTATTTATCAGTATGCAGGGTTAATTTCCTCTCTAATGTAACAAAATGAACATTGTTTTTAATGTATTTTTTGCAAATAATACTACCTGGAATTTTGATTTGCAGGTGGGCGTGTATTAGTGGGTTTATATTCTAGGAGAAGGAAACCTTTTAGAAAGTGTTGTGTGACTTGGTGCTAAATAGCATGTGAAACCTAAATGAATCAAATCTTCAGATTGTATCCTTTCACAGGAAGAAATTAGGTTGCTGCTCTGTGGTGTCTGCATTGTTCTGGAAGTGCCTTTGGAAGGGATGCTGGTGTGTCAGTGCTTCTGCGTGTTCCCAGTCTGCTTCATCCCGTTTCATTAAAAATTGCTGCAGATGGTGCACTTTGCTGTGCAGATACTGCACTTTCCCCTTGTGGTTGTGACTGTTTATTCCTGGATGCAGTTCTTTCCTCTCGCTCGTACGTGTCCTTTTTTGTTTATTGGTTCCGTTGTGAAATGCAAGGAGCCGAAGTCCCAGATGGGTGGGTTTGATTACCCTGTTTTCTGACGGCTTGCGTATAGACATTGACTCGGCTATCCCAGATAGCTGCAAGGAAAGAGAAATGCTTACTAGAAAAAGTATTTGTAGTGTTATTAGCTTGAATCAATTATGGGGACAGAGTTTAGGAACAGAGGGATGGCTGCTTGAGCCCTGTAAAGGATAACGAGGGTCACTGAAGGTTTCTGTCCAAGAGGTTTAATCTTCACCTAAGTGGTGTGGCAGTGCGAGCCTGTTTTATTTTCTCCTCAATTGTAAGATTGCGGTGGGATTGGCTTCCGCCATGTTTAGCGTGACTCGAGCCCAGGTGGGGGGCTCCACCTCAGCCTGGTCTTCCACAAAATGCTTTGCTACCAAGTTAGAAATCTTTTCCAGTGCCTGTTGCTTTGGGCCAGCCCCTTCTCAGAAGTGGTGAGTCAAGGGTAGAAACTTTAAATAAAGTTTAAGCTCATTTCAGCAGTGCGTATCAGATATACAGGCTTGGGCTGTGCGCTTGCTAGAATACAGCCATCCCATAATGGCTTTGCCCTTGTTTGTACTGAACATTAATGTGTCTGTACAAAAGGCACGTATATTGGTTTGAGATAATTGTAAAGTAGGTTTAAAAAAAAAAATTGCATGCCAACAGTTAAGAGGGAGCATCAGAGTACTTTTTGTTTTGGAATGAGGCTGTTCTTAATTTATATTTCTGATATATGAATGTGGCATGGAAGGTTTTTCTAAGGTGAAATTATGGTTTATTTAATGTGAAACAGAAAATGATTTAATAATGCCCTGAACAGAGAGTAGTCGGCTGGACACCTTTTGCGCACACAAATCAGGCTTTTCCACTAGAGTTTGACATCTGCAGAATATATTTGCTAGAAAAAGGTTTATGTAAAATACAGGGCTGTGTGACATTCGAACCTTTGTGTTGGCCCCTGACGTGGAAGCGTTTTTTTTTTATTTTTATTAACAGCAAGCGAGGGCAGAACAAGAAGAGGAATTCATCAGCAACACCCTGTTTAAGAAGATCCAGGCTCTACAGAAAGAGAAGGAAACTCTCGCCGTCAACTATGAGAAGGAGGAGGAGTTCCTCACCAATGAGCTGTCACGAAAGCTTGTGCAAGTAAGTGCCGGGGTTTAGGTCAGTGGGCGATGTGTTTTTCCGAAGGCAACAGGTAGGAGCGTTCCAGACTGTCAGAGGTGGACATTTCAGGTCCAGAAAGTAGAAATCCTAACCAGGATTTTGTTTCAACCAACCAGTTGAGTATACAGAGTCACACTCACAGAGTACTCACCTGGCTGGTTGAACCAAAATCCTGGTCTGGATTTTTACTTTCTGGACCTGAAATGTCCACCTCTGCAGACTGTTAAATGGTGAATTCGTGGACCGAGGTTCTGCCCACTACCCAGCTTTCAGAAAACAATGACCAGAGGGGGTGTTCCATGAAGCAGGATTTCTCAGTTATCTGGGTTAACTTAAGCTAGAAGTAATGATCGTCCAAAGAGAGTTCAGGTAAGGAGCATTCCTTTTGGAGATCATGACTTCTAGCTTAAGTAAACCCAGCTAACTGAAGTCCTGCCTTGTGGAAAGCCCCCCCCTCAGGTCTTTGGGTGAAAGTGCTTATCTTGATGAAGTGTCAAGCTGAGCTCCATCACTTGTGATGACGTGAAATGTGTTCAATATGCATGCAGCTGTTACCAGAAAAATCAGATGTTTTTCCTCATTGTCACTTGTGAAACAAAGTAGGATTGGGAGCCCAGTACAGGGTGTCAAGTGAATTCAACGAGGGCAGGTCATCTAATAAAAATATATTCCTAGTACAATAAGTACACAGTTTTAAAATGCTTTCTCATGATTCAAACAAAGCCGCAGTTAGCCTCTTACTGCTGAGGGGAGGGGGGGGGTTATCTTTCAAGCCGTTTATAACTGTTGGGTCGGCTTTTTTTTCCCCCCCCTTATTACTTCCAGTTGCAACATGAGAAAGCAGAGCTGGAGCAGCACCTGGAGCAAGAGCAGGAATTCCAGGTGAACAAGCTGATGAAGAAGATTAAGAAACTGGAGAACGACACCATCTCCAAGCAGCTGACTCTGGAACAGGTCTGCCCTCCTGCGATCGAGCTGGACTCCCCCTTCCCAGCCCCCTTGGCTCTGTCGCTCTGATTTTTAAGCATGTTTTTGCGCTGTTTACCTCACGCTATCTTTCTGACGCACTCTCCGGTCATCTGCTGAGTCTCGGCGCGGAAGCCGTGAGCTGTCAGGTTTGGAAATTGACTCTCGACGGCCGCTTGGTCCCTCTGAATGTCTCCAGCTCAGACGCGAGAAGATCGACCTGGAGAACACCTTGGAGCAGGAGCAAGAGGCTCTCGTCAACCGACTCTGGAAGAGGATGGACAAGCTGGAAGCAGAGAAGAGGTTTGTGTTGAAGGTCGCGTCGGCGATCACGCTCGCCTGCACTCAGCATTTACAGCTGTTTCCAGTTTCTTTGACGTGGTAATAACTGGAACGGTTTTCTCCATAATGCGAATCTTTCTGTAGCCGTTAATTTGTATAAATGTCAGTCTGCCGGTTCTTTCAGAAGAATTCTGTATGAATGAATGATTCAAACCACGTCGTGGAAAATCACCACGAGGTTGTAGGATATGGTTAGCGGGGAAATCCAAAATCGGCGCCTCTCTCAAACCGCAGGATCCTGCAGGAGAAACTAGACCAGCCTGTGTCCGCCCCCCCGTCCCCGAGGGACATATCCATGGAGATCGACTCCCCGGAAAACATGATGCGGCACATCCGGTTCCTGAAGAACGAGGTGGAAAGGCTGAAGAAGAACCTGCGCACCGCCGAACTGCAGCGTGCGTCTCGTCTGCGTTTCCGTGGAAACTCCGTAACCTTGCCCCTGAGTTTGTCGATCACATGTCCTAAAATAGGCCATGGAAAAACTTAACATCAGCCTTATAAGTCAACTTTTCCCTTTCTTTACTGCAAAACATTCCCTTTTAGTCCTGCCGTTACTCTCAGTTGCCACTAGATGGAACTACGACACTGGCCGATTTCACACAGTCGAGAGTCTGATGGAGTCCTAAGAGTGGTTTCCTTACCAGCCAGGATTTTCATGTGGTTGTTCTTTTGTGGCTCTCGGAAAACCGTGTTGGGCTTGGCGACACGTAAGCAGACTCGCCATCGGTCTGCAGCAAGTCCTGCGCCGCCTTTCCGTAGCTGCGCGTGTGTTCGCATGTGTCTGGGTTGGAGGTCTTATCACTGTGTGGGGGCCCCCCTGTCTCTCTAAAGACACCGAGAAGCGAGCCCAGTACATCGAGGAGGAGCGACACATGCGAGAGGAGAACATCCGTCTGCAGAGGAAGCTGCAGCGGGAGATGGAGCGACGCGAGGCACTCTGCCGGCAGCTTTCTGAGAGCGAGTCCAGCCTGGAGATGGACGACGAGAGGTAGAGCGTCCCGCGCAGGTCCCGTGGTGCCCGGAATGTCCCGCCTAAAGTGTAATCTCATCCTGCTGTCGAGCTGACAGAGAAAATTCTGCTGGAAGCATCATTCTTTTTGTTAGATTTTCAGTTTCCAGGGAGGTGTACACTGCACACTGTATGCAGGGAGGGTCTGAATGCAGTGGGGGGCGGGGGGTGTAGGGGTTAAGATTAAACCCCTTCAATTGGACTAATTTGGTGGGGTGGCCAAGTTTAGAAATAAAATGAAATACCCAGATATCAGCAAGTAGATAGAGGTAATGTTCAGCTGGATCTGGTCTGCAGTGGACTAAGGCTTTAATCTGAGGTCTTAGACCTGCCTCAACTAGCTGTGTGCATAATCTGTAGTGTGTTATTATGAAGGTATTGCCAAAAAGCAGTTTTTGCATAACTGGTGTAATGGCCAATATAGGCTTGTTAAAGCTGCCATTTTGTCGAATGAGCCAGCAACAGTGAAGACATTTTTATATATGTTTTGTGTCTGGGGAGTTTGGGGGGACGTGGAGTGGCTGAGGTGACCCCCCCCCCCCCGAAGCAGCCCATCAATTCAGCTGGCCTCACCTCTTTTCCCGTAGGTACTTCAATGAGATGTCGGCGCAAGGTCTCCGCCCACGTACGGTTTCAAGTCCAATCCCATACACGCCCTCCCCAAGTTCAAGCCGGCCCATATCGCCTGGTATGTCAACAAAATATTTAAGTATAAGAATTTCTACTTTCCGAATTGTTTTTTTTGACCTTGAAGTACCTAGTTGTTTTTTTATTTTAATTTTTAAAAATCAAAGTCAGCAAATTTGGACATTTTCAACAGTTCCAGTCATATGATGAGTAGTGTTGGAGAGCAGATTCTTTGTTTTGGCTTAAAATTGTTCTTGATTTATTCAGTTTTTCTTCCTCCTCCATGCATGGGGACACTCACTGTTTAAATACCCTTCTGGCTGAAGTAGCAGCAGTTCACCATCTTGTTTTTATTTTAAATCGCCTTTCAGTGAAACATTCACTGTCACACCCCCCCTCCCGTTTTTATTTTGGTGCGTGATTGCATAAAATAATGCTTGTTTTGTTCATGCTCCGTTTCCTCATTTCAGTCACATCACATCTAGGGAATAGTTTCCTACTATTCCCAGGTAGCATTGTACCTTTTGGAAGTAACATTTGCCTTGTCACAGCCCCATGGGTTTATGGGAAATTGAGGCCCATATTGGGAGAGGTCTCTCTGAAGGATACGGAGAATAACATCAGAAAATGAAATAACAATAAAAAGCAGCTATGGCTGCAGTGACAGTGAGCTCAACCCTGACATTAGTGCAGTATCACTTTCTGTCTCGTCACTGTGCTTCTGATAGTTTTCTAGATACACAATGTTTAGTGACGGAGAGGCAACTTAAATGATTTCGACATCACGCATTGTACCATTCAGTTTCATATTGACGTTGTTTATAGCACCTGGTAGAAAACACTTGTGTTGTCATTTCTGTGATATAGTTTTAATATTCAGGTTCACTAGGTTGGCTTTCCGGTTAAGCTTCGAAGGAGTTTAGCAGATGGTAATACAGTATATATTTTGAGTTCATTCTATATTATATATTATATGAGGGTCATTCTATGCTATCAGGACATCAAGTTCATGCAGTTGCTTGTAAAATATATACCCCTCCACCTTACCAGATATGTTTAATTGTTAAACATCAACTAATATTTATTACATAATTACTACAAACTTTACACTGCTATCTATTAGGTGTACTTTCACTGTGGAGTTCCATTTTCCATTTTATCTTGCATTTCAACATTGGGGCCACCCGGATTGTACTTCTGGTTATTTATCGTCCGTGGAAGGTTACGCTGTTACTCATTTATACACTGCAGAATGTCTCCTGTGGCACCTAACCCTCAGTCTGTCAGGCCTTCTTGATCTCACATGACCGCATACTGAGCCTCCTCGCCGCCTGCAGCGCCTCCCACAGAGCATCAGCACCTCCGGCCAAAAATGTTTTGTGCCAGTGTATTTTTGCACATCTAATTTTGCCGCCTCAGTTCCACATGATCCAAAAATAACTTTCGAACAAGGCTGACGATGGTCTGGAAATAGGGCCGCGAGGTGTGGCTCATGGCCCGTCGGACGGCTTCGGTTTTTCACGTCTGACTCCATCTCTCCCAGGGCTGTCATATGCGCCTCACACGGTCGGCTTCACCCCCCCGGCCACCCTAACGAGAGCTGGCATGCCTTATTACAACCCACCCGGTCTCCACGTGCACGTGGGCTCCTCGCATGGTGTGACGGTAAGTTCGCTCCTCGGTATTCGGTTCCCGCTTGGGTGCCTGCGATCGCAAGGAGGTCATGTTCTCGAGCGCGCTACTGGTCCCTCGGAATGTCCCGGTGGTACCTGCGCCTCACTAGAGGAATAAAGATTAAAATATGCCTGTTACATACTAGGTTTTCGTTTCTGAACTGTGATATCTTGTGTGCCTGACCGAGCTGGGTGTTGCCGTCAATGACCTCTCCAAGTCTCGAGGCTATTGGAGGAAGTCGGAGAGCCTGACGCGGTTCCCCCCCGCCCCGGAGACCATCCTGCTCGTTTGCAGAACCTCTGTCTCTTGTGCCCCCTCCAGAGGCCGTCTCCAAGGAGAAGCAACAGCCCCGATAAGTTCAAGCGTCCCACCCCTCCACCCTCCCCCAACACACAGCCCGGGACTCAGCCGCTGCCCCCCCCGCCGCCGGCGGTGCTGCCTGCCCCCAACCAGCCCCTCATGTCCCAGGCAGCTGCAACTTCGCAGCCTCCGTTGCAGCAGTAGTGCATGGGCTCTGCAGCTTCAGCCAGAGTGGACTTGACAGAGCGCGTTACTAAAAGCCAAAGGCTTACCTTACAAGTATGGAGTTGACTTACTTGCACTGAGATTACATAAGTTTCACTGTTAACTGTGTTGTAAATGTTTGTTTAGAATGCAGCCGGTGTTGTGGCACAACACTAAACCTAACAACATTCTTGTCAGTGCTTACTGGAACAACGCGTGTTTGGTATATATATATAAACATATATAAATATAATAATAATTATTATTATTTTCCCCCTCGGTCTGAAACATTTCCTGCTCGGTCTACAATATGGTATTGCAATGAAAAGTTCAAACGCTGAATCTCAATGGCTTTTAAGTTTCATTCAGGGGAAAAAGGGAACCTATATCTCTCTTCAGCTTGGCTTGAAGGCAGAAGTGCTAAAGCGTCCGTGTGTGAAGGACTTGTAAGGTTATTTCGTATTTTCCTGAGCACTGTTGCCATTGGCAAGTGGCGTCACATGCACAAAGGTACTGAGAGCACTGATTGTAAGCAGTGATTAAAATGTACAATCTCTTCCTGTCCGAGACTTGGGCTGAAGTGTGAGTTTGGCATTCGCTTGGCATTTCCTGTTGGGGAAGAAAACACCGCCGTTCTCTGTACAAATATGCCGCAAAATTCAGATCAAGTGAAAGGTACTGAGGCTTAATGTGGCTTTTTTTTTGGGGGGGGGGAGTAACGTACATAATTGATTTCTGTTGTGTGTGTTAATTGAGGAATCTTCCAGAACAACGCAGGTGATCACAGAGGGCTAGTCCTCCAGTGGGTTTTGATGTCTGGAAAGGGATGCTGTCGTTTGTGTAGGGTTGTCTTCATGCTCAGAATCGCACTCTGAATGGACCATCACACTAATGCCTTGTCTCAGAATTAAAAAAAAATTCAGGCATTGCGGAAACGTGAATGCTTCATTCTTCCAGCAGGAAATGCGAGATGTATCGCTTGGGCTGTGCTGATTATGTGGAGAGACAGTCATGATTAGTGTACGCTGCTTCCGAGGGCTTTAGAGTTTCTCTGCTTGATCTGATGCCCATTACATACAAACATCTGAATCCGTTTCACCTAAAAGCAAAGTATATTCCGTATATATGTTTAAAAAAATATATATATTTGAAACCAAATTTCTCATCACAGATATGCTATATGCAGTGTCAACTACCACCACTGTGATTTTGCAGAATATTTACAGCATAGCTCCATCCACATCTAAAAACAAATACTGCTGCAGTGTATAGGCCTCCTTGCAATAATGGCATGAGAGAACATTCTATGTTAGGGCAAGTGTATTTCTTTGTAAGATATGCAGAATTTGTGAAGGTGTCATTTTAAAGTGTTTGAAATCTCAGCTGTAGTTAGTACTTGTGAATGGATAGTCTTAAGACTCGCTTTCCTCTTTCATGTTGATGGTCGACCTCGGCCTCTTGTGTCATGAGTTTATTGGGGGGGGGGGGGTTCTCTTGCTTCCTCTTCACCTTTTAAAAGCTCCAAAAAAATATATATAAAAAAAATCAAGCACTTGCACCAATTCATGTTTAATTACAGCTACACGATTTAGGCAAAAACACAGAAAGTAGTTCTTAAGCCATTCAGGCACAGATATTTGGCAATCTCCGGATTTGTCATTTTCCTGCAATGTGCCTCTTGAAATAAAGTTCTGAGGTTCAAGTATCCAGCTCCCCGGTTGCATCTCATTGTGACCCCTCCCATTGTGACCCCTCCCCCGGTATTAACGTGTCATTGGGACTATTTCATTTGACCCTTGGCTGAGGCATGTAGCTTTTGTTGGCCAACAGTGGTGAATTTAAGTCCAAAAGCCCACAAAAACAGGCAGTTTTTTTTTTTTTTTTACTAGCATCTTGTTTTCTTTTAGGATTTTATTTTGTATATATACTCATGGAGGGTTGCGGGGAGAGTTCATGAACATTTCAGATCTCAAATTTGTTCAGTTGAGTATTACTTTTTGATTGAATCCTGTTTGCTGTTGTGGGACTTTGCTTCTCTTTGAGACTGTTGACAAATGAATGTAAAGTTTGCTGATGTTTTACTGCTATCATTAATGGATGAAACGCCCTAGAGCCTTACCTCACTGTGGTATTGCTACATGTAAGCATTATCTAGCTTTTTTTTTTCTTCCCTACATCGAATAATTAAAGCCTTAATCTGTGGTCTGAGAGGTGCTTTGGATATATATGCTTTTGTAGTTCATGTGTTCAGCCAGCATTTGGCTCGACTGGTCCATCAGTACCGTGACGGTGTGGTCGCCCGCATCCTCCGCTGGGCAAATAGCAGTGGAGCGGGTGAGGGAAGGAGACTCGGCAGGTTGATCCTAGAGCACATGCCCAGCGGTGCCGCCCCCGTGCCACACTCAGCTGCTGTGGCAGCCCAGCTAACTTTCTGCTCCTGTTCATTTCCTATGGGTAAATCTCAAAGACCTGCACCCGCAAAACAGTTTCATTCTTACACAGGCATTTACATCCATATGGAATATCCATCAGCAAGCGCATCACCGACAAGTGCACTGATGGGTCGAAAAGGCTCATTTGCCACTTTGCACGTCAGAGATCGCTCCTCCTCTTACACCTTCATTGCACTTTTTTTTTTTTTTAATGGACATTCATTCGGCAGGTTTTTTTGCAAAAAAAAAAAAAAATTCATCATGCAAGATTGAAACTTCTTGTTTTTGCTGCCTACTTTCATGGTTCATACATACTGTTCAGTCTCAACTCAAAAACACACTATATTCACAGTTACACTACAAATCAATGCTTTTTTTGTAAAGCAGTTCCTCAATTCCATATGACTATCATTCAGAAATTCAGGGTTGAAACCAACCATCGATATTACCTCCTTACTCTCAAGATTTAAGAGCAACTAGGCTGCAGAACTGCGTGGATTTACTTTGGCCCTAAATCTTGCAATGAATTCTTGATTTAGTGAAAGGTCAGCTTGAACAAGGCAATGTATCAAAGACTAATGGCAAGACCCTCCTTTATTTTTAAACCCTTGTACTTTTTATTCATGTTTCATTGCAAAGGTAAGTCTGCGAGCTATTTATCAATATCGCAAAGTTTATTTTTTAAGGGTGTTTTTTTTTTCATTGATGTGCATAAAACCCTGGGCAACATTTTGCGCAGTTAAACTTGTGACATTGCTTGGCATTTCGATACTCGATTGATCATTGAGTTCCTCTACATAAGGTACTTGCAGTTTTCTAGCACAAACTATGAACTAGGGGAATTGTTTTTCTAAAATATCTGTCAACCATTTCAGAGAAATTATTTTAAGTGGTATTTTGTCTCAGAAAATTCCAGAAATGGCTGCATCAATGATTAAGGTACATAATGTATGTTTTCCAAATCCATTAGCTGAACTATATTTCCCAGGGCCTTGTTTTGCAACTGTTTTGTGCATAATCTATATTTAATATGCAAATTAGATCCGTGTTAAAGAAATTGACAGTTCAATTGGGTCGGTGCAGCTCAGTATTATCTACATGAAAACTTTTTAAATAGAATGAATGAGGTCTTTGTATTGTGTCTCTCAGAATACTGCATTTCTAAATACTAAAGACCTGTAGTTAAAATGATAGATGTATAGGTAAATGTAACTTGCCCTGTCAATGTGTTCCCAAACCCTGCTGCCCCCATGAACCACCTGCTTAACATAACCAAGGAGAGCAGTGTTCCGGGATCCGTTGTGTCTATATGTTCTAAAGAGAGGCTATATAATCAATAAATCATTCACGGAAACTCATTTTCCCCCCGATCATGTAAGATCCATTTGTTTCAACGTTGATATGTGCTTTTCAGAATGAGTTCTGCGCTTGCAAAAAAAAAAAAAAAAAAAAAACTACCCTTCTGGATTTGAACCTTTCAGTTTCGTGGTATAACTCAGTTAGGCAGCTGTTCCGGAAACGGGAACCATGCTAACCTAGTACGATTTTCTCTGAAGCTCTACCTAAGCTTCAGAGCAATTACAGTTGCCTAAATATACAGAAGAAACCTTAATGTTTTTCTAAAACTACTAATTGTGTCCTCACTTCTATTCCCCTCGTTTGAAAGAAGGAGTCGGTAGCGGTTACTTTGCAATGCAGTCAATGCTCAGGTCAGTTACAGGTCAAGTGTATGTTCTTCCAGCAACTCTAATTGCTGCCAACCCTAACATTGAAGTACAGGACCCTCTGTTCCCCACACAGCTTCAGCCAAGTGGAATCACACCCACTGAACTCCATTTTCACTAATTGAAGTTAGTGAAGTTATATACCCAAAGTCAACATTTACACCAGTAGATGAGTGATTGCAAGCAGCATCGTCAGGTTATCAGGATTTGCCTATTGCTGTACGCCAGCCCTGTAAATGTCCGCGCACACCAGAAAAAAATTACAAATGTTTATGTCTAGAAAGGCAAAGACAGTGAAATCTCAACAGTTCTTGTGCAACGTCAGTGCAGTAGTTGTAAATTGTAAACAGCGGATGATCAATTTATTAATCTGATGCCTTTTCAGTCAGTCATTTTAAGAATTCATGATAAGAAAGAGATCTGATATTGTTTCCATCGCGATCACTGAAATCGTGCCGTGAAAATAAGTTCCAGTTCTGGGCGCCACGTGTAAAACGTCTGCTTGGAGTGCAGCTACCTTCCCAGCGAATGGCAATTATTCCTTCTGTGCTCCAGGGGCAAAGTTTATGACGGCTTGGTGAATGTTAATTAACGCGACAGGACGGACAGACATTAAGTCATCCCAGCAAAGCTTTGACAAAGACGGCTCTGCTCTCTCTGCTCCAATTCAGTTACTAAAGAGCTAGATAAATGTGAATTTTGTGCAAAAGGTTCATGCCGTAAGGCTCATGCTCTTAGCTTATGGTTATCACTTTCGTAACATCCTTGATTTTCGGGTAACCAACCAACTGACCATTCCATCTACAATGCTCACAAAGTTTTGGGATGCTTGCTTAATTCAGTAAAAATGGCAGATTTATTCATTGCTTTTTATTTACAAAAATATCACGTTAGAAAACCTGTAGTTTTAAGTAAATCGTCAAAATTATGGCAAAAGATTAAATATTAAACATTGCTTGTCAGTAGACTTATAAAACCAGTATATTTGCAACATTATTACAGTATTAGGTATGCCAAGACATTCTGTGCACACTATATAGCACAGATAAGCCTATAAATAACGCCTTGGACATATGCTAGGTACCTAACTTCACTGCTTTGACTGAATCGGGAAAATCTATCTTGGGTGTCACTTTAAAACGATGTACTTATTAGTCTCAGGAAACTGTCAAGCAGAATCCACATATGTGACTGGTCCATACCTTTCTGTCTCAGATACATTTAAAAGTGCAGCTAAAGATTTCATTTTGGGCAGGGGACACGGACTGACAATCGGGCAGCGTAAGATATCTGACCCACATATACGAGAGTGAGAAGTCGAATTCACCAAAAATTCACCTTTCTAAAAGGGAAATTATATTAGGGCTGGTCAATCCTACAGCGAGACACTGTCTGTATTAAAATTAATGCAGTAAAAGGGAACGGTATCAAAGAAATTAACTTTGAGTTTATATTACCTGTAATGTGTAATCGTTTTATTGTTTTAGTACATAAGACGTCTCGTATTATATAACGTAGACTCCAGAGAAGCAGGCAGAAAACGAAGCAGCATCTTGAGGTACATCAGACATTCCCATTGACTTTTTCATCTCCAGCTGGACACAAAGGTAGGTCCCACGACCCTCGATAGGTAATATACCGCTACACGGTGGGTACACGTTAACATTACAAACACTGACACCACACATGACATCATATGTCAGGAACACGCGACTGACACCAGCAGCGCGAGCATGACGGGAAACATGCAAATTGGCTCCTGTTAGCGGAAGGCAGCTCGCCATCGCTAAAATGTTATTCGTTGCGTTATTACACATATTAAACAAAATGAAGTCGTCATTTTCATACTCGTTCTTCACTTTACTAATTCATTTACGTTTGCTAATTTATTTTGGCATCGGACGCAAAGGTCGGGGGGCCGATGGTGAAGCTTTACTAGGGCCCTATATGGACTTAAGAAGCGTGCACTTTAATGTTCTATGTTCTCTTGTTCTATGTTCTCTTGTACTTATCTCCTTCTTTATTTGGTGTCTCAATTCGATGCTCTTTTTAAAATTCACTCATTGTCTGTATGTGTTTGCACAGTCAAAAATGGCGGTTCGGGATACATTTCACAAATAAAGAATCTTGAATACCAGCCTAAATCGATTATTTGAAGAACTTGTGCGTTAGCCCACACAACTTTTCCCCAGAGGAACTGGCGAGAAGGATGGCAAAACGGCCCTCAACTAAAAGAATGGTGCATTTTTTATAGGATATTTTACATACTTAAAATAAATTTAATTTTCCCCTGTTTCGTCTGGCATAACAATATAAACTCAATAGATTCACCGGTCTGCAGTTATATGGCCGTCATTAACATAAATAATGGTAAAAGACCAGTTTGTATGGAATTTTAGATTTAGATTAAGGAAAACAAGTGGCAGATGGGTGATGTGATACCCATCACGACCGCAAAACAAAAAATAATTGTTTGCGTGTTTCCCACCCCCCTCAGCAAGATAATAATAAAAAAAATAAGCGTAATGCTTTGATCATGCTTGGGACAACGAATACAGTAAAGCATCGTATACATCGCATTTCACCCGGACCAGCGAGAACAGCTTCAAACCGGTTTCCAGGGCTGGCAACAAAAGCGACACTTAACTGGGCTCCAATCCAGTTTGCTCTTCCTCGCCGGTGATGGTGGTTTCATGCAGTCTAAAGGTTTAACGCGGGATGGCTGTGTTTCTTAGACCTTACGCTGCTTCTAAATGACAAATTTAAAGAAACCTTTTTTCTTCAGCAGTATGATAAGAAAATCGAAATTAATTATTACCGGTCAAGCTCGTCAGCCACTTTACCTTCGCCTGGGTCACAATAAGTAAACTTCAGCAGGTGTCCACGATCGGAAAGGTAAGGCACAGTAGACTGCGGTTAATAAGAAAATAACTGATATGAACTGGATTAGAAGAAATCTATCAATTTTCGTTCATATCTGGTTATGTACTACAGTATATTGTTAGGAAAAGTATATATACATTAATAAGAATAAAGCGCTTCAGAAAATTTGTATGGTTCATCTAGAGGGATGCACTACTACATTTTAAAGAAAATTATGTTTGGACATATTCCGCCAAGTCGCCTATTAGACATAATTAAGCAAGCGCTTAAATAATAAGAAATCGCTTAAATCCTGACAATCAGAAACCTAACGATGCACTTACCTTCCGTCCGCCGCAGCGCGGATTGTTCGGAATCACTAAAACGCCGGAAAGGAACAAGTTTGTAATATTTTGCCATCATGTACACCATTAATATGGCAAATTTGGCTCTAAATAACAATTTCCACTTTAGTACGTTTTCTGGATTTTTATATTTACTATGTGACATGCATTATTCTGTTTTTCAGAACACGCCGTCTGTAGTCCGTTTACAAACTAATTTGAATTACGCATGTTGCACTACGCGCAGACAAACTTAATGCAAAGTAGCACGTGTTTGTATGCAGGCGTACTCTGCACGATATAGAAGCCTGGTTGTGAGTAAAACGTATGCGAGATGTGTTGCAACCTAGGCAAAACAGATTACCTCTCTAACTGATAGGCACATAGGGTACAATGTCTGTGTATCTTGTAATTAGTAATGCGGTTTGTGTTCTAGTTGACCGTCTTCCTTTATCCGGATGGTTGTTATTGTAGCTTTCTTCTTTTGATGCTGGGAATTGTGTTGTGACTATCACACAGGATGGAACCGCACAGCACAGACAAAGCGCCAGATGGAGGTTGGGGTTGGATTATTGTGTTGGTGTCCTTCATGGCCCAGCTGCTTGCATATGGACAGACCCAGGCTGTTGGTGTTCTCTACCCAGAGTGGCTCACTGTCTTCCAGGAGGGAAAGGGGCTCACGGCTTGGGTCGGGTCTCTTGTGTCTGGTATCGGACTTGTTGCCAGTGAGTATGTCGCTGTTCTCTTTTTCCATTCCACTTTCTGGTACCGGAAATACAGGAATTTACCAACCATACAAAAGTGGACAGAATTCTAATAAAATTAAGGTGACAATGAGATGCATGACATTTTGGCATTAGCTATTCAACGAAGAAGTGGGTCTATTTGAAAATGCAGGATATGTATTGATGCAGCAGAAGCCTAATATGCTGCAATTGTCAAAGAATGATTGCTACTCCAATTAAGAGTCTGCTAGATCCATCATGAGAAGGGATCACCGTGGTTACCACCAGCTGCATCCAGGACTGTGTAATCCATCCATACATCAATCCATCATGCAAAATTCTGGGTTACTAAGTTACTGAAAGAGATTGCTAATATTTAGTACCACATGTGATTGACCATTACCCCTAGGTGCTTGGAGGTTATAGTGCAAAAAAGACACTTTTAATGGCTGACCTGTGCAGTTTTCTTATCTGGTGTTTCAGAACATAGTAATAAGCACTTTGGTTTATGACGAAACAGTCGCCTTGATGTTCAGTTCTGTGCCCTGTCTAGTGTGCTGGGTAGTGAGTGCAATGCTGACTGTGTGATTTTTTTTTTGTTGTTACGCTTGTCACACTATGAAGGCAGTCTGTGAAGATGACAAATACAATGTATTTGAGTGGACCCTCTCATCTCAGGGAGATCAGATTGACCGTCAGATAATGTCATGAGATTAATGTTAAAAGGTTGCTGGAAATGGTTGTGTTCATTGGTGGCAAATTTTCAGATGATCCATTTCTCCTGGCGTATCAAGCATTCCGTTTCACGATGGGAGTGTAAAACAGTGATGACAGCTCTTTTGTTGTTCTTCCCTGTTTCATTTCTGGAGTCTCTCCACCTTTTTATCTCTGGCTGGTGGATTTCTTTAGCTTACATCCTAATGGTTGATATATTCTATTGCATACACACTAGCGAACAGGCACACAGCCCCGAGACTGTCTACACTGTCAGAAAAAAGGGGACAAACCAAGGTACAAATGATACGAATGTATCCCCAATGGTACAAAAATGTTCTCCAGAGTCTATTTCTATACATAAAAAGGTACATTTATGTATAGCTAAGGTACAGTTAGCTTAAGGGTACAGACCCAGTGACAAGTAATTGGACCCACAAAGGTACAAATTGGTTCTTTTTTCTGACTGTGTAGTTACCCAAGTCGATGCACTGAAATAGAGAGGTGCTAAAGACGTTTGAAGACAGAATGAGAATCAGGTTTCATTGGCCAAGTAAGGTCACACTTACGAGGAGTCTAGATGATTTGCTCTGAGAATCACGATTACAAGACAACAACTTGGTAGTAAATAAAGGCAACAAATAGCATTAAAAATTGAGATTCTTTAATGATTGTGAGTAACAAGATGAACGATATACACAGTGCATGACATGATGAGCTCATATGTGGTTTTAGTCCCGCCGCTACTCGTATGTGGGATTTAGAAGTTCTCCCCAAGTTGGAGGAGAAAACCCAGGAGGCCAAAGGCGTTTAGGTGAAATACTATCTAGATTTCCTGGCTTGTGCTGCCCAGGATGGCCAGTTAGAAGCTCGATGTGGTGTGGAGTGGTTTGGTATGGTTGGAAGCTTGGTTGGACGTTTTTCCCCTGTTGACATCTTGCTTCTGCGTCTCCCCCCAGGTCCCGTGTTCAGTGCCTGCGTCATGAACTTCGGTGCGAGACCTGTCACCATTTTCAGCGGCGTCATGGTGTCAGGTGGCCTGATGCTCAGTGCATTCACCCCTAACGTTCCGTTCCTCATCTTCTCCTACGGAACTGTCGTTGGTGTGTGCAGCTGTTCCTGCCTTTAGTTTTTGCTTTTTTTTGTCCTTCAAGGTCACAGTGTCTGGCCAGCGATGGTGTCAACTCAGCAAGCATGTGAAAATGTGTCCAGTAAAAAGCACATTGATTGTGTGAAATACCTCATTGATTAAAATCCCTTAGTGATATTGTTTGCCATGTGTAGGTAATGCCGTTTGTCAGCTGCAGTTGAGCTCATATGCAGATGGCAAATATGAACTATTTCGCAGATATTTCAAATTGTTACTAAGTAATGATTCTAAGAGCTTCAAAAAACAGTTATCTTGACATCCATCAGGACTGGAACTGCCCAGCCAATTACAATATTCCTCTATATTAGGTTTCTGTATTGTAAGCCTGAGATACCAATCTTGAAGTAATATGTCATGCAGGTTCCTTGCGGTTTGTTATTCTTTTTAAAAGCTATTCCCTTTCGCTACAGGGCTGGGCTGCGGCCTTGTTCATGCCGCCACAGTAACCATGACCTGCCAGTACTTTGACAAGAAACGTGGTCTTGCCCTCGGAATTGTAACTACGGGTACCCAACTTTATTTTTATCCAGAAGCATTTCTTATCGCATATGAATCTCATGTGAGCGCCTCACAGATGTATGTGCCTCGCAGGGACCAACGTTGGGGGATTCTTGTACGCCACCGCTCAAGTCGAGCTCATGGAACTTTACGGACTTGAATGGTGTCTGCTGATCGTCGGGGCCGTGGCTCTGCACCTTATAGCCTGCGCCGGTCCGATGAGGCCTCTGCACGTACCAGGGTACTTCCTGAAGCAGAAAGCGGCACTGCAGCGAGCGCAGGAACAGCTCCCGGCCCTGCCAGAGAAACCCCCTGTAAAAATAGACCCCATTGATGACACAGGGCCAGATGAGAAGAGCTTGACAGCTTCCAGCCCAAAGTTTCCCAGCAAAGTGGAAACGGCACATAATGAAAAACTGTTTATTGGTTACAACCTGTTGAAGGTCATCAAGGATGCACAGCAGGCCTACTCCAAGTACATTAATGCCACGAGCCGGTTCTTACAGGATCGGGTCTTCGTGTCCCTCTGCTTTAGTCTCTTTCTCTTCAGCCTTGGGGCCTCACCTCCCGTGCTGTTCATGGAGGACGTGGCCAAGAGCAAGGGGCTCATCGAAGACATCAGCGCCATACCTCTGGTCTCCATCGTGTCCATCACTACCGGCCTGGGCAAGCTGGTTCTGGGTGTGATCGCTGACGTCAGGTGGATCAGTGTCATGTATCTGTACTTATTCACGCTGGTTGGCGCAGGAGTCGCCCTTCTTGTCATTCCCTCATGTGGAAGCTACATCAGCCTCCAGATTATCTCGGTGGTGCTGGGATTTTTCTCGGGCAACTGGGGTATCACACCCTACATCACCGCTAAAATTGCTGGGCTTGAAGCACTAAGTCAAGCCTACGGGATCCTGATGTTCTTCGGTGGGCTTGGGACAATGCTCGGTGCTCCGGTTGTAGGTAAGGCGCTCACTCCCATCAGAACTCTTACTGTATCTTTGTGGTGTCAATATTTCAGTTCCAATGTGAAAATATGTGAGCTCCCTATAGACTAGACCAGTGTTTCCTAATCCTGTCCTCGGGGACTCTGACAGTCCACATCTTTGCTCCCCCTGCCAGGAGTTGGGAGGGAACAAAAATGGACCGCCTGGGGGTCCCCGAGGACCGAATTGGGAAACGCCGCACTAGACCATGTTTCCATTTGATTAAATAATCTGTCCCCTGTTATGTTTTTACCTTCTCGAGGTCCTTGACTGTGTGCTAAGATTAAAGTAGCTGTATATCCTTTTCTTTCAGGCTGGTTCTTCGACTGGACGCAATCCTATGACTTTGCTTTCTTCTTCAGTGGGGGGTGTGTGCTGCTTGGAGGTTTCGGCCTTTTTCTGTCCCTGTTGCCATGCTGGGGCAAATGCGAGGCAGAGAACTTGGAGTCTGATGGCGAGCTCTCTACGCGCTGCCAGAAAATCGCATCCGTGGTGTGACAGCCCACTTGCGCTAGAAGTGGCATTTTGACGGTATTTTTTTTAGCTCTCTTTGTTCGGCCATCCGTCTGCCGGGCTTATCTGGTTCAGGGTTGCAGAGGGGCCTTTCCAAGACGCGCAAGGCCAGGACACGCGATGGGCAATACAAAGACACCAGGTTTCCTAGTGTGTCTCGAGCGTGTTTGAAAACTGAAACATGGGAAGAACATGTAAACGGCACATCCGCAGAGGTCGGGAGAGGAATTGAACCCACAGCGCTGGAGGTGTCCAGCAATAGTGCGACATTGTGCTCCTTCAGACGCTGGAGTGGACCACAGAGTATGAACTCTATATAATTAACTATACAATATTTTTATTATTACTATAGTTTTTTCACTTGACCTTTTTAGGATTCTGATATCATCACTGCCAGGGCCCTGTTTTAAGAGGTTCTGACGCATGAAGGCCGTTTGTATGCCTGTTTTTATTTCCCTTCCAACTTTCTTGCGTCAATGTCATTCAAAACAATATACATATAAAGTGCTAAAACGAGGCATCGGTTTGCCCGTGTTTGCGGTAAATCCCGAATATCACCACTGCTTTTAGAGAAAAAACCTTCCCTAGACCGGTAAAGATATTAAACCAGGGCATACTGCACTAAGCTTTGGAGTGACACTTAGCACACGCATCCCTTTCGGAACTGTGTTGTAACGCGCTGCCTTTAGCTTTAACAGGGTGCTAAGACATCATGTAAGAACTGTAAGCTGTTTGTGATGTTACACCAAAGGGATTTTTTCTTTTGATTGAGAGGGCTCTGTCTTTGGAATAGCAGAGAGGTGCGTGTGGTGTAAATCTCGTCTAAATCCTGACAGCTTAAAGATATTACAAAGGAGTTAAAAGTGCATTTAGTTATGTGATTTTTATTCTGGCATATATGAGTAATAATCAGAGGAAAAACCCATTTGTGTGATGCTTTCATTTGATTAAGATCTTTATAAAATATTCCATCTCTCTGATGCCTGACTCCTTGTGCCTTATACAGCTGTCACACTCTTGCTGGCTCTCCAAACACCAAGCATAGCCTTCCAGTATTAATAAATAGCTGCCTATGCAATGTCTTTCAGTCTCACCGATTTTTTTTTTTATCTTATCAAAACGTTTTACCATGTAAGGCATGTGATGAACCGATGAAGTGCAATTTTGCTGTTGTCTTACCTCCATAAAAAGGTTTTGTATATCGCATTTTGTTCATGTATATTGTAAAAGTCGATTGATCACTTTTGTGTTTAAAAATTGAGTGTTGACCCTCTGGTTATGAAGGATTTGTTTATGAAGCCGTTAGAAAATGTGCATTTTGAAGTAGCTGTATATTCTGACATATTCATTGTAAATGTCTTTATCCGTTCTTAAGGTCATAGTCAGCATAGTTTGAAAATGTAGTGAATGGTTTGAATTTTAAACTTCTAAAGCCTTTTAAACACTTGAATCTTTCCACTGTTATTTAATTTTTGTGAAGAACGTCCAGTAAACAGAAGTGAATATTGCGATATTTTTCCTCTTGTGTTAATCTTTTGATTTCTTTAATACTTTCTGCTTCTTGTGTTAGATCAGGTTTATTTTAAGCTGTTCATCGACATCCTACGTATTTATTATTATGGTGGACGTCCAGTCCCTGGGATTATTCTATAGTCCTACTGAGGCAGAAGCAATGCCAATCTTCTGAACGAGGACTGCAATGATTTGTCACATAGAGCTCCTAGCAACTGAAATATATGACTATATCATTTCAGTGCTCCTCTTAAGCTCTGCAAGGTCATATAGCATAAAAGCTATTTCTTAAACAACATACTTCTATCTATCTGTTTATCTATCTATCTATATAAACATTAGTTTGTAGCAGTGTGCTACTAATTAATAGGTTTCCTTCTTATTTTGCGGTTGCATCTGTGTCACCCTGTATTTTGGGTAATGAGTCATAAAAATAGTGTCATTCGCATGTACAAGTAAAGATGTCTTTACCTAGATAACGTTTCTGAAGCAGAAATGGAAATTACGTCCTTAACAATGGAAAGTCTTCCATTGAAGCATGTATGTCTTGTACCTCTGGTGATGTTTTCAAACTGCATTTTCCTGGCCCTTCCTAGTAGTAACTGGGTTTAAATGACCGTGATAAAACTGCAGGCAAGTCAAACAGCCCCAAGACTTTTACATAAAGTGGTTATCGTTACTTTGCTATGTTTTGTTTCAATGGACAGTCAGAGATTGACCTTCACATTTACGTTTTAATCGTTGGAGTGATGGCCCAAAGGTAGCCCACACAGCGTTTTAGCAAAGGCCAATGTTGGTCAATCCCAAGAGTTTTCCATCTCTCAACTGATACACGTCTTTATGCAGTGCTTCTGGCATCACGACCTCCGCGTCGGTTGCCGCCCCACATCCATCGTGGTTAGCCGACACAGCGGTCCAGCCGGTCTGGATCCCACAAGCTGCATGCCATGATGAAAAGCGCCGACTGTTTGCGGTTTGACAGCTGGGAAGCAGGCTTTCGAAAGCAGCCCAAGAAACCATGACTCACCCTTTCTTCATTTTGCGGAGTGTTAAAAGCGGCCTTTTAGAATAGGTGCCCACTCCAGTGGTAGGAAATGTTTTGAAAAGCTCCTTTTTTCCCCCCCCACATGTTATCAGGATTGTCATGTAACATTCTGTATGTTCCCGGAAACATGACTCAGGATCAAGCTACAAGACCAGTGTGCACTTTCACAAAGTTATAAATTTCTCTGGTTAGCGTGTCCTTGATCTATTAGCAGGCAAATCGTTTATTCATGGAAAATTCTGTCGGACGAACGGTTCCCGGTCGTGCCGGAGAGTTTCGTTGCTATGGCATAAATCCGCGGCTCCCCTGTGGCGCGCGACTGCCTTCCAGCAGCGAGGTGAGCGGGCGACAGGAACGCGGCCCAGCGCTCTAGCAACTCAAGTGGGCTTTAATTTTAATTACGCAAAGTCCAACGTTACATAAGTGCTGACGTCAGTTTTATGTGAGCGATCCCTCTGATTTCATGGAAGCGTTTTATGGTGTTCGTCAGCTGGCTTCCCGTGCCAACAGAACATGTGCTGGAATTCTTGATTTATTAGAATATCGCTCTTAGCCAAAATTAAAACTAATAACTTTTTTTCCATCCTGTGAGCCTTCGGGGGAAGTTTCATAGATTTGTCTGCAAGTAATCAACTTTACAGCTCATTATTCATAGGGGCCCTGGTGCAACTTGGTCTCTGGCTTACATAAAATAGATATTTACATACGTATTACGCATCTGTTTATTATAACATTTTATAAAAATGTATGCCCTTCTAATTGCAGTTGTTCCATTATTCCATGCAGTGTAACTGGTGGTTACATCAATGATCATCCTAGTTGAAATTGTTACCCATTATCTTTTATGTAATTGGCATACAGACTTTTTTTAATCCACTTTCCTTGTTTTTTGCTGATATTTCACCCCAAATTTCCACCCGCTGCAGACAATTGCGACATGTCTACTGAAACCACAGCTTCACTCACTCATTTTAAACTTCTGTTTGAATGCATTTTTAATAACGATAAAAACGTGTGTCGTGATTAACTTCGCAGTCGCCTGGGCGTGCCAAGTCGACACTCACTGCAGCATTTTAATGAAGAATGTTTATTTGATGATTCAAAGCGATGTCATTTAAATATTTTTTTCTCGTCAGGCTAATAGGAACTATTGGCCACCCTGGTTTCCATGGTAGCAGAGGAAGCCAGAAACGCGCCTTTCTCCTGATGAAAATTCCCCTATTTATTATGATTGCTATGGTTCCCTGCTGTACGGAGCCCTGATTTTTAATCAGCGATATAGATGAATGAAGTACACCTGCCAGACAGAGCGCAGTCATCAGCACACGGATGAGGTGTACAGGAAGTCACAACTGAAGAGTCACTCTGGCCTCGTCCTTCCTTCTGGATCTAGTCCACTATGGAAGAAAGAAGTGGGCGTACAGAAAGTTTATTTGCACAGTTAGGCTCAAATGTCCCTCAATTCCCAAAGACTTTTTAGTTTGAGCTCATAGTGTGATATTTTCCTATGGTTTGGTACTGGTTTCCAAGTTTATGCTATAATTATTTTATACAAAAGGCAAAATTCTACAGCTCAACAAACATTACACGTGAGGAGGAATTTATTCGCTTTCTCTCTGCTTAATTAAATTCACATATTCATTTCATGATACTTGGAGAATTGTTTTATTCAGCCGTATTGAGTTTAACATCCTTTTGATGTGTCCAGGTCAATTAAAAAGTTCTGCAGATGGAGTTATATAATATTCCGTTTGTGACAAGGACTTATTGTATTCCCCAGATGAGGAATGCAAATGACTTTAGGATTGGTCCATTGCTACTGCAGACGCTTCATCCTGCCGGTGTGACGACTCAATTTGAAGGATCTTTTTCAAGCAATTGCAGACACATCGTGTGGGTGAAGAAATGGAACTGAGCAAATTCTGAGGCAAATCACAACAGAATTAAAGCAGCTCCAAATAATGATAAGAAAGTCTTTGATATGTGTTACAATGTTTGCAGTGTATGGGTGAAGATAAAGGTGTATGGAAGTGATAAAACTGCACCAAAATTGAGCCAGTATTACATAGTGAGATCAAAAAGAAGGGCTGCCTCAGGCACTTGATCTTTTCAAAGTGATAACTCAAAAAGTACCTGTTGGTTATTTTCCATACTTTGCAGACATATTATATCAGTGATGATAAGGTAATGCTTAAGAGACAATTCTGAGACAAAGTGTACCAAAGTTAAAGCAGTGTCACTTAGTGGCAGCAAAGGGAAGGCAGATCCCAGAAAACATTTGACACTGTCAATGTAATAACTCAAAAAGTCTGACCAATCTTTTTTGAATCTTTTCAGACACATTGTACGGGTGAAGATCTGGAGCTGATGAAATAATGAAATTGAAGCAGTACCAATTAGTGGCAACAAAAGGAAGGGTGACTATTGATGACAACCTTTCAAACATAATATCGGATGGATTTATTACCATTTCAGATGTACATCTGATTTCTCTTTGAGACAAATACCCAAAATCAACGGAAAACAGAAACGGTGCCTGCAGAAGTCACTTGATCTTGTGAACACAGTAAATGTTAAAGTATTTCATGGGTCATTTTCAATCTTCCCAGGAACATCGCACAGGTCCGTGGTTCTCAAACTGTGAGGCACCAAATAATTGGAAGGGACTGTCGAATGATTTTTGGAATATGTTAAATAAAAAAGTGTAAATTTAGATTTCCAAACACTTTCGAAAATACTACCAAGATACCGTATACCATAGTATAATATATACACTGGATGACAGCAGGAAAAATTAGATACTGCTCAAGCATAGTGTAGAGCAGGGGTAGGCAAGCCTGATCCTAGAGTGAGAGGATAGAAAATCTGCTGGATACCAGCACTTCAGGATCAGGGGGACTAGAGAGAGGTGTTGGGGGGGGGTGGATGGGGCCATCCAAGGAAGACATTATTATCATTTCAACAGCATCAAGTTCTTTTAGAATTTTCAATAGGTTCACTGCTAAAGTGAGCAGTGGATCAAAACAAGTGTAGAGTCATGTTGTTTCAGGGAAACCCGTTGAAGTGTCTGAAGATCAGCTTGAGAAGCTCAGCATCTGCCAAAGTAGACCTCCCTCTTAAAAATCCCGGCTTGAAGCAGCTTAGATCTGGCAGCTTTCACAGCTCGTGTGTCTTACTGGCAAAAGGAGTATCTGGTATGTCGTTTTTGCAGTGGATTATTGAAGTTGAGTGAGAGCTGCAATGGAGTAGAGCAAGGGATGCTGGGATTTTGAATTCGGAAAGTGTCAGCATCATCAGCCATGAATCTCCAATGAATGACTCCATCATAGGACAGGAAACCATGAACATCCCACCATGAACTCAGTGTCTCTGTGTGGAAGAGGTCTTGCATTTATTCCGTTTTGTTGAATAGACCAGAATGTGTGGGGATCTTCAGTTTGCCTTTGGAAAAGGCCGCTAGTCTATTTTTGTGCACTGGCCTTGGACAGAGATCAAAGTGCTGATTTCCAGACCTCTTTTGTAGCTGACATGAACTGTAAACTGGCTTTCAAACAAGTTTGACTGACCTTTATAGCCACATTTGTAATAGTCCTTTTCCGTGTAGTGTTTCTGCTGTTTTGTCCAGCCCCTGTAATACTTGTAAACATTAGTGTCAAAAGCAGTACTGATCCTGTACAACCATGTGCCTGATCAATGGTCTTTCACCTTCAGATATCAAACGTGATACTGTAAGCTTGTCATGGTATTTTAGCCCTGGAACTCCATGAAACATAACCATTCCAATGATATTTGCCATCCTTTACCGTGGACATAATATTGTGTATGACCACCCCATCAAAATTAAAACAACCTGATCGATGCCCCAGGGTCATGAAGGTCATAAGATCATAAGGTCATCAACTGTCTCCTTCTCAACACTTCTCATGGCCTTTTTTGTTCCATCATCATTACAGTTTATCAAGGACATACGAGTATGGACAATCTGTCACAGACCAATATCTGACAAGTACACTAATTAAAATTGAAATGTATGGTTGATTTTGGGCATAAAAAATACTAACTATATTACATATAAACCACCATCTGTCAGAACAGGGAATTATATGGCAGTTTTATATACATCCCAGCCCTGTATAAACTTTTTAATTAAACAGAAAACTCCCAAGCAGGCACGTATGCTGGTAAAATCCACAGTTAATCCTCAGTGGAGGAATTTCCTTAATTAAGAACATCTGAGTTCTCTTCGGCGCTCTAATAAATGTGTCAGCTTGTAATTGGCAGAAGGCAATGAACATGAACAAGTTAAAATAGTGCTTCTACAACTGGCCAATCCTGGCGTTTTGTAAATGCGACACCTTTTGCGTATTGTTGGGTTAGTCGCTAACTTGATAGCGGCTGCCTGAGCTAGAAACTGTGCTTTTTTTTTTAGTTCTGACTTTCGTCATTGGCTTGTGTGCTGTTTGCTATTTTGGCGATGGACAGAAATGAGTTTTCAGATTGAGATGGAATTTATGCATGCAGGGTGTCGGGGTTGTTGTGTTGTTAATATCTTTAATGCCTAAGATGAATGACCTTTAGGACTCACAGCTTTCAACATGCTCAGTTTAACTATTTATATTTCTTTTGTAGTGTCACCCTTAGTGATGTTACGACCCCCCCACCCCCTCCACCGGCTGCACATCCTGTCCTCCACAGTTTTGTACCTGGGGCTCCAATTGTCCAAGGCTATGGCCCATCCTAGAATGAATGTCCCTCTTTCTCTAATTCTTGAATCAAGAATTACTGGGGTTACCCCCTGCTGCCGATCTGTGAGCCAGGACAATGACGCTAATGTCCCATCAGTGCTTGTCAGCCTACCCTGGAGGCCAGAACCACACCTGCAACGACACCTGAAACGGCCGCCATTGTCTACAAGTCAACTCTGCTTGGAGGTGACCTCGCAACCAGCCTGGAGCTTCTCACCTGCCCTTGGCAGCCGTCCGTCTGCTCGGTGCTCCCTAGAAGCTACAGCTTATGGAAAATAATACATCTTCATGTGCAGTTTGTTCCAAAGCCAGGCCCTGGAGAAGGGCAAAATTGGTGCTTAATTTTATATTATTGCTGCCCAAATTCTCAAATAACAGCTTTTTTTTCTTTCCAGTGAAATGGATACCCAGCATCTCTTAACCAGAAGGTAAATAAAAGTACTATTTTTCTGAAGGAATTCCTCACTCCGTTTTCTACATGATCTGATGGAAGATCTGATGCAGTTTCAAATGCATACCTTGATATTCTGACTTTTTTACTTGGATGGAAACCACATCTTTCACATGCAACTGACCAAAAGTATTTTATAATGGTTTAGCTTAAATGCATTTAAGTAAATCTTCAAGAAATTCTTCTGTTCCCTGCTTAAAGCACATTATAAACCTTCCAGAATTGTAGATGCCAGCTGACCTCGTGACATGAAAGGTCATACTGGGGCATTTACCCCGTATTTGACGGCTGTCTTGGTTTTTGGATTTCCAAATTATGGTTTGGAGATGTTTAGATTGTCCATCTTCTGTTTGGCTTGTACAGTGTAATGGCCCCTGTAAGAAGCTGAATGCCCTAATCCGTCCATTTACTCTGCTCAGCCCAGTTGGATGAGACTTCCTGGAGAATCTTTTTTCTTAGAATTACTTTTCCTGGTGGGCATTCCAGCTGTGCTTGGTTATACCTTTATTGTGATGTGAACAATAACCTCCCCCACCACTAAACAAGTCGGTTAAGGTTACTGAGATGGATCATTTTGGAATATGCTAACATTACTAGTTGAAATTATATAACCAGTTCCATAATATGGAAATTGGTTTAATCAAATTTATCATTCGGTGATACTTGTGCCCTAATAGGTTTTCCATTTTAGTGGAAAAAATAGAATAGTAAATAAATTTAATTTATTGGCATCTTTCAAGGCACTCAAGAGCGCCTTGCAAACAGCAAAACCAAACTACACAGTATATATGATTTTTTTCTGGATTGTGTTGATGCAGTTTAAAAATCAAAATACACAAGAGGCCATCCTTGATTTGTGGATTAAGGCTGATGTTTGGCATATGCTGATAGCTATATTATATTAAATACACATGTCTATATAAACATGAACCCTGTATATCTTGACATCAGTGTGTTGTAAATTTCTATTACATTCATTATAAAGTGAGCGTAAGAGACATTTATATTTATGAAAGCTTTGAAGACTACAGTCTTACCTGGGGAGGAAATGATGGTAGGAACCAGTGAAGCTTTCAGCCGATATCCTAATTGCTTAATTACGAGCATTTAAATTAAGTGTACCTACAGCACACAATCAGTTGATGGCCGTAATGCATTCGAAGAGCCTGCGATTAGCTGAAGGTACAAGAGGTCAAACCATTTAGAGGTGGCCTGACTCACTGAATAGTTGTGCCCACTGGGTTGTGTAATTAATGATCACTGTGCTGCTTGAGGGCTTTGGGTCTTTGTGTTGCTTGGTGTCTAGCTGAACGTTACCCTTCTCTGCATCCCCCGTTTCGAACGTTGATTTCTGCGTGGCGTCTTTGCTTACCATGTTGTTATTGGGGATAAGTGTAATAGGGCAGTTACCTTGACCTTGACCTCTCAAGTCATGGCAGACTTTTCCAGATTTGCTTTTACTCCTGGAGGGTTTAGCAGGTCACTAGTACGCAGAGACATCACCAGTGACTTTGGTAAAAGCACAATTGGCTCTAACCAGATGATTGGTGCTACCAGCACTTCTCAGTGCAGTAGGTCCGACTTCCATCATAATTCTGATACTGGGAAGTGCCCCCCCCCCCCACAGACTATTGGTTGTGAATTTTTATTATAGCTGACCTCTTCATTTGGGGTTCTGCATCTACCCAAAGAGGAAGTACCACCACCAGTTAGTAATAGCCAAATGAAGCTTCATGAACTATTTGCTGTATTTTTTAACCCCACTAGATGGTGCTCTTGGCTTGTTTTGGGGCATGTTTTGAGTCCTTTTGTAGTACAGAGAGCACCATCTAGTGGAGTCAGAAAATACAGCAAATGGTTCATGAAGCTTCATTTGGCCATCACTACTACCAGCAGTCAAATGTCAGCATTTGCCTGCCTAGCATCTATATATCCAGTGAATCTCTGGTCCATATTTCCAATACCCGATTAGTATCCCGAGTGCTTAAAATCAGGTACCACACAGGTTCCTACCACACTTCCTAGAGTAAGATCATGGAATATTGACTCTCCTTTCACTGGAGGTAATATGCAGATTGGCTGTGGGTGTGTTTTTCTGCAGTGTTAGGAAAAGTATTAAAGATGCCCCATGTTCTCGATTAATTTGAAGACAGACATTGTTAGCAAATCATGCTCAAAGTTAGAGAGAGAATGGGGGTTTCACCTGGCACTAATTAGGTGATAAAGAATGATTTGAACTAGCATTTAACTGGGACAGGGATTGGAAGCTGGTCAATTGCTTATGCCACCAGCGTCACAAGTCGCCAACCTGACCCCAAGAGATCGCTCATCGAGACTTCTGCCCACATGGAATCCTTCCTCATGTTACTGCTTTTGTGTGTGAGGAGGAAGATTAAATCACTACAGCGTTACACTTTAGAGTAAGAAGTGTCTCTGACATTGCACATGTTCTAGCTGGGACTTCTGGTGTAACACCCTCATCCAGATCTTAAAGTAGAATAATTTATCGTCTGAGATGCGAAAAATGGCAGAGAGTTGCCTCATAACCAACACTGAAACAGATCTATAGAGTGCGACAGTGCTCATCTTTCTCATATACAGTAGGGGAAAATGCTGCATTGATGACTTCTTAACCACAGGCCCAGATTTCTGAAGTGATAAAGCCGTTCACATTAGCACTGCGCCTTGAGTCACTTCCTCTGTCACCCAGTGTCAGCAAAAACTCACTGCATGTACCATCAGCTTCACAA
>JAABNX020000047.1:10611040-10626495 GCA_015163995.2 Mormyrus lacerda | reverse complement strand
TAGCACTGCGCCTTGAGTCACTTCCTCTGTCACCCAGTGTCAGCAAAAACTCACTGCATGTACCATCAGCTTCACAAACTGCATGTACCATCAGCTTCACAAACTGCATGCACCATCAGCTTCACAAAGCTGGATTTTATGGCAGAGCTGCTGCATGCGAACTACTTGTATCCAAGGACCACGTCCAAAGTTGCTTGACCTTTTCTAAGGAGCACAAAACCAGGACACTGGAGACACGAGTCATCGCTGTTCATCCCTTTTCTACATTTGGAGAGAGCCAGTTGTTAAAACATGGGTGGTTCATAAGGTTATAGGCAGCCTGGGAGTGTAAAACGCTTTCCCCGAGCGGGTGCACGCAATAACACGCTCACTCTTCCATCGTCATGTTGCAATACGCCAAGGAAAAAAGCACCGATAAACGCTGTTAAACAAATTCATTAGTGGGCCATGAAAACCGAAATGAAGTCAAAAGCCTTCCAAGGTGTCACCAGTCACCAAATGTAGATATCACCAAATGGAACCATCATGAGAAGTTCTGCAGTGCACTTTACTCAGCCTTCATTCGTACCTCAAAGCACTGGAATTGTTTCATCCCTAAATAATTTATTGAGCTCCAATGTCCCAGTACACACGATTCAGGAGTGTCCTCATTCCAAGAATCTTTTAAGACAAGATCTTTTACTCTTTATCAAGTCCTGCATAGTAGTATATTATTTGGTATTCCAGTTTTCCAGTTTGTGTAAATGATCACTAAACCAATTCATTTCTCTGCCATTTTTGAAGTTATATAACAAAAACACTGTTTTCCAAAACTTCATTGTCAAATCAAAATTACATAATCAAAATAGCTGGAATTTATTTCCATCAAGCTCCAGCCTGAAAATTTTACACAGATACGGTTTATGGATTACAGAGTTTTGTAGGAATTTGCACTGCAGTTCTTCCCATGAATGTTGACTCTTATAGCCGCTTTTGTCTGGACAGTACCGGATCGAGCATGATGGTTCAGATGTCATACGCCGCCCACCGTCGGAGCTGGGGGTTTGGCTTTCAGTGAGTGTGCAGTTTGCATCTTCTCATTTATGTGGGTTCCCCCCCAGTTCCACCGCATTGTCCGTCATGTGGGCCCCGTGACGGACTGGCCCATCTAATCCAGGATGTACCCTGTCTTATGTTCCCTGGAATAAGGGTACATTCACAATTTTCAGTTCGTGGTTGCAGTTAGGATTTGTCAGCATTGTACACATAATTTCTATTCTTTTTCTTCCCCTCTGTTTTCCAGTGATAATAATAACTAGTGAACAACAAAAGGCAGCGATACAAACGTTTCAGGTTTTATTGTCACACGTGTTCTGATGAACACCGTGAAACTTGTATGATTCAGTGGCTGGCAAGTTTGCTGCAACAGCAGCGCAATTTGTGCAATGGGACCGCAGTATGGAAAACTAAAGATGAAATACAGATGTGGAATATTAGCCAGGGCGATATGAAGCAATGGGGGGGATAGAGGCAGGTGACTGGTTTAACAATCTAATAGCATGGAAAAAGTAACGCTCTGAACTGGGAGGTGCTGGTGGATCAGGGACCTGTAACGCTTTCCAGAGGGCAGGAGTGTGAGGGTGTGAGCAGGGTGACTGGAATCCCTGATGACGCACGTGGCCCTTGCAGGAAGGAGGCCTCTCTTTGTAATCTTGGCGCTCATGGGAGATATCTTGATCCCGCCTCCTCTAGTTGTTTGGGGCCACTTCCTCTACTATCCGATTGGTTATCTCTATGAACCAATCATTTTTTTCGTTCTGGCCTCAGAACATTTTTGTGTAAGTAAAACTCTCATGAGCTCTTCTGGCTGGAGGAGAAGTAGATCGACTGGAGCTATGGAAGTTCTAGGCTGTTGATCCAGACAGACCTTTGAGCTGTGGTGTTATCCAGTCAGGATGCTCCAAATGGTGCAGCAGGAAATGATCACCAGGGTTTTGGTTCCAAACCCAAAGTTCTTTTCTCAGAGAGAGCCAACCATGTTGAGCATTCCTGAGGATGTACCTGGTGTTTAGAGACTACAAGAGGGAGTCGGTGATCTGGACCTCCAGGAACGTGAAGCTGCTCTGAATGTCAATGTCGAGGGAGATGTTGTAATTGTGACACCATACAGTCAGGTCTTTCGCCTTCTTCCTGTAGGCAGGATGGAGGCCTCTTTTTGTAATCTTAGTCCAATCCTAAATGTATCATTTTATCAATGTAAATGTCCATGTTTATCAGGCATACAGACACGTCGTGTATAATGACATTTAATTATGGAACTGCGTTCCTGCATATTTTCATGCACATTTTCTGTTCTCTTGTGGTTAGCGCAGAGGCACGGGGGGGTGCTGGCCTGCTGACATCTTGACACATATCTTGCATGCGCTACGAGCTGAAGCGCGTAAAATTCTGCACATGCCCAAGGAAATTGTTCCCCTAGGAGCGTAGGGCCAAGCGGGGGGGTGGGGTTAGCCATCGGTGACTCACCCATTACAGTGAGCAGAGCACGACTATAGCCAATGCTGTCCGCCCCCCCCACCCCCAGCATAAGTAGTGTCAGCCTGCCTCCGTGAGCATCCCCCAGCATGGGGGGGGCGGGGGGAGAGAGAAAAGGGGCGGTGGCTGCGGCAGCTCTGCTGGGGACGGCATCAGAACGGCGGGCGAGAATTCTCCAGCAATCTGCTCCTCCATTACCCCCCCCCCCAAAAGCGTCACCCACCCCCTCAGCAGTGGCACCTCCCAGCACGCAGGAGGTGCTTTGCGTCTGTATGTGCCCGTGCGCACGTAGCGGGGGGAGACGCCGCTCCTCTGCAGGCAGCTGCTTTTATGAATGGAGGGGGGAGCGGCTGGGAGGGGCCACCTCCTCACCAGATCGTGATGTCAGCGTGCTGAATGAAACATCGGCGCCGTAGACGCAGGAGATGCTGCTATACTGTATCCCAGGGCACGGAGAGCCCCCCCTCCCCCCCCCACTTTCCTGAAACACACACACACGCACGTACGCGCATGCGAGAGAGCATCCGCCCCCGCGCATCAGCTCTGCTCCCACCCCCCCACCCATACCTGCCCACATATCAGACACGCCGAGCTTAGGAAATTACCGCTGCTGACGACAGCTCGCTAACTCGCCCACCCACCCGTCCACCGGCTCCCTCCACTAGCGATACGGCGATAAGGCAATGCACGCTCCACACGGACGGGGACTCCTGCAGCGGTCGGCAAGCGAGCGCAGGCACAGGCGCATCTGCCGACAGGGCTGTGCGGCGGAGGCGGTGCACTGCTGCATCTGAGAGACTCCCCAGGAAGACAGGAGAACCCAGACCCCCCCAACCCCTCCCCCCATCACTCCCACACTCCCGCTCTCTCCGGCGGCATCCCTTCGGTGACGGAGACCGCCGGTCGGATAGCGGCCGCTCCGCTTCCACCAGAAGCAGCATGTTCTGCTTCTGTTGGCAGAGTTCCTTCCTGAAGCTGCAGGCGCTGGATGCCGAGGCCGGCTCCTCGCTCAGGCCGTCGCCGGAGGACGCGGCACCGACGCCGGGCACCAAGGAGCAGAACCAGACCCCGGTGCGAGGCAGCCGCAGCGAGGAGACCAGCCCCGGAGGTAAGAGAGCAGGCCGGCGGGCCCCCCCTGCGCCTCGTCCCCCCCCTGCGCCTCCCCGAGGCTCTGCATGCTCCCGCCTGGCAAACGCCGCCACGTCACACGGGGCAAAGGGGGCTCTCCGTCGGGTCGTGTAGTGCAGTTAACGTGCGTGTCCTACGTGACAGATCCCCCGCCGCCACAGGGGGGTCCCCAACTCCGAGCCGCGTAGCAGCGTTCGATTCCCGCTGCCTGTGATACGGATTCCGGGGCCGGCAGTTGGGCTTTTTTCGGCAAATCTTTTCTGCTGCGTGATAAATGTGTGGCGTCAGGAAAGCTGAAAGCTCGGCTTCTAAGAATAGCTCCTCGCCCGGGGGCAGGTGTCCCGGGGATACGGCCGAAAGCGGCCGCTCTGCAGAGGGTGTCAGGTGTCCCCTCCACGGCTCTGGGGGCTGCTCGCTACACGAGCCGCGCAGAGTCACGCTCGCAGCTCTCTCGAGGATCGCTTCCTCCCCTCTTATCCCGTCCTGATGCTGTGCGTGGGTTCCCCCTCCCACCCATTTTCGACACCCCCCCCCCCTCCATGGGTATGTCCCAGTTATTCTGCGTTCGCACGAGACACCCTAGTGGGTGTGATGCGTCTCTGCGAGTTGCCTGATGGGGTGTGTGCTGGCTGCTGGTTACACTTTTGTCCTTAAGTGCAAAGAAAGTGTCTCTGTGTTTTAATCAGCCATATATAAAAGGGAATGCAGATCAGTGGGTCAAAGAGCAGATTTTGTTTACTCTTATCTGTTCAAAAAAGTTGCCATCTGGGGGCAATATTGCTGTATAGTATTACTAGCTAAAAGTGTATAGTGTACTAGCTACAGTTACTACTTCCACCAATTAGGGCTGATTTTGTCCTACTTTTATCTAACTTGCACTTCTTTAGACCCATGACTTATTAAAAAAGTTGCGATTTATTTAGTGGCTGGAGAGGAAAATAGGTTCTTCTGGAAGAGAGACATGGAGGGAGAGAGCGCGAGGGGAGCAGGGTGCTGGAGGCAGTGACGTACCTCTGCTTTTGGGTCGTCAGGTGACTGAGGTAAAGGCTGCTGTGTTACTGCCCAGAAGGCCCCAGGTGGCAACTTTGAAACGCAAGTTTTGAACTTTTCAGTCGCGGGTCACACTTGAAAAGGGGAGCCGGTACAGGGGTGTCGCTTCAGCAAACATTTAGCTGTATGCACAGACAAATCTTGGCCATGGCGTCAGTAATCCAGGCCATAGGAAGACAAGCCTGCTGGGCTGATACATAATGTATGAGCTTGATAATGGGGAGCAGTAGATTCAGAAGTGCCACTGGGTAATAGACCTTTCCTGATAACAAATGTCTGCGACTGGCCCGGCAAGTTAGCATCTTCCACTGGGATGGTTTTAAAGATGTAATTTAAGAGCTCTAGAAAAAACATTTCATGTGATTTAGCCTTATACAAAATCGCTCATAATATAGCTATAAAATTCAAATATAACATAGAAATAGGGCTGAATTATTTTATTAAGTATCTGCATTGTCTGGAAAAAGGGTACTAGTTCACACCTTCGCTTGTCACTCGAGCTGTATCCTCAAAGGTCTCCCAATTGTACCCTTAGCTGTAGGTGAATGTACCTTTTAAGTACAGAAAAGGACTCTGAGCAACATCCCCAATGGTACAAACAACCTTAATGTACCCCCAATGGTACAAACAACCTTAAAGTACCCCCAATGGTACAAAAATGTTCCTTATACTCCATTTCTCTGCCTTAGAAGGTACATTAAGCCTTGAGGGCACAGCCTCAGTGACAAATTGGTCCTCTTTTTTTTAAAGTGTGTGTTATGGAGCTTTATTAGAAAGTTCTAGAAAGGAGTCATTCAGCAGGAAGTGGAACCTGGGATTTGCAGTTTAACTCTGTGTCGCCCATGACAGACGCCAGGTCAGCCATCAGAGCCCTGATTCTGGAGGGGGAAGGTTGCGAGAGCCAGCCGTCACCGGGGCCCAGCCGCCTCCTGCACCACATCATGGACGACGGGAGCCCCCTCCCATCGCCACGCTGTCCCAGCTTCAGCCAGAGCCTGCGCTTCAACACCGACCCGGAGGTGGCGCCATCGCCACCCTGCTCCCAGCAGTTCATCATGTAAGGGGGCGCCTCGTTCTGTGCACACAGTCTGTGTTTCCTGGTGCTGGGAAAAACCCCCTGTAGTGTCACAGAGACCCAAGCACAGCTCAGAATGGTATGCATTACTGAAAAAATACGCTATCTGATCGAGGGTTTTTGGGAGTTGACTGAGTTTTTATCCCTTTCCCAAACACCATCTCCACCACACCTAGTGCATCCCAGTCCACCACACCCATAGCCTGACAGCGTAAGGTAACACATCCATTCCCTGAAACCTTGAGTAAATCTCCTAAATTGACATCTGGCACCTTGGCATGTTTGTTTTAGCCTCTGTTGGTTCCTGGTTCAATTCTGGTTACATTTCATAGAGATTCATTTTCCTGGAATATAATATAATATAAATAAAATAATCCTCGAGAGACACAAGCACTTGGGAAATATTTGTCTTATAGTTATCAGATAGTTAAATAGTGATATTTATTTATCAAACTGCATGATGTGCTGCTTATTTTTGCATTCAATGTGCATTTTGTATTTGCAGCATCGTTACTTTGCATGTGCGATTGTCTCTGTGTGAATGAACCTAACCCTCCCCTCTGGGGTAACGCAAGTCCTGCCTTCCTCAGGGCTCGCGGCATTGACCGAAGCGAACCTCCAGAGGGCGCCAAAGACACACTGTCGATCGCCTTTCTCACGAAACACATCCAGACCCTCAAGAGGAAAATTCGGAAGTTCGAAGAAAGGTTTGAACAGGAGAAGAAGTACATGGTATGTGCAACATCCATGTTCGTCGGGGAAGGGGAACTCCAGAACAATTCTATCAGTTACCATACGGTACTCTTTACTGTTGTGGTACAAATCTGCTCTAAATATCACATTGCTTACCTGTTGAGAACATCTGCCCACGCACGGCAGTACTCTTCAAATTTTAACAGCACCACACATTCGTCTAAGCAAGCCCTCCCATTTAATAGACCTATATAAGACGTAAGTTACATTTTTCCAAAATCAATCGAATCACGATAATATGTTAAGACTTCGGTGCAAAAAGAAAAATAACATTCAAATTAGTTATTTGTGAAGCACAGAGAGATGCACATCTTTCTTCATTTAGTACAATATCCTCTAAAATGCACCGGAAGTCATTTGATGTTGAACGTCCTTATGGAAACTGAATGCTCTAGAATGGATGGAATTCCCCATTTTATGGGTCCAAGGAGCGCAGCTGCTGCATACCTGTTGTTTTCGTTCTGAATATTAACGAGTAGAATTGCAATATGAAATATAAAAGAATGAAAAACCACGTCTCTGCTTCTAAATGCCTGATTTTCTACACTTAAAACACAGCAGCTGTAGCAGCATATCGTTGGACCGGATATATTAGACCTTTCTGGGAAACGCTCTCCTATCTGGAAGTCTAATAAGTTCCAAAATTCAACAATAGTTCTCTTTCATACCTCAAAGCCATGCTATACTGGTTATGTCTAGCACAAACCAGTTATTATATAAGTTATTATGATGAAGCGTATGCTAATTCAACTTTCACTTACTGAGGACCAGTCCAGGGATAACGGTCCTGCATTATTCCCATCGGAGAGAGCAGTGACAAGTAAATGTCGCCCTCTGCAGGTCGTATTTAGTTTTGCAGCTTATTTTAATTCTGCGTCACCCTTTCTTTGATTATGTGCTTTGTTCCTTCTCCCAGCCCTCACACAACGATAAAACGGCAAATCCAGAGATGTCCAAGCTTATGAGTGAGCTTGCCAAGTCTCGCAAGCAGCTTAAAGGTAGGAACTTGCTCCATCTTTTTGTGGATAAAAACACAGTAATATGTGACCTGGGGAGTGTTCCATGAAGATGGATTTCTCAGTTATCTGGGTTTACTTAAGCTAGAAGTCATGACTGAGTTGGAATGCTCCTTACCTAAACACTTATTGGACGATAATGACTTCTAGCTTAAGTTAACTCAGTTAGCTGAGAAAACCTGCTTTGGTCTTCCTTTAAACCACGCAACATTTCCCCCTTTTTAAGGAGAATGAATAAAATGCATACAGCACAGTAGAATGTTATGGTTGGAGACAACAGCATCCAATTAACAATTTGCTGCTGGTGAAGGAATCTGAGGTTACTGCAGAATGATGAAAATTAAAATTTAAATGAGCAGAACACTGTCTGTCTTGGCTAAGACTGGAAATATATGAGTTCAACCCCAAAAAATAAAAAAAAACTGATTTGGATTTCTTTTATTCCATAGACCTCAAATTGAAACAATCTGTGGAGGAGCTGAGAGAACAGAAGGACACAGAAATATGCAAGTACAACAGTGACCTGCAGGGGGCGACAGAGTCACAGCATAAGCCCTCTTTGGAGGAGACAGTAGACGCCCTGCTGAAAAGACTTAGGGAAAAGCGACAGGCCCTTGGCCTCCCCGACAATATGAAGGTAAAGCCATCTTTGGAGATTATGTCCCCATCAAAGCGAGGTGTGTTCTTTACCTGATTAGGCTTGTGTTTTTCACCTGGTATAGTTTTAAAACTGGTTGCCGGAATAAAAAGGTATATAACACTGGTTTCTGTAACGCCACTACTAGTAAAATGCTGGGCTCAGGGCTGAATTGTATAAGTCTTAAACGTGTACTTTTCACCAGCTGTCTCATAACTGGCACCGTTGTGGCCGGGAAATGCAGACTAGTAGCCAGCGTGATGGATTCGGGTGTTGAAAGGAGCCTCGGTTAACACGGCCCCGAGTGGCATCAGGTCACC
Source organism: Mormyrus lacerda (assembly GCA_015163995.2). NCBI lineage: Eukaryota > Metazoa > Chordata > Actinopteri > Osteoglossiformes > Mormyridae > Mormyrus > Mormyrus lacerda. Next base: position 10,618,002 of record JAABNX020000047.1, on the reverse strand, counting down.
CGCAATGTGACAAATGGCCGCCACTGGAGCGCATACGCGGCGTGTAACGGCTGCCTGGGGGGTACTCAAGATCACCCCCCCCTCCGAATGTGAAAGATAAATACAACTAAACTGCGGAATAAATTGTTCTCCTCGCTCTTTCGTTTATCCAGGAAATGACCCAAAAACAGATGGCCCTGGAAAAAATTACTCTGCAGAAATGCTTGCTGTACTTCGAGAGTCTCCATGGCCGACCAGTAAGACCTTTCTTCTGTTAAATATCAGTGCGCTGGATTCCGTGCCAGCGATGACACCATGATAAATTGCTTCCTGTTCACGCGTGCTGCCATGGTAACCAACCTCATGCGATCTCAGGACTCAAAGCAGGAGAGGAGCCTCGTGAAGCCGCTGTACGACAGATACCAGATGATCAAGCAGTTGCTGTGCACCACTCCAACCATCACCACCATAGTCAGTAACCTTTCAGGTCTTTAACTGTCTGGTGTCTCTGCATCTCCTCTCATTTCAGGTGGTGCGTGTTCTCTTGGCCTTACAGGGAATGTGATAGTTCGATGTGTTGAGACCCTTGCGGCTGCAGTATGTAGGGTTAGATTTAGTTATTTTTGTTAAGCGGAAAGAATGCAAAATACACCCTGTGTAAATAGCTTCAAATTCAGACACTGGTTAACTGGCACATATTATAATTATAAAGTGGGATCTGCCCAGACACACAGGGATTGTTAGCGCGCCGTCATGTGCATTTATTTCGTCATCCCTTACAATATGCATATCGTTGGGAAATGGTGGATGAATGGTGAGGCTGTGGTGGCTGATTGGGGTCTGGGCTTCTGCACAGGAGGAAGAGGAGGGGTCTGATGAGGAGTGTGTGCCGCAGAGTCCCGTACAGCCCTGCCAGTCGGAGCGCCCCGCCCCGGCTGACAAGTCGCCAGGGACACAGGAAGAGGACAGTGACACAGCCTTCGTGTCGCCGCTGGATGAGGTCAAAGCTGTGAGCCAGCCTTGCATCACCATGTCCAACCTGCACGAGGCCTCCAGGTAACAGGAAATGCCTTGAGGATTCTTCACCGAACAGACGGACCTAAAGCAGCCCAGATCCCTTAATTAAGCAAACCGAAGCGATCAGCATTGTTGACGAACCGTGACAAATATAATTATTTTGTTTAATGTGTGCTAAAACAACACAAGCAAAAGTTCCTATTAAACTAAAATGTTAGAACTTCAAAATCCTTCCATCCATTTTCAGCACCCGCTTCTCCGGTTACGGCCCTGTTGAATTTTGGCTCATGAGATTTCGGGGAGGATAGGATAAAAGGCACGCCAGTTCCAATACGCCAATCCTAATTTTATCTTGTTTTCAGCTCGTTAAAAGACATAATTACTTGGAAGTGAAAGCAAGCTAAATGTAAATGCTGCACTACGAAGAAATGAAATGAATTTTACCAATCAGTCAGCCAAGCCTAAATGTTAGATGCAGATAAAAGGAACAGTTAGCGAGGCTGTTAAGGCAGGGGCTTTACACCTAGCACTTAATGGCTGCTAAAGAATGTAAATTTAATTGCAGCTGTTTATTCATGTTCCATCTGGTACAGCAGCTTCAGGTTGGTCTCTGGCGCTCACAAAACGTTTGTTCAGTTACTAACATCACGTGCGAAAAGACAGCCTAGCATGACATAAAATGGGTGAAGATGCTAGAGCGGATTATAATTTACTCTATAAAGAATTATTATTAGTTATGTCTGGACATGCAGCCATTAAAATTAACATGACCCATACATCCTGCTGACCCAAACCGGAAAACCCTTTGTCACTATTTTACTGTACGTTGACAGACAAGGAAATCTGGTTTTTACAGTTGGTGGATGGAAATCCCAAGTTGTGCTCTTTGCTGGGGGGGGTGTCATTCCAGGTCAGAGCTGCTGGAGTCCCTCCGGGAAACACGAGTGGAGAAGAAGAGGCGTCGCAAGGCACTCCGAGAGTTTGAGCTGCAGTTTTTCAGACAAATGGGGAGGTAAGACTCCTTGAGGGCTTCTGATCTTACTTAGCGTAAAAGTCAACGGTAAATAATCACCCACGAGAGCGATGGCTTGGCCAGAAAAATGACCTCGAAAATGCTCTCACTGCATCTTTGGAGAGGAAGCAGGTTGTTTGTTTACCCATTTCTGTAAATGCATTAAATTAATTTCCAGCAAAGCACCAAACTGCCTTAAGTTGATGCAGACTACCTTGTTCTAGCTTGTTCCATTTCATTTTTTTTCCCACTAGGGCCGTTCAGAAGGACGACCGCATTCCCATGGCTGAAGAGTATCAGGAATACAAGAACCTGAAAGCTAAACTCAGATTACTGGAGGTCCTTCTGAGTAAACAGGACGTTTCAAAGACTATCTGAGAGAAAGACGTTGTTCGTTTAAGATTTATTTTTGAACAAACTGCTCAACATCTTTGAACAAAGAGACGTTCCGTATCGGACCTGTTTGTGCCGTACTGACAACTGCAATGCACTTTATGACATTCACCTTAGTTGACAAAATTACATCATTTGACAAAGATGCAACATACAGTGCACTAACACAGCTACTGTAAGTATTGTTGTTTAACGCTATTTTATTTGGAAAAACAAAGATTTTAGAGACAGAAACAGATATTAGGGAAAGTCAATTCTATGCTAAAATATGGCACTTTATATTTACCGAAGAGATTTTTTGAAACCAAAGTCAGAATAATATGCAGTTTTTCTCATGTCTGGTTTTGGGTTTTACAGTGTTTCTGGGACCAGTGACTAAGACTGAAACTTACAGTGTTTGAAATTCAATATGCAGACCACTCAATAAGCTGTTCTGCAGTGGACGCAGCCTCCAGTCATCACAATTCTACAACATCCTTCTGCTACAGTTTCCAAAAAAGCCTACATATATCATGCACGTGGACTTCGGGGCGTGCGAAGCCATTTTCAGCTTGAGAGAAATGTACAAATGACAAGATACAGGCGTATGGGGTGAAGACGTGAGCCCAACACAGAAAACAAAAGTTTTAAACCCTAATGATGCAACCCCTGTCCTTCAACCGTGGACTGAAAAGTGGTCACCGTTCCGTGAATTTCCCAGTAATTTCCCATTTGCCTTGGAAGCGATTCCTTTTGGGAACCAAGTGCACTCGCAAACTTCTCTTTGAAATGTACACAGCCGTGAGATGTTTTTTTTTTTTTTTTAAAGAAACTTTTCTAGTCGAATACGCTGACGAGCTGTAACTGCGAGCCCATGTTATCTTTTCTGCATGCCGTCCAGTTCAAGGCTGTTCGAGTCTACTGTGCTGCAACTGTACGAAATGCGATATTAGATCGGCCACCGTTTGGATTGTGTTGCTTTACGGTCACATCTGCTGAAAAAGGAATGCGTTTAGCTAGTTTATTAATGTTAGCGGTAGCTTATTTCTTTACCGCAAATTGTGCCTGCCGCTGCTGTTCCTCCCCATCGGCCAAACCCTGCTTTCCTCTCTCTCCTTCCGGTTTCTCTGTTTTGTATACAACAGTAAAAATAAATATTTTTATATCACATTTATTATGTTTTAACACAGTATATGGTTTCTAGAATAAATAACATTTAACACTGCAGAACAACATGGCGGAGGTTGTCACATTTCTAGGTTTTGTTTGTTAAATTCATGCTGCAGGTACAACCTATCATGCTCATATATTATCCAGTAATTATAATTTAATCACAAGATAATGTTAATACGGATTTGTGTAATTCCTTTTAGAAGCTGTTACCATTGCTTTACTACAGCGGTTTGATCAGTTTTTATTACCCTTGGCAAACATTACATCGCAGCTCTAATATCGCAGTATTTTCTGTTATAAGCATCATAGCCAGGGAGGAAAAAGCGGAGTTACTGTCTGACTTGGCAGGGACTTCACAAATACCTCCATAAAAGATAGAAAAATAGGAACACATTTACCCAGAACAGGTGTTTGTTAAATGAAAAGGAAAAAAAGAAAAAAAAAAGCAAAATAAAAACGGGCAAATGTTTGGTTGAGAGCTGTGAATGCATGCTGTTTATGAAGTCTGGGGCTGACTGGACATTAAAGGGGCTAAACAATCTCTGGAGGGTGTTTTCCGAGGGTGACGGTTGGGGGGGGGGGATGGGTTAGCGGCCCACGCTGATGTTGCAGGTCTTGCAGCTGGGGTCTTTCTTGGCGTTGACCGTGGATAAGCTCATGAGCTGGTGCCCGCTGATCTCGGCGACAGTCCCCAGGGACAGGGGCACCGGGTCGGTGTAGATGACCTCCAGGATGACGTCCTGGGCGTGGTGGAACACCAGCCGGCCATCTTCCTCAGTGCAGGTCAGGAACCTGTTGTCGGCGATGTCCAGTGCGGGAAGCCGCTGCTTGCAGAACTCATCGCCCGGCGAACCCTCGGGGGCCAGCACCAGGATGACGTAATGGTAGGCCGTGTACATGCAGTAGAAGTCCCCGAAGTACAGGTTGGTCTTTGGGTTGAACAGGACTTCAGCCTGCACCTCGAAGCGGTACCTCCCATAGGGGGAGTCCTGCGGGGGCTTGCCGGTGTTGAACTCAGTGTTGCAGCTGAAGAAGATGCCCTCCAGCTTGCCGCTTATGGGAGAGCCGTGACTGCCGCTGTTGTCCTTCACGGATGGGAGCATCTGATTCTTTTGGATCTGCCTATAGCGACAAAACGAAGTGTGTCTCACCGGCGGATGGTAGGCATTCGCTCCGCTACGCACTTTTCCGCCGTGCTTTGAAGTACAATTTTCGGTGTTTTCACTGAGTGTTAGATTGTATTTAATTAGCAGACACTTTTATCCAAAGTGACCCACAAACGAAAAGCAGGGTCAGACTGTCCCTGGAGTTACTGGGCGTTAAGGGCCCCGGGGCCTCGCTCAAGGGCCCAACGGCGAAATCACTCTGTGATTCGAGTCAGGGACCTTCTGATCACAGACACAGCCTGCTAGCCTGCTGAGCCTCAGCGCTCCCAGTGTCCTATTTTAGATTTACAGAAATTCACATCATTCAAAATGTGAAACACAGGTATTTACAGCTAACTTTCTCACTGTCAATTACTCAGCTGAGGATAAAAAGGTAACTACAGAAATATCACACTTCTATCCTCTCCCTTCCTAATGTTCCTGGGAATTGCAAGGACAAAGCTGTTTAAAGATCAGGTCCAAAAATCCCAGTGATATAAAAGTTTCAGACAAACGTGAAGCTGGTCTTTCGAGACACACATGGATTCATTTCACAGTGTTCCTTCATTGTCTGACCCCTATCCAACATTTATTTACCTTGTGAGCCGTGACAGGGAACAGTCGGACTGGACAATCGTGTGTGTTTTGGGAAGGTAATTGGAAGAAAACTACATCAGTGAATAAGAATCTTCCCCAGCAGACTGCAGATATTAGCTTCCTAGTGCTGTAATCCTGGCTCGTTCTCCAAGATTCCCGAATACGGAGTGTGACTATCCTGTCTATGCAAGAAGCGGCTGATTTGTGCTGGCTGGAAAAAACCAAGTGAATAAGAACAAATGGAAGTCTGTTGTTACGGAACAATGGTTGATGTGGTTCATATTTCCTTATAATACATAGAAATGAAATAATTTTTTAATTGCATGTTCTATTTTGATGATCAGCGGTGATTTATAGCTTGGTGCTAACTGACGTTTTTTCTTTTTACGCCCTCTGTAATATCAGAGTCACAGTGATCCTGGTAATCACGGTATCCGTTTAATCAACGTAATCAGACAGAGGATTAGCAAAATGAAGCAGAATCACTTGGCCGAGTTTGTGTCGCCCTCGTACAACACGCTGAGTTATCAAATAAGCTCATATCTGCAACTGGCCTTGAGGGCTAAATTACATTTCACCGGATCCCTGGCCGATGTTTAAAAGCGAACATCAATAAGCAGGGGAACATTTCCCCGAATTGAAAGACGGCCCTACACGCTGTTCCCAACGTTCCTATAACACTGCCCACCTGGCGTGGTCAAAGTACTCCTTCTGCTGGTTGCGATAAAACACCGAGAACTTCAGCATCCTCCCCGCGATCACTTCGGCCTTCTCTAGCAACTGCGTGAGGTGGACCGTGGAGTAATCTGCCAGCAGAGAGAACCACATTTTAGGCCTTCCCCAGAACGGACTTAAGTTCAAAGTTCAAGACAAAGTGTCTTCATTGGCATCTTCAGCTCTACAACACATGGCTCATAGAAGAAATAACATTAATAAATATTACTGCACAAGTAACTTAATAACTCACTACTCAAGTACAAATCATAAACAGATATAACTGACTGAAATGCCTGAACCGTTATGACTGATCAATGACAGACAAAACATGAGCTCAGTACATAACTAACACCTCGTTTTTTGGTCAATTAATATATTAAGTAAGAGTATAGTCTGATACATTGTGCTCCCTCAAGTAAAGTGTTACTGATAAATAAAATAAACATAATGAGACAATCGAACATGACATATTAAGACATTGGTACTCATCATTTAGTCTTGGGAGAGGTGAATTTGAATGGTAACCCTTTACCTGGGTTTGCCCCGGCTGAGACACTTTCTGCCGGCACATGATTAAAACCACATGTGGTCATGCTTTGTTTTTGGATGGACAGTGTGCGCATGTTGTTTTCGTTCCAGCCGATTTCCCTGGATTAGCTCCTCCGATTCTAAATTATACTGCTTGTGCGGCAGCTCAGTGTAGCTACCCCAGTGCGTGCGTGAAAGATCACTGGGTTTATTGGATGCTGTCTGTCATTTAAAAAAAATGCAAAAATATCAGCCCAGAAGAGCCGATCGGGTAATTTACAGTGGGTGTTCGAGTGAAAGCCGCTGTACTCTGTACTCTACGGGCTTTATTTGGCACTTCTGATTTAAATGCTACATCCTGCCTTTGCCACCAACCCTCTGGCATATGTTCAGCCTGCATGGGGGGGGGGGGGGGGGGGGGG
>JAABNX020000047.1:10593618-10610940 GCA_015163995.2 Mormyrus lacerda | reverse complement strand
TTGTTTTCACGGGAGGGCTGGCTTTGAATCTTGGACCAGAAGAGAGAGGCACCGGCAGTGCAGAACTCGATGATCTCACTCCACTCCGACACGGCGTAGTCTCCGTCGCTCTGTTTGGCAGCAGTCTGGACGGCCACAGTGTACTCGGTGCGTGGGCTCAAGAACCAATGTCCCCGGACGGTCATGGGAAGTGGGACGGCCTTCGCCACCAGCTTCGTCGGGACGTCCTACGAAGAAGGGACAGGCGGTGAAGGCCGGACCGGCTAAATGCTACTGTGTTGTGTGATTCTGCCGGACCTGTAGGGGCCGCTAAAGACACCTTTAAAAATCTAGAACCTCCTTCCTTCATTTTTTTTTTTATTTATTTATTTTTTTTTTTCAGGCTTAAGAATTTGTGGCACCGTTCCCGCATTAGGGGGACAATGATTAAGCCAACATCAATTTAATAAGCCACCACCAGCCACAAAGGAGAGCATAATACCACGAAGGTGGGTGCACGCAGATGGTGATGAGAAGCTACGTGAAGTAATCCACGTTCTCTCAGAACACGCTACTGTTTTCTAATTCTAAATCAGGCTCAGAGACAGACTGAGAAAATGCGTTCAGAACCAGGAGTTACACAAGTAAAATAATTGCTTGTATAGCTAGGCAGGGAATCAAGGCTAAGTGGTTGAAGGATCTTTCTTCAAACCAGAGGAAAAAAAAAAACATTAGAACGAATGAAGTGGGAAGTTGACAGTTGACAGGCTAATTACCTTGGCGTGTTTTTGAGCTCTTAGTTATGCCAGTTTAAGTAAAGTTTCTGGAGAACATTTAGTTTTTCCATAAACCCTGATAACGGCATTTCTCTATTTGCTACTGAAACATCTTCTGTCTTCTTTGGGATTTCTTTTACTCATTTTGTCCCATTAGCATTTGACTAAAATTTTTCTTTGCAAACATTTTTTACGCTCTTAGTATTTTTAGTTTTTTCCCAGTCCAGTATCCATCTCCTAAGTTAACACATTTCATGCTTAAACTAAGCATGGATTTTCAGTATTTTTATATTAGTTACGCTCCACAGAATCTACTTTTTATACAGAAATATGATGTAGAGTTGCATCTCACCTATATTAATCAGGTGACTAAATTGAGTCTTGGAAGATACTTAAAAGAAATTATTAAAAAATCATATTGTGTACAAAGTGCAGAATGTAGATTTAAGTCTGTGTGTAGAAAATGCTTTATGGCACAGAGTGTTTTTCCATAGCTTTTAGTCAGGAGAGAAGAGCAGCCTTATGAAAATTACTTTCGGTTGTGTCCTTTGATTTTAAAAATTTTGAAATCTGCATTTTTCTGATTCTAACTCCCATGTTTGGTCTGCAGAAGAAGAGTAGACTATGATCTACTATAATCTATAATGATTACATACTGTATTTGAATAAAAGCAGACTAAAAATCTTATAGATGTATTATGCACTCGCAGACCAATGAATTGAGAATGTTTAGGAGAAAAAGCAGAATCTTTCACTATCTTGTAACTTTTTTTTTAAAACCAAATATTTACAATAATGCTGTTCTCCAATAGGTAAATACCCAGCCATATGCATAAAATTTCGAGCTGCTTTTAAAAACTCAGACACAAGTCAGAAAACCGGTACAAGCGTCACTGATGAAGCAAAGGCAGCCATATTGAAATTACTTCCCAGGAGGCCTACCTTGTGTTTGAATTTATTTGAGTTCTTGTTCTCCTTCTTGTTGAGATCGATGAAGTAATGCGTGATGCGCTCCTTCGCTTTAGAGTCCATGTCCCAGGATATCTTGAAGGAGTCACACGTGATGTTGTTTATTTTGATATTCTGTGGGACAGGAAGCTCTTCCATCTCTGCAATTCCGCTATCCTGTGATTTATTTCCTGCAGGAAGAGGAGACCAAACGGTCACATATCATCTCTGTGCGACAGAGCGCCTTCGAAGGCAGAATTAACTCTTGCCATCAAGGTCAATGAAACATTACTCAGAGAAAAATTCATTTACATCAGCCACCAGCAGCTTGATTCTCACTTGGTGTGGAACTGACAATTTTAATTGTTATTACCATATCAACAGCGGTCTTAATCATTTACTTATAACATTCCAGAATTTCTTTTTGTAATTCTTGAACAACTCTACCCAGATTGTGCAAGTTGCTCTCTGCAGTCCAAACACTTGTAGTCGGGCTAACTAGCCTTAATGTGTATATGTACGTGCCTCCGTGACGTCCAGGATCCGCACATACTGCACCTCCCATAAGCCTGATCAGGATAAATGGTTGGAAGATTCCACATCTAAGGACATGTCTCTGAGGAGCCAACGACAGCTAGATGTTTAGATGAAAATGCCAAGTGTCACGTGCAACAGTTCCCTGCGGCATTCAGTTTAATATAATTAGCACCAGCCACTTACACTTTGAAGCTATATACGGCACGGCCTGTTTTTAAGACGAGGAAACTCGCTTCCATTTGTGCGTCTGTGGCCTTACACGGTCTCAAAATTATGCGACAAACGGGTGACACAATTACAAATGTGGACACGCTCGGCATTCAAACGAAGCATAGTAGCGTTCGGTCCAAATTTAGCAAGGAATCTGAATAGACAATGCTCAATAAACAAAGAGTGGCGAAATTATCCGTACCACGGAGTCCTTAACCTAAGTGAGAAGAGCACACACCAGCCAAGTCAGCAGGGACCCACACTCTACTTTTCCTATTAATATAAAACATAGATGTGTCAAGAAGCAATAAGAAGAATAATGTTATTAACTATTAATTTTTTTTTCAGTACCTTCCGTCAGCAACTTGGGAATAGCATATTTCTGGTGTATGTGGTAGTTCTGGTTGTTTAAAATAAGATAAGCTTTATTGATTTTAGGGGAAAGTCTAGTGCATGCAGCAGCAAGGCAGGAAAAGGGCAGATAAATCACCCGGTTTGCCAAAATTTCTCTTCTGCAGTTTACTGATTGACGGAATGATGAGATTTATGATACTATTTACATTGGTGGAAACCGTCTGGAAATGTAACGCTGCTTTTAAAAAAAAAAAAAAAAACCTCAATCCACAACTATCTTGTTTGCTGATTGAAAGGACTAAAGAAACACAGTAATCAAGTGAGGATAATTAACTTGATGAGACAGGCAATCGAGGGGAAGAGAATACTCGCTAAATGAGAACTGTTTTCCAAACCATCGCATACGATATGACATTAAATAAAACGTATCTCAAACAAGACGAAGGGGAGGTTTTGCTCATTACGGGTGTAAGAAGACGATCCTTGGAAAATTCTAGTCAACAAGGTAGTGAAAGTGTGGGAAAGGAGACTCCTGTTTTCTGGGCTTGTACCTATAGCCGATTCCCTGGACTTGTACCTATAGCCGATTCCGTGGGCTTGTACCTATAGCCGATTCCGTGGGCTTGTACCTATAGCCGATTCCCTTTACTAACTTTATAGTACCTTATGGCCTTCGAAGTTGAATGATGGAAAAAGTGATTTTTTTATATGTAATTTTACACTTTACATCCCCATGGGGAAATTGGAATGGTTTTGCAAATATCATCTCTCTCTCTCTCCATGAGAAACCCACAGTGTGTGCAAGAGCGAGTCTTAGGATTAGGCGTAGGGCGTCAATGTCCAGCACCCCTAGAGCAGTCGGGATTAAGGGTTTACCCAAGGGCCCGACAGTGGTGTCACTGTGGTAGAAACAGGATTTGATCCCATGACCTTCCAATTACGGGGATCTTAACCTGTGGAGTGACATACCACCCAATATAGCTATGAAAGGACGGTAGGAGGATTGCAAAGATTCGCTCACACCAGACACCAGTTAGGGTTTTCAATTCATTTTATAGATATAGAAAATGGTGAAATCCCTATTGATTTGCTTTCCATCCAGAGGTTTAGGCAGTTTATAGCACATAATACACAAATGGTAAAAAAACCAGTTTCTACAATATTAAATATACATTCCAAATTCTAACAAATGTTTCTCTTCCTGTTTCTAAGAAACAAATGTTCCATGATATATAAACACTCTGGAGGTATTAACTTTCATTTCCCTTATGCAGTAATCCAGCAAGCTTGACTGGGGGCAGTAACTTTGCATAAGTCAGTGCTGCCTGGTAATAAAACTGTCCACACCATGTCATTCAGCAACTAATTGTTAAATGTACTATTTACAAATAGATATTTCAGCTAGCTGTCTTACAGTTTGCAATAAATACTTAATTTTTAATTTATGAGTTTATCAGTATAAGGGTTTATTAAAAGACAGTCGTATTATTAATGATTTCCATAAAAGTACTCAGTTACGTGATGGACAGTCAATTTCTAGCGCAATATCAAGTTAAGTTTAATATATTTCATAAAAGTACTGCATGAGGTTGTGGATCACACATTCCAAAACAGCAGAATGGTCACTGGCTCTCGTGTGTGATCAGGGAACAGGATATTGTTCACAAGTGGCAGAAATGCAGTAAATCACACAGGCGTGAAATAACAGCCACACGGCATCACATCAGTACATTGAGCAAACAGTTACATCGCACCTATAGCAAAGGAGTCGTGCATCTGCAGATTATGGCAGAGCACTTCAGTCTTCCGAGCACAGACATATGCTTTCGATTGTCCTGAACACGCAGGGCATAGCCACATGCTGCGGGCGTTTGATGAGTAAAAGCATTTTTGGCAGTTTTGCACCAATGCTGAGCTGTAAAAATGGTCCCAGACACTAAGTGTTTTTTTTTCTTTTCCTTCCAGTAAAGCACATTGGCACCAGGTTCACCCACATTCACCCACCCTGTTCCAAGCATGTCGGGTGTCTCGTCAGAGCAAGAGCCATTTCTGATGTGACGGGCCAAAGCCCACGTCTCCGATTTTTGTACTAGACACTGTTGCCACTAATCCATAAGTCTTTGTGTGCCAGTATGGTCTCCAGTTAATGTAACTCAAGACCTGTCCTGTGGAGACATGTGTATCCAAATGTAATATATCAGTTATATCACCAGTTGCTAATATTATTGAAAGTCCTTTTAAAAGAAGGCTATTTAATGCATTACTGGGTGATCCGTTTGAGGGGTCGATTTAAGCTAACGTAAGACTTCCTGCTTGAGGAGGCTCGCAATTCCGGCCAAGCTTTCCACAGAAGGCGAGGACAACGAGGGTACAGCGACGACAAAGGCCTCTTACAGCCTGCTAATTCCATGTTGTCTCTCCGCTTCTGCACCAGCGTGAAGCGAAACAATAACTCCCTCGTACCCTCATTTGAGTTAACCACGCATCCCCCGCTGCCATCAGCCCTGAATGGGTGAAAAGCTGCTTCTTTTCAAGGCTCCCACTTTTAACGGGAAGTCTTGGAAAAAGGTAGAATGAACGGTTTCCATAGTAATGCGGGATAATGAAGTTGTCCATTAACAACGTCTCACCAAAGTCAACATCTAGGAGGCGATATTAGCAATTCTGTGCGAACATGCACTTAGCTGAAAGGGAAGAATTTTCGTCACTTGCTTGCTTATAATCTTAAAAAGATAAATAGGGCAAAATATATACATCTATTGAGAAAAAACAATTACAAATGGTGAATGGATCGTAGAAGAAAGTGTCGTATTTAGAAAGGTCATTAATACTGCAACACGATTCTTCTCTATTGAGAATGTCGTCTTTGTATTCGCACACAGTACACAATGCTGTCTTGGTTCCCTCGTGCTTTATACACGTAAATTTCATGCTGGTGACCGACACAAAACAAGGGTTTTAATAATTACATCTCTATTAAAAGTGGTTTATGCATCTGGTTAATTATGCAAGTTGCTTACAGTTTCACAAGAAGAGGTTTGACTAATACACAATGCCACTCCTACGCAAAGAAAATAAACAGAAATCATTCATCCGCCAGCGCATTATCTAACCGCAACGTTATGTGGACAGTACTTTGTGTTGTGTGTTCGGTGGATGAAGCCAGAGCTCCGTTTCTGCAAAACAAAACAAGCCCATGTTGGACACTTACACTCGTAGCACTTGTCCTCAAACAGTCACGTGGCAGTAGACGTCAGCTAAACAAAGTGGCTCATTTGATCGGATATTACACGAAGAGAATGAAAGAGAAATCAAACACCTTTAACTGCGAAGTGGAGGAAAAATAAACAGACTCCCAGAATGAATCAGTAACTGTTGACTAACAGGCACTGTGGTGACTTAACAAATTCATAAGTGAGTAACCAACACGTGTGATCTCTAATAGAGCACAACATATTGAGACGTGACGCCAAGCACTGCATCACACCCCTGTGCCAAGATGCGAATCCAGATATGGAAATATGGAGCTTGAATGAATCCCGGGCAGTTTTCACATATGTAGACATTGGCTCTGATTTTTTTTTAAACCGGCATCCTTCATTTTCGCAGGATCATCGTGTAGCCGTCTATGCTTGAATACGCAGTGTGTGCTTACAGTTTATTAAAGCCCTATCTATTATTAGGACTATTCAATATACCTTATGAGATCAAGTTGAGCTGCAATCATATACCTTGATATATATGTCAGGGTGTGTGTGTGTATTATATATGCGCGCATGCACGCACACGTCCAACTTACGGACAACTCATACATACGGACTGCCATGAAGCCTATTTTTTCATATATATATATATATATATACACACATACATACATACATACACACACACACACACCAAAAAATGAGTTAAATGCATTATTCATAATAACGATGGCGTGCATTGCTTCATGACACTCGTGAAAATATTGACGTGGCTTGAGGTACAATACAGTATGTAGTTACTTTTTTAAATCACTGTAGGCCTATTATTTTTATTATTGATATTATGCACTGTGTTATTATTGTTCCGAATTACCTACAAATCCGACTTAAAGACAGCCTTAGGCAACAGATGATCTTTGTGACCTGGGGAGGGCCTGCATACGCCTTTGGCCTGTGAGCGCAGTGTTTGCTTTTGCCCGCTGTGTTGTGTTGGTCTCCTACAGTCCAAAGACAAGGCGCTTAGGCTAACTGATGTCCGTAAATTACCCAGAGAGTATGGATGTGTGTGTGTGTGTGTGTGTCCTGCGATGGACAAGCATCCTGTCCATGCTGTACCCTGGCAGTCTGGGATGAGCTCCAGGAGCCCCCGTCACCCCCCCAGCTCAGGAAGTCTCACAAGGCTGATGTGATGACCTTCATTTGAATACTGAATTTCATCACTATTACAAATATTACAAGTGACTTTTCACGTCAGAATCAGACATGTGGAGATAAAGGAGGTACAAACCTCCATGGACTATATCATCTCAACCTGCTGTTCAGTGTGTTTGTACCAGCTGATACTGCCACCAAGGTACTGGTTTCTTCTGTATGGCTCCGCTGGGAATGAGAGAATGACAGCGGGCCCAGTCGGTAGAAGATACCACAGAGGGAAAATAGGAAAACATGTTGATCAATCTGTTATAGCCAGTGAGAAAATGGCCCCCTCCCAATACCCGAGTTTCAGAGTGATGTGTCGCCTCTGGTGTGCGAGTAAGCTAAGTGATTCATTTGGAAGCTTCGGGGACTGAAAGCGGAACAGCTGTGCCGTTTGCCTGGACGGCAAACAGGATGTGACACAGGTAGCATAGTGGTCCAGGATAGAGGGCCATGACATAAAAGCTGCAATTAAATACCTACAAGGGAGGGCTGGCAGTACTGTTAGAAAAGGCACTTCAACTGAATTATATAGTCAACAGTCTATTAATGTGCAAATTGTACTAGCTTGAAAAGTCTCTCTGTGTACCACTGTATGTTAAAAATATATAAGAATAACAATAATATACACAACTAATATAATACAACCTTTAAATAAATTTTAGAATGGCTGGAAAAGCCACAAACATTATGTGAGACTCCCGAATGTCTTCTTTTACAAGCAAAGAAAAGTGCGTTTTTTTTAAGCGTATCAATAAAATCACGTTACAACAGAACAATTTCTAGGCACATTCCGCTGGTAGGGTGCCAAGATATCATACATCTTAAATAGCGATTTCATATTTATTGTAAAAATGTCCCGTTTAATGACATTTCGTTCTCACGTAATCCCTAATCCTAGGTGTGCTCAGACGCCCTTATGCAATCAGATAGCGGGAAAGCTTAAAGTGGCGCCTTTTATGTCCAGACGCACACCCCCCTCGACAGACAGAATTTCAATCGATAAACAATTTGGGTCAGTTAAAGGTTTTCAGCTGCATAATACCTGCAGAAGAGGGTATGTTAAAATGTAAATGAACTCTGATGTAGTCAGAAAAGCAATACAACCTAAAACACGGAAAACGAAAGAAAGGAAGAGTTTGGAACACGCTGTGTGACTCCATTTCACTTACTGGGGCCCATTCTTTGCCTGCTTTGATTAAATCAAGTCAAATATAAATTGATTACAGTTTACACTGGCTTCATGCATAGTTTTGTGCACTCGGAGTCTGACGTTAACAAATTAGTGTTTACGAGGCAGCCTAAATAAAGCCGCACCTTCCCCTTCGCCTTAATTAACCTGCATGGCCGGTAGAACTGAAATGCATCAGCACTGCAGGAAACAGATATAACAGACGTGGCTAAAGCCAGCCCTGGCGTGTGTAGCGATGGAGTAAAGACCACGCACAGTAAAAAGGTGTGACAGGGCGCTGACAAAAATGGAAACTAAGGAGGGAAACAAAATCTAAGACTGAATGTTTTAAAAACGTGACGGCAACTGGCATGCAATTACACGGTTTTAGCACTGACGATGTGTTTTACAGATCACTGGCTGAGGAAGACGGACATAGGCAGTCTTCATGCTTTTTGATAGCTAATTATCTTTTTAATGAGAGTGGTGATATTTAATTACCACACATCCTACATCTAATAATCTTTCCTTACACAAATTAGATAACACAGGATTTTTTTTAGGTCCTGCCCCCCCCTCAGAAAATAAACATCCCCCGCTTTAAGGAACAAAGCCACAGAGCAGTGAATAGAAATTCACATTTCAAAACGCAATGGAACACGAAGCAATAGAAATTTCTCCTTGCAGAACAAAAAGTCAGTCGGCACGTCGTGTTTCCTCGCAAGTGTTCGAGGGCGCGGACGCTCACGGAAAAGCCTCCGCTATCACAGGCATCGCGGGCATGAATGCGAGCTAATTAGCAGTCGCGGGAAGGCGCTCGCGGCGTGCCCCGTCTGCGGGAGGCGGCACCGAAACCCTGAGCGCGTGGTAGGGAAGTCAAGGAGGGGCTCGCGCGAGGCACGAGGCACGAGGCACGAGGCAGGGTCCCACGGGCCAGGGCCAACGGGGCCGCGGCTGCCGGCAAGGGGAACAGAAACGAGCTCTCATTATTCACCGGCACATACTCTAGCCGGGACCCGCTGTCACCCCCCCCCCCCCACTTCCTGTGGGGTTGCTTTTTCCACCTGGCCACCAGCTCCTCGCAGTCTAATCACGCACCGTCAACCGTTTAAACCAAAACTCCCCCTCCCTCCACACTCTTTCCCCAAGAGGGGCCATTTCAAACATCCTTCTGGCTTCCTCTAGACCTTTCCATCCCCCCTGCCTAGTTTGTCTTTGCCTTGAATCCACGGTGACCGGTGATGCAAGAGACTCCGGCTGCGAAAGCTTGCAAGCAGGGGAGGAGGTGGCGTACTTACCGACCCACGATGCCGAGCTCTCCATGGAGGCTGAGGACAAACACTGTCTTTGGCTAAGGCAAAGTTACATCTGAGAAGCGTGGAGCCAGGATGTGGGCACGCACAGTGCGGCGCTGTATGAATTTGACCCCCACGTATTACTAAACTCTGGCGGAGGGAGAAGGTTGGAGCCGTGCTGTCGGAATGGGCATGCCAGGCCTGAGCTGTTTGTTTACCAGGCAAAGCGCACACGGGGGCAGCTGAGATTCTATCGGCCAGCCCCTCTGTCCACGGTGTCCGCACCGCGCCGGTTACAGATTACAGGAAGGGGACGAAAATGTAATACAAAGAGATTATCTGTTAGTCGCCTGACCCTAGAGCCATCGACCATTAGCAGACACAGAAATCCCTCCCCTAAAAAATCCATGTAATCGACAGGCATGATTATGACGGATATTTTATATATTAATTAAATCAAACACTGTTTAAGTATAATGGTACATAATGGTATATAGTGGTTATTTTTAAGTATCGAAATTGTAAAACATTTCCCTTTAGTACCGCTTCAATATTAGACTATTACGATAAGATATACTTCACTCTGGTAACCACCTCCACCCCGCGAGTACTTCACATCTCCAGCACCAGTCAAAGCTAATTTTTTTATTCTGAATGTTCCTTCAAGCATAAATGCCATTCTCCAGAAAGAATTACACAATGCAAACTCAGTGTCCCTAAAGAAAACTCCATCACTCATTCACAATGCTGAAAGTGACATTAATTAGCATGAGATATGAGACTGGCTGCAAGGCTGAATGCATGACGGTACTAAAAACAGGCCCGAACTGGGAACATGTCACAGCCCTGATAGTGTGATGGACCACCAGTAAGGAAAAGAACCAGATTTTTAAATGCATTTTTCCCAGAATGTTTGAACACACAACTGTGTAATACAAATTGACCTACAAGTCTAAATTGTAGATGTAATTTAAGTGTGCGTTTGTTGTGATGTCTAGTGATATGACTATTATTGACCTATCTTTAGGAAGTTTGCACCAAGTACAAACTATGAATCTATCCATAGCTGCTGATGCAGAGCAAATGGACTACTGAAGAAAATGGCTGCTACACTCCCAGGACTCAATTCCCCACAATACCTCTGTTCAAATACACCAGACCAATTAGGAGGCCTCTTACACCCACATGCTGTTGGGAATTTACCTAATTCTATTGTAGTCAATTACAATCAAACACATAGGAGAAAATGTATGAATTTAGCTCAACAAATCAATAAAAATAAATGACCTTAGAATCTTATAAGGACCTGCTAGGAATTACTCAATTTTGAATATTTAAAACTATTGAGAACTAGCTGCATGATGAATGATTCAATAAGAAACACATGCTCATAAACTGCTAATGACAATGATAAAATTTTTATGTAACAAATATTTATTTTTTAACTAGACTAGCAGATGTCCATATGTGTATTTTTGCTACATATAAAATACTTAATTGAATATGACTTTGTTACATCTCAAAAGATCTGTGTGAAAGTCTCATAGCATTCAGGAGAACCGTAGGATAAGCGAGGCGTTGGTGACCCCACTTCACGATTTACATGGGTGAGGCAAAGACAGGGTCAGCATAATAGCGTGAACAAAAAAGAACACAAAATGCCCATGGAAGTAAAAAAAAAAAAAAATCTGAGTATTTGCATCATGCTACAAATAAACAGCCATAGGAACGAGAAGGGACACCGCGGTTGAATTTACCTGGCTGATGAGCAACGTACATTGATTTACACGCCTCCTACACGTGATCGAAGATCAAGTGGAGTTAATCAACATAAGAAACAGCCCCCCCCCCCCACACACCCAGCTTCCTCCAGTGCATAGGGAACAAAAAAATAACACTTGAGCTTAAAGGTGACAACAGCTAAAATCATAGTGGCTTCCTGTATCAGCACCCAATTTATTCCCAGTTACCTCAGTTTACGCAACACAATCTCCACCAAACAGGGGGCCCTTCTTCTTCTGGGAAAACATAAAATTTTATGGATATGACTCATTTAAAAAAAAAAAAAATAGATGCTAGTGTCATGGACATTACTGTGATGCATCAATGGGGGGGAGCCGTCAAGGTGTATCTGTCACTGCGGCACTGGGACTGCACTGCACTGCACTGCACCGCCACATCACAGCGATTCCCGCTTCCCGGGGAAATCCACATTTCCATCTGCCACAGTCCAGGCTACTCAGCTTTCCAAGCTTTTCCACATTTGACACTGTGAGGCCAACAGGGGAAAACAAATCCCTGCCCTTGACGAAAAGGCCAAACAGCACAATTATGCATTATAGAATTTATTAAATCTGCTAGCTACTATAAAGCCATTTTATTATATATTGTTTGTGACTTAGAACTAATCGTTGAATAATCCTTTTTACTCTATACAAAGATATGCGCGAATATATAGTGTAGATACATACGCAATGCTGTGGGTGACTTGGCTAAATGACAATAATCAGTTACATTATACTTTGTGAAATTAAATGGGAAATACCAGAAACAGGTGTAGTTTTAGTTTTATCTAACTAGCCTAGTTAGATGTTAAGTATCTTAACCACTAGCAACATTTCCACCCTAATTTATACTGTTAACAAATTATGAGCTGGCGTTAAAAACCCGCAGTTGTAAAATGGCAAATTTCTTGTAAAGACAGAGGGGGAATTCTCCGAGGGTAAGAGGAGATTGGATCTCAGGTAGAGCTAATCCTTTCATCTGAGCAGAACTCAGTGAATATTACTGAACTTCCTATGGTCTTCATCAGCTGTGATTAAGCGAACTCTTGTAATGAATCCTCTAGATGGCTGGGACTGTGATTACATTTTTAAACACGGATCCAACAGTCCCAAGCGTGAAGCTGGATCGCATTGAAAAACACGCAGCCTTAGCTCACTGCAGTTTCTGGAATAATCCCTGTAGGAAGGGGAACTTGGGGGGAAAAATGCAGCTTTGGCCAAGAGGCATTTTTGAGGAGAATGTTCTGAAGGTTTAATTCTAACACTTCTCACATATTTCTCCTGAAGAGGAACCTTGAATAAAAAAATTGTATTAGGCAATACTCACTGTTATAATTTTTCAAGCATTCATTTGATATTACTCAAGAAACACTTATATTTCTATCTTACAAAATAGTCCCTCAGTGCCATCTATTCAATGGTGGTACATTGTTTTCATTGACTTTTGTCACCAGGAGCACTGGCGGTCCCAGTAACTGTGTTGACTTGGATTCTGTATTAACTTTGAACTAGAAGGTATTATGGAATCAGATATATGAAAGGTGATATCAACATTTATATCACAAGATCTACATCATTAAAGTTTGACTATAACTTAACTCTACATAAAGGAAACCTTATTGTGCTGTTCGTGAATCTACTCTCTATAACGCACCAGTTTTTTAAAAATTAATTAATATGAATAGTCCTGTTTAAAATTTAGCCAGAGGCTACGCTGCGGCTTTTACACAAGCTGTGATATGAACATTCCTGTCAGATTAGATGAATGTTTGCATATTTTTGTCCTTGTTTGTTTGAAGTGTCCTTTACCTGCTTGATAAATTAAATAATTCTAACAAAATCAAGGAGATCATCGCAATTACAAACCATAGTTTACTCACTGGCTTTACAAGGCAACTAAATTCAATCTGCTCTAGCAAATATCTGCAAGAAATAAACATTCCCTTCTACGGTGGAGATTACAGCTGTCTGTAGATACTGTGTTTAATAGTTAATTCCTTATTATGTAACATCTGCAGCACCGAAATATATTTAAACTATATGTGATACACGCAGATTTACATTTTCAAACGGATTAAAAAGGATCACATTTTCGTTCTTGCATACTAAAAAATAAAAAAAATTAAAAAAATCAAACCCAGTTAAGATGTTTTTTATTCAAGGTAAACACGGCTCTGCAAACATCTGCTTCCTGGTTCATGTCCGAAGGGTCATGAATGTTTGCCTGATGACCAGGTACCATGTCTTCAGTGGTTTCAAGGCCAAAGATAACCTCACAATGTCTGCATCCAAACTGCCCCCCCTCCCCGCCACAACAACACAGAATACACACACATCCTAACACAAACTAAAAAAAAATCCCTCCCATGTGTGACAGTGCATTGTGTAAAATATGTAAATCTCATGTCGTTCCAACGTTTAGTATAAAAGCGGTGAAACCCACACAACCAATATACACCATGAGTTAAGCCAATCAACTAAAAACCCAAAGTGCTGGAAACCTATAACACTATACTCATCTATACTTGACACCTCATACGCTCATATGTGCTCAGTGAACCCCACTGCACTATCCCTCTCTGTAACTGTCTGTAGAAACATCAGCCCACAGGCCAGGCTGTGCATCTCAGGCACTATTTTAGTAGACATTCAATAGACAATCAATTCCATTTTGGTTTCCTTTCACAGCCAAAATTACCTGTGACAGAGACAGAACCCCATTAATCAGGTCGTTTCTCATCCCCTGTAATACAGGCTAAATCAGAATCTAAAACACATAGAAAAACAAATATCAGTGATTTAACACTAGCCTTTCTTTTCCCAGTTGCAATATTAGCAATTTTATCAGCATAAATACCAGCTGGTTGCACCGAAGTGACTAAACTATAGCGACCAAGTTGATGTAACATAGCTGTCTGCATTTTGTCATTTTATTGATCTGTACAGACTGCTGGTGATGACAACAATCTAACTGGAATCTAGATCAACAAATAAAATTGGCACTTGATTTCATCATTAGTTCAGGGAACTAAAATGGATACACAGCCCTGCAACACACTGAAACAAAAAGGAAAAATAAGTGGATGTTTGCTACCAACTGTTGTTAGCCAACCGAGAACCGACATACCTATTCGGCTGAAAATAAGAGAGATCAACACAGATTTTTTCCCCCAAACACTTCAGCGGAGAACAAACTACAACACAACTGAAAACACAAAGAATGAAAACATGGGATAATACAGCTATTTGTTCGCTTAGGAATGACTGAGACTGAAAGGGTAGCTGAGGACATAGGGGCTGATCCTGTGGGTCTGGGGAAGGGGGGGGGGCATGTTCTGGTTGCCAGTGGTTAAATTTCCACGTTAAAACGTATAGGCCGCACTGTGTGTGCACCTGTAGGAGGCGCTGTAGAGAAGGAGCTGGACATGTGCTCTTCACCACGGAGGCTGATCACTTTGAGCATGAAGAGTCTGAAACATACATTTTTTTTTTACACAGTTAGCCTTGTGCTTCTCTTTTTTTGCTTCCCAGTGCTCTTAAATTTTTGCTTCCAAGTGGTGAAGTTAATTTAGAGTCCTGGTTGGATGTGCCCCCCCGAGGATGAAAATTACAAGCATGTGTGGGAGGGTTAAAGCTAAAACAGTATCTTCTTCCCAGATATCCACATGCAACCTTCTAAAGCCTGTTTACCGCTCTGCCACATCTCTCGCACCGAGTCGCCTGGAGAGGCGTACAGTATAACGTGTTGCCTGCCGCCCAATGGGCTTTCGGCGCTGGACGCCGCCACTTGCTGTTGGACGTTAACAGCCTGGCAGTTTGCACTGATGACTCAGTCCTCTGGAGCTTGATAATGGATAGCCAACTGGCATGGGCTGAGACGCCATTCAGGCCTCACTGCCTGTACTGCGGCTCGGGGGGGCGGGCGGTGGCTACCTGCCAACGGGATGAGCACAGTGGAAGGATATACACAGGAGTTCAGTCCCACTGATCACTGTATGGAAAATACATACACGCATGGTCGAAAAAAAAATGCTAAAGAAATTAGTCTAACAGCTGCCTGGATCCCAGATACAGCCAATGCACTACGCAAACAGAGTCCACATTGAGACTGAGTGAACTTAGTATCTCTCTCACTGAATCACAAATGTGTGGATAGAACAAGTAGCATTTTAAGAGTCTTAAATCTGACTAACCCCAACTCTCTCAGGGGCAACCAATAGTACCAACTAAATGTAAATGTGCAGAATAAGAGATCTACCTATTTGCTGGAAGAGAAGAACGCACTCGGAATAATAGGCACGTAGTAAATGGACGTTGCAGGAAAGTCCATACTGCTTTGTCCATTAGCGACTGCCAAATAAACAACATGCTTTCTCCAACATTTTGAGGTAAATGACCTGGAGAACAAAGTTGGCTGTATCGAGACCTACTGCGGTATCATCTAAACGTGTCAGTAATCATATTTCACGTGCAGCCAGTTTTGCGGCCGTCATTTGCATATAACGTAAATTAACTTGAAGTCCGAGGCTGTTGGAACTTATCTGAGAGAGATAACAGTAAGATTTTCTAAGTCAGCAATGAGCAGGCTCAGGAATTATTCCAAATTACTAAAAAAAAACATATGTATATAACAGATTTGTTGCTATGTTTGATTATTCAGACATGAGGATGGCATGCTGTATCTGAATGTGCAGTGAGCATCATGACATCAGAGTACTGATAAAAATTCACGTTATATATACAGCTGATGTGTTATAAATGGACGTTACGCGTTATATAACAGATCAAAAGAGAAGACAGATTTTGAGCAAATGCATAACAAACTGGGGCTGTCAGGTTCCAATATTTGAGGGAAGACCAGGACCAGATGGAAACGATGAGTAATAGATGACTCTTCAATAAACGCATTAGGAAAATCTTGCTTCGGACATGTAATGAAGAACTAGCGTTCTCTAAATTGATTTCTGCAAAACTGCGGATTGCATGAAACATGATTGTCCACTGCAGAAATAGCAAATGAAATGACCTTCGATACTTTGATCACACAGAGACATCGTTTCATGGTTCATCTTCTGATTTCAAAAGTTATTTGGTTACCCAATAGTTATTGGGGAAACTCCCTCCATAATATGAATTATTTATAAATCATGCTAAAGTTTAAATAGAATTTTAACTGTTTGTTTATTTGTTTGGGTAACCAAATAAACAAACAATTCTTATATACGAAAATTTAGTATGTGTCTGCCCTTTTTTTTTTTCCTGATTTGCAGTCCAACACAACTAAGCATACAAATGTCTGTGCTCTTTGTCTGAGCTTTTCACGGGAATAAAAAGGCAAGTCAGTCCTCTGGGAGGTGTTTGTTCCCAGGAACTGGCTTTATCATCGAGCCGGGAAAGACAGAAGCGTGATTAGCATGGCCAGTACGGCTCCCGGCTCCCGATTCCCAAAAACGCATGCAAGCACGGGGCATCTGCTCAGAAGAAATGTGTCCTGTGTTGACGTGTCGAGTCTGACATTTTTCCTTTGAGTAATAATAATGAATCGAACCCCTTATTTTTTCTTGGTTTTTTTTTTTTTGTTTTTTGGTGGGTGGGGAGGGGTGGCTGTATACAATTTGTAAATTGATGGTCCGTGTTAAATCGCTCCTTTCATCCGCTCCCAGAGCTGCCTTGCAGTGCAGTGGCTCTGACAGATGGTGGACTGGACGCCTCATACAAACCCAGCACAGCTGGACGGAGGACTCAAAACTGCACATTCATCCCGGCGGCCCGAACGTCACTTGGCCAAACACGGTGCCCGCAAAGCAGAAAAGGGGGCGGCCTTCCGACCTGCCCCTCACCCGCCCCCCACCCCCCACCCCCCACCAG
>JAABNX020000047.1:10575058-10593518 GCA_015163995.2 Mormyrus lacerda | reverse complement strand
CCCCCACCCCCCACAAGCCTACTGTCTGGTGTTTTGATCTAACTCGTTGTCTCTGTGCTGACATGCAGAGACGTTAAGAATCCCAAATGAATATTAGAAACGGGGAGGCGGAAATAGACATTTGTGAGGGATGAAATTAAAAACAAATATGTTCCTTTGTCTCTCGCAAATCTTCCATATTTTAAGGGAACAGTGAGTCAAGTAGTTGACAGCGGTAAAAACAGGAGACTCCATTGCTTTTGATTTGACAAGACTGTGGGTGTGAATAAAGTGACTGCTGTTACTAAAGAACATTTCAAGTGACTCATACTTATGTTTCAGTCTGTTTTTTGCAGTCAGGAGAACATAAGTGTCGTGACACGTGTAAAAACATCACCCGTAGCGCTGCTAATTGTTTAGCCTCTAATATAAAATACTGCCTTTCATTTTATTTATTCAGTAGTTTGTGTAATTTAAATGAAAGATAACAAAACTCTGCTGTTAGGTCTCTTGTAAATTCTTCATTTGAGGAAGCAGTGTCATAGCCTACGCATGGCACTGACATCACAGATTGATGGGAAATGAATGATTACAATTGACATGGAAGCTGATGAACAGAAATAGCACAAAGTTATCCTAAAATATACAGTATAATTTATTGCTGCAAAGTACTAGCCAGAATTTTGGCTTCCTTGCCGAGTCACTCTCACCGTTATTATGTTTCTCAAACGATCCAACCAAAGATCCACAGTATGAAAATAAACAAAAACAGAATACTTTGGGATATTCTGAACAGATTCCAGGCTGTGCATCTGTCACATGCAAAATGCAGAAAGTCTCCCCTAGAGAGGATTCACTGTGAAGCACACTGAGACGACAATGTGGTCGACTGGGTTGTGTCCTGAAAACTGCATCACCATAATACCCCTCAATCAATGACGCAAACAAGGAAATCTATTTGAAGTATTAGAGGTTAACGCTAAACGGTGCGCTGGTTGTGTTCCTGTCCTGGGTGTACCTTTACTTCGTGGCCTATGCCTCCCTGGATAATCTCCAAACTGACTGTGACCCTGAGCTGGATAAGCGGTTATGAAATACGGGCACATGGAGGAGGAGGTGCGTCAAAAACAAAACGCCACTTACTTGACCATCGAAGATCTCTCAGCTCCTCACACAGTTTATAAAAGCTTGTTCAGCCAAATACTGCGGCTGCCATATGTTTTATACTAAATCTAATAATAAAAGCTGTGGGCTGTGTAAATAAAACAGGAAGGACATTGAAGTTTACGGGAGGATGGAGATTTTTATGCTGTATGATGGGCCAAGCTGCACACTGAGCATGTCATGCATCTTCATGTGACTTGTTTGCATGAGTAGCTATACAAGCAGGCTTCTAGAGATAACAATTTGCGTTTTAAAAGCATTTACTCATGTGTGTCGTTCTGTATCAATTTAAAATGCACTTAATTTGCGTTCAGCCACCGTCTCCTTTCCTCCATGACTTTGCTTAGGTCACTGTTCCATGATTCTATAATTATATTAACTGCATTTGTATACCACCTTCTACTCAGTCTCCATCATCTGCAGAATAGCTTACAAACCCCATATGCTGATGACAGGTACAACTGCCAAAGTGCTAAAAGTCAGACACGAGTGAGAGGGGAGTACCGGTTCTGCAAATATGCCCCCCCCATGATGTTTTCTGTTTTGGCGACACACTCGTAGCCATGCACATCACGGCGCTGAGGAAACAAGCATGCAACTCTGTGGGGCTGAGGAGCAGAACAATCTGTCCTTTCTGCCCCCCCCCCCCCCACCACACACACACACACACACACACACAAAAATACACAAGACCTGATTACTGACAGCACAAAAGGGTGCGGACTGTAGGTGCACACCTTCCATTGATGGCTGCAGCGTTCTCTGGGGATAGCCCAAAAGCATGCTTATTGTCACGCTATGCAAGAAACTGTGTTTCACATACATAAATACAATTTCTGACCTTTTAAACAATTTAGATGTGTGTTTTTTTTTTAAAGGAACTAGTGGATATTAAAGATTACTTTCTGAAAAGTACAATGTTTAGGGGACAAAAAGCACAAAATGCACAAACAGCAAGTTCTGTTTTCTGTTCCACATATATCGATTACTGATATAACTTTCATCAATGCAAAAACAGCCACATATGTGCAAGTTTTTCTTTTAACTATTGTCAGTCTAGCACAATGGGTGCACTTCAGACTGAAATTTAAAGCCAGCACAAGATCCAACTCATAATTGGTCGACGTTATTAAGCGAATTACGCCGTTTTTTCGGTAAAATGGGTTTCTGTGAAATAATTAAAATCTGCTATGTCATCGGCAAAAAATGAAAAAAAAAAGCAAAAACCTCATGCTTTCCAAAGTAATTGCCTAATTTTACGCATGCTAATAACCATCTTTATTTTACTCATGGACGCCATAAAAATAGTAAGCCAACTCTTTTAATCAATTAAATTTTACAAGATGATTCAACAAAGGCAGTGCCCGTAAGCACCCCTGGAGTCACGTCTGTGTCCATGGTGCTGAACACAGAGCCCCGGCGCTCTCAGCAATGATTTCAATACCAGTAATTGATGCTTAAAAAGTGATGATGAATTTTAAAATGCACGGATCTCATGGGGACATATTTAATTTTCGTCACCTAAACTAAAAAACGATTATGTTAATTATTCACATTTAATCCGAAATTAAATCAATTCCATAAGTATCTTTCCGATCATGCATCACTAGTCGTTTCAGGAAAAACCCGATCGCAAATAACAATTGATACAAAATATTCTTTTCCAAAAGAGATAAAAACGCATATTTTTTTCCAAAAGAGCATAAATCTTTTTTTCAGTGAAAAGAATACGAGGCACTTGCAGCTCTACGTATAGATTTTTACCCAGGGACGGTCCACCATGCCCATGAATGACCGACGCGGATTTGACGGCAATGTGGCCCCGGCGTGTGGCTGGCGACCCTACCTTCCCTGTCGCAGAGCTGAATGGCTTCCAGACTCAGGTTCTTGATCATGTCCTCGCACGGGCTCGTCGGGCTGCTCGCGCTGTGTCCCGTGCGCGGAACCTCCATTTTCCCAGCCTCGCGCCTGTCTCCGTAACGCCGAATGGGATGCTGAGCGCCGCCGCCGGATGAGGCGTCACCTTGCACGGGTGCTCCGCTCTGTGGGGCTGTTTTATTCCTCCTCTCTCTTTTCTTACCGGGTCTCTCTCAGTGGTGCGGTCGGGGCGGCAGAGTCAGCGGCTCGTCACGGGCGCAGGGCACTCCGCCGATTTGCAGACGCGACGGGAGAGGCAGAGTGAAAACGTGCGGCAGCCGAATCGCTTTCAGCTTAAAGCAATGCAGGGCGGACGGCTCCTTCTTCTTCTTTATTGGGCGTTTATATATTAATGAGTGCCAGTCTCTTAGGCGAGCCACAAGTGTCCATAATACCGCGCGATAATCAACTGGCGTGGTTAATGGATTATCAGCGAATAAACACTGAATTAAACGAATTGTTATATAACGAGATTACCCGGCCTATTTCATTATCAATTTAACGCCCCATTCATTTTTCTTTTTTTGGTGGTTCTTTTGATTTCTTCGACGAATCCATCGTGAATGTCAGACGTGGATTTTCTTTGAAATCGAGCGTGGCGGCAAAAGCAGACACTGCCCTGGGTACTGCACATTATGGATATAATCTCCTTTTATTGTGAATTTTATACACTATAAGTGACCTCCCGCCCAATCCTTGAATGATTATTTTATGATATTATATTTTTTGGATCGGCGATACTATCTCGGAATACATTTTAACTAATT
Source organism: Mormyrus lacerda (assembly GCA_015163995.2). Classification (NCBI taxonomy): domain Eukaryota; kingdom Metazoa; phylum Chordata; class Actinopteri; order Osteoglossiformes; family Mormyridae; genus Mormyrus; species Mormyrus lacerda. The sequence goes on along the minus strand of JAABNX020000047.1, from coordinate 10,589,691 downwards.
TAATGTTTCATTTTCACAGACGCACTCACACAAAGGTCTGAGGTGGTTGTATAACTCCAGCCTGTTTTCACCTGTTTCCTGTTGTTCTCTTCTGACTCCACCCATTTCCACATGTTGGAAGAATCCAGAAAAAAATACAATACTTTGGCTTCATAAATACACCTGCTGTTCAGAATGCTGAGAAAAGGCCAGTGGTTTGTATCAATACATCTGGGTCAGTTACAGGTTGCTTAAATTACTCACAGCCAATTAGTTCTGCCGATATGGTAATGCTGGCCCTGGTCTTTTGGAGAAACATGGAGAAACACCTTTGGAAATACATTTAACAGAAATGGTGTCATGGAAACAAAGAATTGTGAATTTTTAGAGTGCCTAAAAATTATTCACTTATCAATACTGCATAAGAAATTTGCAATTTATACATTCTAAAATACTCTGCGTAATATTACAAATCAAGGTATTCAAGGCATTCATTTGGAAATGCAGTTCCATTGGCAAGTCATGTCGCAAAAAACATGCCTAATAGATACAACTCTGAATAGGTTTCTATCTATTGTTACTTCCATAACTATGTATTGTACTGGAAATAGGATGTCTTCTTCAGAAGTGTTCACCAACGTTCAGGAAAATGAGATGGGTTTCTTGCAGCCGCAGTCCATTCAGAGCTTTTGTTCGAGCCTGCAGCTGACTTGCAGAGTATAAAATGTGCATTCTCGGAATGGCACTGCCCAGAGATTTTTGCGAATGTTATTAAATCAGCTTGTTTATTGCAATGCCACGTTGATAGACAGAACCCTTATCTATGTCACCCGTAAAGTTAATTTACAATAAGTCGAAGCCAAATCAGTCCAGAATGTAATCCACCATGCTCTATTTGCTTCCCAGGAACACAATAACCTAAAATAATAAGTAGTTAAATAAAATGGGTGGGTGGATCAAATAAAGTAGGGGTTTTCCGTTTTATTTGCTTGAAGAGATCCAGTGAATTAAAAGTCCTTAAGTGCCATTTTCACTGAATATGAGCTAGAGGTTTGGTTGTTGAAAATCAGAATGGTAGGAAGGTGTACCATGCATCTTTGAGACTGAAAATGCTGGGATTGATCTGCCGTTTGTCTGTTACACAACATTTTCTTAGCCCACAAAAGCCTCTCATTGGGCTCGATGCTGTTCACAGAGACTTCAGGTGATGCAAATCTGCGTTCTTTCAGAGTATTATATAAATAGAAAAACATTGAACGGCATGGTCAGTTATGAATCTCTGGTTTTCTAAACTACATTATCATATGTTAAGTAACTCATGTTAGTTGCTTCCTGAATAAGTGTTTTATCTTCATGCTGTTAAACAACATACAAGATTCTCGCGCTTTGTAATGTTCACACCTTTGGTTTTATTACGGTTTTACAACATAGACCAAAGGTGTATTCAGTAGCACAGGCAAAATGCTGAAATGCCTGACCATTCGCATTGCTTTGTCTATTCTATTTCCCGCTTTGGGCCATCTGGTCCTGCTCTCAAAGACCCTCAATGGTACCACAGGCAGACACTGGCATGGCGACAGTATCCGGAGATGATCCAACCCCTCATCCTGATCTAATCTTCTACATTCAACTTCTTCCAAATTTCCACAGAAAACAGGATGACACAACTATGGTCCTCAAACCTTAACAACTAGGATTGTGGGTGTGATTAATAGATATTGATGCGTTTTAAGAATGCGGTGTATGATTTAAGAATTTATAGGCAATGTATTCGGGAACAATACTGAATCAACCTTCTTACAAGAGACTTATATTTCATTTGGTTTGGATTTTTCACTGTTTCTATTCACCATGGAGAAAAAAACACTTAAAGTGCTTTCTGACAATTCTTTTGGAAGTTTATACTGAAATATATATACGAATTTTTTCTTACAAAACCTTGGTGACTAAAGCATAGCATCCGAACACAGGAAAATACCAACAATTTCAAACAAATTTTATAACCAGTGTTTTTTTTTTTGTTAGAAACATCTACGGAAAAGTTAATCACATATAAACGTGTTTCTCTTTTGAGCCAAATTTATCTTTACAAATTGCCATTTGCCCATTTTCCTATTTCATTTATTCTGTTCGTATTATCTGACCTTCTTAGCTCACCATTCTTTCTGCCACCCGTCTTTCAATCGCTAAACTGAATAGGGTTCCACTGCGACTGAAAGCTACTCCAGCACTCAAGGCAGGTGAACACCTCTGAAAATCAGGCCAGTCCACCACAGGACACACACTATGAGAAAGTTAGAAATATCAGTTTGCCAGGATACATATTTTTTGACTGAGGCGGGAAACCCCACAAACGCAATAACACACACAGTGAGGGTGAAGTCAATCCTTTAACCCTGGAAGCGTGATGTGACAGTGCTACCCTGGCTGAGACACACATCATTCATGCTCCTAGAGTGACCTTATGGAATCAGTGCCCAAGGTTAATTTCCTTGCTGCCTGAGATGGTGGTAACCAGGTACTTATGGATTTTTAATGTCCCTTTAATATTTAGTATATAGTGTATAATATAGAGAACATCACCTCCACTTAAACCCAATAATCTGCACAATAAAACTATGCTTGGGATATTTGCAAAATGTAGATTGGTGAATATGCAACTGAGCATCAATTATCTTCTGTCAAAATATATAATTTTTTATGGTTTCCTAGTGAAAGTGGCTACAAATCAAGACACACATTTCATGCATAAAAGGCCACAATAGTCAGGTAAGGATTCCAGTCTTTTTCTTGCTATTAATACACCCACCATTTGAGATTTGTTTTTGTGGTCTATACATAATTTAAACATGCTATTCCTTAACCTTGTGGAGGCATCTGAATCATTTGTCTTGAAACCTGATGTTTTATTGAGCAAGAATACGAAGTTCATTCAGAGTTCAACCATACGACTGATGATGAAAAAGAAAGGGGTAGTTTTCAGAGACAAACAAAAGACCACAAAAGATGAGTTTGTCATATTTATTTTGGGTATATATCAAGCGCAATTATTAAAACTGGACGGATTTGACAAATAGAATTCCATATTCTGGGAGAACTTAAATACATATAATGGGATATGTTAATATAACCTGTGCACTGAATCGCATATTAAGAATACAGCGTCGGCATTAAACATCGATATATGAAAAATCTACATAATCCGTGCGCCACACATTATTTTATGGCAAATTGTCACATAATTCAGTGTCACCAGAGATGCTGCTGTTCGGATGAAAAGTGTGGAGTCATGGGCTGCTTCTGCAATCCCCGCCTCCCGGGACGAGACGAGACCTTCAGCCAAATCCCCCCGAGACTAATGACGCTGCATGGCAGGCTGGCCTGTCCATGTCAGTCTGCTGCTTTTCCATCTCTCCTCCGTATACCGCGTGACCCCCCCCCACTCCTTCAGTTTAGTGTGCACGTGATTGCATCCTAATGTGCTCCACTAGTCATTTTCTCATATCAGTACCCTCTTCCTCCACTATGGCTTCCCGGCTCCAGTTTGAACTGAAAGCGGCAGATGGCTGTAGGTTTGCTGGGGTGGGGCGGGGGGAGGAAAAAACACCACCACAAGAAAAAAAAAAAAAGCAATCTGTTGCAAAACAACCGGCGTGAACAGATTTATAAGCAAGCCTCACACCGTAACTGCCAAAGAGGTGTGGACCCTTTGTGAGGAAATGCATGCAATGCCAGAATGCCATTGAGAACGCTGACAGCCTAAGGCTGCACTGCTGCGACACAGCTCGGGCAGTCACGTGTGTGCATGCGTGCGTGCGTGTGTGCATGCCAGACTGCAGCCCCTCCCCCCCCATCTCATTTATGAAGCTGATTAAATGCCCGTCCCTCATGCTAATCTGCCTGCCTGGGCAGCTGCCGGCAAGGGGCGTGGTGCAGCCCACACCATCCTTCCCAATTCTCCGGGCCAACCGGACACGGCTGCCATTTTCTTCCTGAGAATCCAGTCCCTTCTAGAGCCTTTTCACAGATTTCAAGAACAAAACTGCGTTTGTTTGATAGAAATCTAAAGAGGCTACACCTACTGATTACACAACCGGGGATTCTGAGTTGTGCCAGACAGACATAGGAGCTCGCTTTTGAATTAAAACAAGCCTTGCCTTTTAAGCGTAGCAGTTTGGGTATTCAAGGCTTAAAAAAATAAATTCCCACCTATCTAGATGGTGTCATTAATTTATTACATGGAAACACATGTTCTTGGATCATAGATCAGACGAAACTCAGATGGCTTCAGTATATCTATATATTCTGGTAGGCCTTAGAGAGCCTTGGGAGAGATCCATTCGATAGCATCAGCCCTGATGTACAGCAATTGTACTTTTTTTTTTTTTTAACTCCTTCGGCACCAGACTGCAGCTGCAGTGGATGACATTATTCGGATCGCGACCTTCTCTGAGCTCAATGCTGGAAAAAGTCAGGCTATCGTGGCTGTGGAATGCTTGCCAGACAGGCTGGGTTATTGTGTTGCATAACAGACGATTTCACTGTATTGCAGCTTTGTGAAACGATGCCTTGATTACACACTCTCACGGACATGCCAGATTATCTCCCTAGAAGGACAAGGTTGCGTAAGAATGTCAACCATGAAGGCGGAGGGTAGTGATGATACAAGGTAGAGTAAGACATTGTAATGCTTTGGCTGTTAAACTCATGCTGTAAAAAAAATAAATGCATTAAGGTTTACATGCCATATGTTTCTAGTAGCCCTCAATATTCTATAAATAAGAGCACCAGCCATCCATTCATCCATCCATCCATGGATGCATTTCCCAGAAGCTCCTGTTAACAACATATAGTTGGACCCATAACATTGCATGGTTAAAATGCATGGTTAATGTAGTCGGCAGCTACGCTTTTGGGAAATGCACCCCCTGGAGGCCACACATGCAGGGTAGGGAACAATCCAGGATGGGGAGCCAATCCATCGCAGTATAAATAAGAGCCAAGGCCCAGAATACAGCAAATGTTACTATATTTATCTAAAACAATAAAGGTATAAAGAGTACTACTGAAGACTACTAAAGAGTCCTAACTAAATCAGATACATTGCAAATGGTGAAATTAAAATCCAATCTATATGCAGGAGCAATATATCAATGACCTGGAGGCCAAACTCACTAGTGAGCTAAAATGGGTTTATAAATTCAACCCACCACTATGTTAATTCCTGAAGTATTAATGGTTTAGATTATAACTTTTTAGTTGACCTAAGCATAGTTCAGTTATTTTGGTTGGCTGGCTTTAGGAATTAAACATGTATCGAAGTTCACTTTTGCTTGATTTTGATGAGGCAGGCACCAGGTGTCTGAACGATTAGGTTTGATTAGATGGTGGAATCCGATGAGTTCAGTACTCTACAACTGTGACTCTTTATACTCAAGTGGTTGGTTGAAACAAAATCTTGATCTGAATTTTTACTTTCTGGAACTGAACTATCCACCTCTACCTCCTTATATACTAGTTCTCTGGTTTGATTCCTCTCATTGGATTGGTTGAGTTTGCGTCTGAGTTTGAGGTGTTGTGTGGATACTGGCGGGATGTGAAGTGTTGTTTGAAGTGTAACCCAACGTCCTGAGTTGATCCCTAATTATTTTCTGGTTGTTGGGCTCCAACAATGACTTTAGCGCAGCCCCCCTGCCCACCCCCCCCTCCCTTAATCTGGGTCTGGTTATTGGGTTGTATTGTATCTGGAGTTGAATTGTGTCTACTATTAACTTTTAGTATTAGGAAAGAAACTACATCATAGTAAAGAAGTCTTGCTTACCACCAGTAATGCCTGTTGAACTTGGTCTTCCAGTACCTTTGTTTTAAGCTACGCTGAAACAATACATCTGCGAGGATATCTAGGTGAAAATGTTACATTTCCGACAGTAAAATTCTGCCATCCAAAAGAGAGGCATAGCAACTTTTAACTTGAAATTCTTATCACATGACCCCTGAAACTGTGATTTTGTGAGACAAAACATGATAAAATTCTGCTTATAGAGCCCACGTGGCTCACAGCTGTTTTTACGTTTCCTTGATCAGGAATGATTCATACTTCACCAGTCACACTGCATATCTGGCCAGTGCTCATATTAGCAAAGCAACGCAAACATAAACAAATAGGAAATAGGCGCTCTGGGCCCCTGCTGATCAGCATGGTGCCTTGGTACAACGCCATGCTGCTGTCATAGAAGCGTTTGTGAAATTGTGCTTCATGACATGAAGAGATCTTATAAGACATTTGGAGCTTAGAGTTCATCTGCAAAATCATCAAACGGCCTCTGTCAGAGATGGCACGGTGCCTTTCGTTATGAGGAAAGCTATTTTCTCATTAAAGGTGCAATGGCCTCAGACCATTCTCGAAAAGAGGTGGCTTAAAGGTGCCATAGAATGCATTGTTTTTCCAAATTGTCTATTTACAATGGTATAAATTGTCTCTAGGATGAAACAGGCTGTTTTCCCTTATCTGGCAGACTCATTAATATGTTCATGAGCTGTGCTCTGATTGGCTGATTTACTGTGAGGTACTGCGATGACCCACACAGGTCCAACATAGATCACTACAGGTGAGATAAAACCTAGAGCATTTAGGCATCCAACCATATTTGTTTGAACTTGTATCAGAGGAGGAAATAGATGTGGAGGAACAGCCGGTTGCTCGGAGATTGCAAATTAATGTTTTTGGAGTGGTAAGTTTTGTCATTTAATATTTCCTGAAACAATTTACCACACGTAACTGTAACAGTTACACTTCACCCTAGCCACGTTAGCACACTCAATACTTAGTTTTCAGCTTTGAAGCAAAAACACAAATTACTTTTAATCTCACGCAACAAATGATTTTAGGATGCAAGCTACTTCATGCAAGTTTATCGGGAACTCGAAACAGCCAGCTGAGCCGCTTGTAAATGTGTTGTTAGTAGTGAATTATTTTGTCTCACTGCAGTATCTATTAGATATTTGTGTAGCTAACGAAAAGTAGGTTACGGGAAGTACAGAACCATCTTACCAATGTCAGTATCACAGACCCCGTAATGTTTACTACACCTGCTAAACTATAGGGTACGTTTTCCCAAAAGCATAGTTGCTAGCAACGTTAGCAACTTACAGTATATACTTAGAACCATTAGACTGAACGGTTCCAACTATGTAAGTTGCTAACGGGAGCTTTTGTCAAACGTGCCCCTTACTTGCCTGTTGACATTTCGGTTCCTTGGGAAGGGTACGAAAAGTGTCGACAGCCTCAAACGGCAAAGTTACGCGCACAGGCCGCCACCTTCAGCGTTGTCCTCTGCTTCGTTCTTCATAAAACCTGCAGAACCGTTGAAGTCCGAATGCGCATGCCCATTGACCTTGAAAGTGGGCTGGCATAAGTTTCTTTGGAGGCGTGGTTAAGACTGTTACGTAACAGTCTAGGAATTTCAAAATCGCCTGTTTAACGTCTTATATATTCAGTTGTATTTGTTATACTTGTATTTGAGGAAACAACAGTGTTTGAGATTCGCGGTACAGTAAAATTCCGTTATAGTGGGCTCGCTTATAACGGAATACCGTCTATAACGGAAGAGGTCCGCTGGTCCCGGCCGTGCGCCTTTAAGAACATGCAGAAAAAGCATCGTATATAGCGGACTCGCATATAACGGATACAATTTGGTCTCCAGGGCCGCTATTACCTGTAGTTTTGTTCGGCTCTAACTGTGATATCCAGCGCAGTCGGGATTATTAATAGTCACACATCTGGTCAGGTAAAGTTGGATTACTACATGTACAATATAATAATCTATACCACAAGTGTGTCTACTGGGGTGTGGCATGAGTAAATGGTGTCCTGTAGTTGTGTTCTGGGCATACGTCACCTCTGGATAAAACGGACTGTTTTGCCAGGTCCCTTGAAGTCCGTTATAACTGGGTTGTACTGTATGTCATTTCCTTGTACCGAATTCTCTTTTTCAGCTCATGTCGAGATAAAGTCAAATTTTCACCCTACTGCACCTGTTTACTTTGGTCAGGTTCAGATTTGAGATTTTCAATTCGAGACAAGTCTACACACGTATTTACATGTATGTAACAGTTTTATTACCTTGTAAATAGTTTGTAGGGTTTGCAGACTACCCCAATGCTTTTGATGTTGCTAATTTTAGGTTTATAATCGAAGATTATAGAGTTGCCGTAAAATTTCTTGCTTGAGCGAGGCTCTGAAATCGTAAATGTCACGCCAGATGCATGGGAGTTGGCAAAACCTGCATTTAAGGCTGTGAATGGTGTGTAATACCACATGACACGGTATGAAATATTACAAGTTGGCTGATGTACCCAGTCGTTCAACAGGTTACTATAGAAAGTCTGAGCTGGCTGATGTACAGAGAAGTGTATTAGGCTATTATAGAAAGTATTCACTGATTGATTAGTTGGGTCAATTTATAATATCACAGAGTGGGATATAATCAACATGTTATCATGGGAGTTTATGAAACAACTGGAAACATAGCATTTTGTGAAGTTTATGGTTAATAAATAGTGTTTTTTTTCCCAATAGAATTTTATTTTGTACTGTTATTACTTACAATGGGCAATAATTAAAAACATGTCGAAAAAAACAGTGAAATTAAGAATATACTTTACCAGGCGCAATAAAAACCGCTGGCAGTTTACATAATCTGTCTAATCACCAGGAGGCCGTATCAAAGCACACCGTATACGCGGTGTTTTTTTCTGAGATGTCAGGGTGACACCAAGAACCTTTCTATCTGAAATCCTTTACTGAATGAGCATTCTATTAATAAACTTGAAGGAATACTAAATAATTTATAAGATTAGACAGAAAGCGAGCATAAATATTTAAGGCAACACGGTGGTTGCGTTTGTGTTTTAGTGCCCCCTAGTGACATTTACAAACTAAACAAAGAATTGCATCATCCTCTACGCGAAAACAAAATGGAAACCCTGATGAAACTGATCAATCAAACATTTTTATGCCGCATTTTTAGAAAGTTGCTACAAAACACATAGCGTGATTGCCACTAGACCAGAGCGAATTTTAAAAAAAACAAACAATAATTTAAGAAATGCTAATAGAAAAAGGGAAAAAAAACATTGGTTGATGTATTTAAGGAGCACAGATAACGATGAATGTGTATACAATCACAAACAAAAAGCATCCTTATACAAATAATAGATACAAAGTATGGCCGACACCATCACCGGGGGGGGGTGAATAATCACGGTGACCCAGTGTCTGGAAGTAGGGGTCTGTGAGTCCAATGCAGATGAATGTATCAGTACAGCAGATCAATATGTGGTTCCTTTCTTTAGACCTTACAGCAAGCTGAGCCCCTCGGTCTATCTGATGATTTGTTAGGTCAGGGCCAGATAGCCCCAAGCGGGAAGCAGAAGGGAAAGCAGGAAAATGGACACGTGTTTTGTTGATAAATTGGTTACACAAAAATAAAGCTAACAGGCACAACAAGGAATAGCAAACATGATATATGGTAGTATAATTAAAAAAACCACATTTGAGCCAAATTATATGCAATGATTGCCATTGTCAGTAGGTAAAATGACGTTGATGGGTTGGTAGGTTGTGTAGCTGCATGGGTTAGGTATTCGTGCCAGTGAATGGGAGTTAAATGAGCCCTTGAACTTTCCTCACTTGTATTTTGTTTATGAAAACACAATCTTTTGAATAAATAAATGCAAATATCACAGAACTCACTGCTTAATACACATAATCATATCACTGTAATTGAAATTCATTTTAGCATTATTATCAAACAATGGAATAATTTGTTTGGTTTTTACTTAAATATGAAACAGAAAGTGTCTGAATTCTAGTCAGAAGAGAGTAAGAAGCTATTTTTACTCTAGGTTAACTGCTAGTTGCTGGCTGTGCCCAGACTGATAGATATGTTTAATTGTAAATAAATTGGTTTGCTTGTATGCAGGTACTTGAATGCAGGTTATATTGCGATTGCTTTCAGCCTTGGGAACATATCCATTAGATGAATTTATCATATTATAATGTCTGTGTGGACTTTCCAGAACAGGCAGAAGCTCCTTCGATAGCTTTGTTAGACAGGAAACCTAGTAAACAAGCATGTAGTTTAGAACTTGCAACTAGTCAGTTAATTGGGCACAAAAAGCGCAATGGAGACACACAATGTAGGAACAACATTAGTAGTAGGTGTTTTATGTGTAATAGCTTGGAAAACATTTTGGATCTATTCCAGATCTTTAGAATTTCAAAGCCATTTTATGTAATGTATTTATTTTCCAGTATGTATTTATAATTCCAGATTAGTTCAGCAAATTTATTAATAAGAAATCTATAGTTGCCCTTGTTTACAGTAATACTGGAAAGCTGGTTTACTTGGCTTTCCAGACAAGAAGGAATAGCTCTTATTTGGTAAAGTATATTTGTATCCTAATCTTCAAGGCGCCTGCTTTAATGTCTTAGTACCAGGGGGTTCCTTACTATTAATTAATTTTGTTTCAGAGTTCTCACACCATACATTGTGGCATTCAGAGTGACGGCAATTGCGTTAAATATTAGTGTCCTTAGCTACAGTAGTATTTGTGGCTAGGATATGATTAATACAATGAAGCGTGGGATCAGCAATCTGAATTCTACAGGAATCTAGTGGCTCTCTCCCACAAGGAATTCATACCAAATAGGTTTGGGGTCTGGTGTTTGGAACAGCCATGAAAGACGGATAACTATGTCCTCATGTTCCACGAACCATTAATTGACAGCTTATTTCCTCTGGATTATGAACATTTTCGTCCATCCCTTGGCTCTGGCCAAAAGAAAATGTCAGGATGCTGTTCTGTTTAGAGGAGCGAAACAGTGCAGATTTGTCTGAAATTACTAAGCTGTTTTCAACTGACTCTTTCTCTGTGTTCCTCAGACCATTTATTCACAGCATGTTTCCTGTGAGCTGGATTACAGTTATAGTGAAAGACATTCACCTCCAACTATATGTATTGTAGAAGCCAAAATATAAAAGATTAATTAACCGAACTGTTCAGTTAACCTCTTGGTAGTTTACTACAGCATGAATATAATACACAGAATGTACAGTATTTTATTATCTATTGATCATATATAGCTCTGGAAAAAAATTGAGCCCAGTCCATATTTTGTAGAGGGCAGATGGAACTTTTCTAGTGGCAGAGATGACCGTTAACTTACCCAATAGTGTCTCATGAATTGGAGGATGACCTCAAGTGACCTTCAAAAAGAACGGGAAACATTAAGTGGTGCACTGCAAGGACAATTCATAACAGGTTCCTAGAAGCAGGACTGAAGACCCATAAAGCCAGGAAGAAGCCATTTTTCAGTGGCAAGCAGGGAAGAGCCAGGCTGGAGTTTATAAAGAAATGTATATAAAAAAAAAATGCTGCTGTGGTCTCTTAATTTTTTCCTAGAGCTGTATATTAAGGTATAAAATATACACATTGTTTATATTTGATATCTTTTGAAAACGTGATGTCATTGCATACAATAATTTTACTACCCGTTTTCCTTGTATGTTTTAGTTAGTTGGTTAGAGAATGGATAGGTAAAAGTAATACATAGTAAAAGCATAGTAAAGTTCTGTGGTTAAATAGTTTAAAGTTGTTAAAGAGGCTAATATGGCATGAATGAGTTAAAGCTCTTTTGTTAGTGTATGAGGGTACTTTTAAGTCTGGTATAGTCCTCCCTCAGTACTTCGTGCTTCGACCTTTGCGGAAGCATCATTGCTCTTTGTAATTAAACGTACAATAATAATAATATGATATTTGTAACGTCTAATATGTCTTATTTTCTCTTATTTTGTCTAATATATTGGGTAATACAAGTGTAATTGTCATGCCTTGCCTGTACGATCCTCTTGCGTGCCATGCCGCCTTATTAACCACGTGTGAAACCCCAATTGTGACTAACTGTTTTCTGTCAGTTTTATTCGTCCGGTGTGTTTCAGTCCACGTCAGAGTCTGTAACCCCAGGTCTGTCATTGAGGTTTTGATGTTACGTGTTCCTGTGTCCTGCATTTGGAGTGATTCCAAATAAACCCTTTGATCCTGATTCCTCATCTCCCCGTTCCTGCTTGTCTCCAGCAATCATAACAGTACTGGTGACTAAATGGTGTTATTTCATGTCTACAGGGCTCTAGTAATGTTAAAAACTGTATTTAGAAGGTTTTCTATGCTCTACGAAAATATTTGATTTATAAGTAAAGAATCCTACTTCATTTATTGCGGTAGAGTCTAGAACTGATTAACCGTGATAAACGAGGGCCGACTGTATGTGGTTTTATGGGAAAAGAATAAGTCTCGCTAAACACAATTGTATCTCCCGAGTCAGAGACTCGAGTAACACTCTACATATCTGTGTATCTATTTACTTCTGTCTGTATATTAAGTCGGTATTTAGAAGCGGAAAGTCTACCCTTGAGCTATGAAGTGAGCACAGTATTTTTGTGCATTTTTGCTGTCAGATTCTTCTTCTTTAGGAAGGGGATGGTCATTCTGTATATTTCCCTTGGCTCAGTGCACTTTTGATCAAGGTGCCTACGATCTTGGTCTATTGAGGGAGGGTACAATGAGGCTCAGAGTCCCCAGGAGTCTCATGTGACAAATCCACTTCCCATTGACTAAGCAATGTCAGCTCAATGCTACCAAAAAGGAAGATTACATCTCCCCTTCATTTAGCTTTTAGATGGCTGTTCTGTCTTCTAATGCTAATCCTTTGGTAGCTGTATCAGGTTGATATCAATCTGGCATAAAACTGAACAACATATTCTTGTGAGGAAGGTGCTCATATGAAGGGGTACAATTCACACCGTTGTCCCTCATCCATAGGGGAAATCCCATCTTAAAAAGGAGCAATGAGATGCTCTTGTGAACACCTGTAGCAAGTCCAACATGAAACATAGATATAAATGACAACCATGAGCCAGCTGGATGGGGTGGTAGCTCTGTAAGCCTCGGTGAGGCTCTCTCCATAATAGCAGTCTCTCACAGAGAATGGTATGCTGCTTCTCTGATGAGCCCTGGCTTTCCTGTGCTTTTCTACCAATCACGGCATGCGATGATAGCCCAGCACAATGAATAAAGTTTATCGCCATTGGTTTGAACAGCGTAAGTTAGCAGAGAGCACGGCACAAAAATCTGAGTATGACGTTATTGATTTAAACAATACGTTACACTGAGACAACTCCCTCTGAAGGGATCGGGCAGTTTTCCCCTACTCTTTGGGTCCACAAATTTACTGAGGAATGAAATAAAGACCACCCCAAACCCCTTGGTGACCTACAAATGGAGCTATACCAGCAGGTTGATTTACACTGTTGCATTAACTGCCCACACTTCAATTTTCCATAACCACTTACCCAGCATAGGGTCAAGGTGGCCGAAATGACTGTAAGTATAATTATTACCCTAAAATAATAAAACGTCTAGTTGAGGCAGTAACACAGCTCATTTATTCATAGGAAAGTTCAACAGTTTAAATGGCTATTGGCAAGAGGCTGGTTTCCTCTGCATGAAGACACGAATAAAACCGTATTCCCGCACTCAATAAATCAGCTGTTTTTGTTAGACTGAGCCGGTTGTTTCATAATGTCAAACAGATTCAACAAAAAGCAAGGAAATAAATATTTCAGACTTTCTCGACGCATAGACTGTTAGCTTCCCAACAATTAGCGGCTATAACCATCCAAATCATGTCCCAGACTTCCCCGGACTCAAATCTTTCTACCAAAGCATTCGGCTCAGAGCATTGACCTTGCAGGCCATATGGTGCGTTCCAGGTCTAAGCGCCTCTAGGCCAGAAAATGTGGCAGTTCTACAAAAACTTGAGAGGCAGAGGCTCATGAGGGGAAAAATAAAACAGGAAAAATGTAACTTATTGCATTCTTTAAAATATTTTTTTCAGCATTTACCGCAAGCCACAACGCTGGTCAAAGAACCTAATTTTCAATCTATACAACCCAGGAAAACAGACATATAAGCTTGGAAAGAGTTTGTGGGGAAAAAGCTTGAATGTTTCAGCCTTTACACAGTAAACAAATTGAAAAACCAAAAGGAACTGAAAACAATAGTTCAGTATGATTTGGAGGTATAACATAAACAGCATATGATATACAATTATATCCATCTGTTAACGGTACACATACCAAAAAAAAATACTTAACTGGAAAGGTATTTTTTATTATTATTTTTGATTGGTTATTCATTGATGGGCAAAACTGTCTAATAATCCATCACACAAACAAAAAAAATTGTGTCTCTATTAACTACTTACTGTTACAGTTTGTGAAAAGTAGGCATGCCACTGCACTTTTTTTATTTTAACTGAATGTAGATTTTCAATAAGTATTGTATTTTTGTTTTTCACCTCTAGCATTGCTAGAGGGTTGTCTGCCAGCCCCCTTACATGACTGCTTCTCAATGAATCCAGCCATCCACTTCTTTGGTCATGAACAGGAGTTTTGCCTATCTCAGCATAGGGCACAGGGCAGGTGAGCATCGTGGATGGGATGCCAGTCCAGTCCATTGCAGTGGTGGCTTGATGGTTAGGGAAGCGCACTTGTAATCAAAAGATTGCAGGATCGAATCCCCCACCAGCCAGT
>JAABNX020000047.1:10562823-10574778 GCA_015163995.2 Mormyrus lacerda | reverse complement strand
AGGACACATTTCATTGTTGCGCACTGTGTGCTGTGGTGTGTTGACAATGACCACTAATCACCAAATTCTAAATTCTTCACAAGTAATATGGAAACTCTCAAATGTATGTTGTCCATGTTATGTAATATTCATTTAGGAAAGAATTCCAGTTAATCTCATTAAAGCCTAAAATACATTTAAGGGAGGCTGCCATTTTCTGATTTTAATCCCAAAATTCAGTAAAATATAATGATGAAATGGAACTCTCCAAAAACATTTCCAGTGGATTCCTTTGCCGGTGGGCTTTGACAATTTGAGAATCCCAAGATTAGTGGACATGTTGGCCTTGTGCTGACATTTCAAGTGATTATTCTGAATTACCCAAGTGTTTCCCAAATGCATGAAACTGTCATATTACCAACACGCAAAGTCCCGATGCTTTTACGGAATGATAGTCAAACTGATAAAATTTCATAAGCACAAAGAAAAACATTTTATAACCTTCATATTAGTTCCTCAACATCCACAGAAAGATATTTTAACTCAAGTGACTGAATTGCTAAACCGTTTCTGTAAGGAAAAATCTACAAACAATATATTTTGAGCTAAATCTATTATACTAGATAGACATCCTTGTGTAATCATAGCCTTGGTAAAAATGAATGATTTCCTGTGACATTTATATTTTACACTGTAAAAAAAATTCTTACGTGATCAATTAAATTCAGAAAGCACTCAAGATCCACCCTGTCCTCTCCTCCCTGACCCAGTGCTGGAAGACCATCTTCAGATGAGTCCAACAGGCTGTTCAGACTCAGTGGCAAGCAGGTGAAGCAACGATTACTGGGTCAGGTTTGTAATGCAAAACTTTATTGTTAAGGATTGATTTTGTCTCACTTTATGAAGATGTATGATTGAGTGGTGTGTAAAATTAACTACATCTAAAATAATACAAACGGTTGGGGGGGGAAAGATCTCTCATTTGATTGCTAGGTGCACGTTCATATTTAAGGAAAAATACCACTTCCTGTCTAATATAGGTCGTAATAAACAGTATGAAGAAGCACAGCACATTTTCAGTAACGAGGCTGCCACAGAGAACCAATCCAGTGCATCCTGGGAAGTCAACAGACATGTAAGAAATAGACACAGCAGGACAAGGGAGAGCAGGGTCTAGTGTTTACATATATTTATTATTTTGTAACAAGGCCTCCGATTGGTATAGAATGCATTAAACAGATTTTTGCTTATTACACAAAATGTCATCTTCATTTTAAAAGTACAGACACCACAAAATACAGCTTTTTTCTGTGTTACATATACAGATTTTTTTTTAAAAATCATCCATAAGGCACTGGCCAACTAATGCTTGCTTTGCTACTGATTCCGACACTGTATTGCGCATAATCAATTTTCAAAGGAAATAATGAGAAGTAACGTTGCCATATTCCATTTAGTCAACATAGGAATTTGTCATTTCCAGTGTTTCCTTTTCTACAGCCCTGTCCCTCAACCTGTTCCTTTGTTAACAGGAAGTCCTTTTCGGTTGCATCTAACCTGCTGACAATACTGCTAGGCGTGACAAAAGGCCATGTCTAAAAAAAGACTTAAAGGTTTTTTTCTTTTCCTCTCTTTCTTCTTCCTGGGAATCATGAAGCGTACGAAAGAAATCACAGCTCCCCATTCATAAACGGTGGAACATGGACAATTCTCGTACTCGATAGACCATTTTAAAGGTCGAACAAAAGCTGCGGAAATTGCCGCAGGAGAAAAGTACTAATGAATTTTGGAGTCGATGTTCCCAGGACATGTAAATGTACCTTATTGCAGACTTTGACATTAAATTGCATGGTAAGGTTGCATTTATTTTTTTGCATAGTCCGTTGCATTGAAATGATTCCATTGACGTATCCTGAGCCTCAGCCACCGTGGGGAGGATCTGTTGCAACTGGTTTTATTTATGACGCTGTCCGGTGCCCTTCATCACAAACAACAAATATAAAACGGGAGTACCAGCAAAGACCACTTATGAGAGAAAAATCGGACCGTTTACGGCAGACTATCTGTCCTTTCAAACCGAATAACAAAACTAGAAAAAAATAATGCTAATATGTCATTCTTCCTTTGTTGTGCAATTATTACAAAACTGTACGTACCTCTTACACAAAAAGGACAAATTCAACATTTTAATAATATACACATGGTTATACTACATGTACAGGAATATTGCATATGCTAGTAGCAAGTATCAGTTCTTGAATAGTTTACATAAAACTAAAAACGTAACCCCTTTTTGACTGCAACAAAGTTTACTTTTCCTCTGTCTGCCTCTGAGAAAACTACACAGCTCACCATTGCCGAATTATCGGAAATACACACTCCGTGGCCTTCAACTGCAAAATAGCCCCATTAGTATTTTTCACAGTTTAATATCAACATCCTTCGTAAATGTATCAGTTGTAAATTTGTTTCATTTCCTTCCCTGGGGAGAAGCACATGGTGCTTTTTCAGTCGATCTGCATGCGTCGCGTTTAACCGGCGCACTGAGCTTGTGGCTCTCTGGGGGGCACTGTTAAACGCAGTTTTCACACTCAGCTGGAAAACTGTGTCACGGGGAAAAAAAAGTAACAAAAAAAAAAAAAAGGTTTGCACAACACAAGGCAACGAAAACCCTTCAGGAGAAAAACTCTTGGCCCTATTTTATTTTCCCCCAGGAAACAGAATTCCAGTCCATCTACGTAAACCGTAAAAGAAGTACGTGTGTGTGAGTGTGTGCGTGTGTGAGGGCTGCAGTAATGCAGCGGTGGTCAGACCCCAGAAACAGGGGATGAGTCAGGGTGTGGGTCACCCCCCCCCCCCAAAATCCAGCACTTTACTGGATTTTAAGAAATCTGCCTGCTGCAATTATTAAAGGACACAAGTGGAAACAAAGAATGAAAACATTAACAAAAATGAACGGAGGTTACACTTAGGTTAAAAAATAGGGAGAGAACAAGATTAGGCTTTTAAAATCATACATGGAGAACATACGATGCAGCACACGTGACGTAAGCAAAGGACCAAACATCGGGTCAGTTCCACGAACCACGGGAAACGATTCGCACATATAATCACGTCCCTGCTCACCTGGTCATGATGCCGCTTCACCCCACTCATCATCATCATCGTCTTCATTTCCACCTTTTAACCACACAATGTGCTTACATTTTGGCTTGGTACCCAAGTAAGTGCTAAATGTATACATGTACATAGGTATGCAGATTACAAAAATATGCATCCACAGGCAAAAGAATATAGCATTCTTAAAGTGCACAGGAATGATACAACAACAAACTAAGATTACACATAAATAGTATCAAAAAGATTTTTCACTAAGCAATCTGCCTATTCCTTCAAAGATACGACAGTGCATGAATTCTTTTATTCCTTCACAACAGCTGAAGCTTCTGTAGACGAGGGACAGTCTCAGAGGGTACCATGGTCGCTTTTCATGAATGACAGACTTAGGCGCTGCCACTTTTCTGTTTGACACTTTTGGCTTTGGTCCACATGTTCCTGACTCTGAGCGAGTGGTTTTCGATACAGGCAGGGGTTGTCCTCAGGGGCTCAGGAGGAGAAGGACCTCTGCATCCGTCCTCCCTTCCACCCTCCCTACACCCCGCTCCCCGCCCGAGGACCTACCACCGGCCGCTCACGCTGGCAATGTCCGAGTGGTACTGGCGAGGCAGACGCCCGCTGGCTCCGCCCTCCAGGAAGGAGGAACGGATGTTTGGCGGCTCGAAAAGTTTTCTTCTGTTCTTATTCAGTTCTAAAAAATTAAAAATAAGACAGCAATTTTTTAATAATCTCATCTCCCCCATAGCTTTACCAAAAATTCTTAAACAGCAAGATATTGGATGTTTATTAATATGCATACTAGACCATTCTTGTATTCTTCCATACTTGTTTGTCGTCATCTGCAATTGTCGAAATACAGTTCCAGTACTCAAGAACAGAAGTACAGACGACAGTAAAAAAAATCACGAATGTCTTTCTTGCCCAGGCCAAAATATCAAGGCTGCACCGGTTGCATCTTCGCCAGCGAGAACAATCCCATGATTCATTTCGTCCCAAGTTCGTTCTTGGGATGCAAGTTAGCAAGAACGCTATTGCCAAGAACACATGTTCTTTGTGTTCTTGGTATTTATAAACTCCCATATAGTCTTGTCTCGGTCTTATATAACCCCAGTTCTAGGTTTGCTGACATCACTGAGCACCTCTGCCTGACAACTGACAGACGTTCCAAAGGAATTTCTCGGAAGCTACTGATGAGCGAGCAAAAGCGACTGCGGGCAAGTGGAACAAAATGAACTGGAAACTCGATGCGCAGCCCACTAAAAACCATGAGAAAATGTATTATAATCCCTCCAGTATTAATCACAGGATGTCTATATCTTTCTTCTGGCAGGTCTTAAGCATGAGCTTCAAGCCTTGCCAGGATAAATACGATATGAGATTCTATTAGACTTTTAAAGGGGTTTGCATTTGAGAAGGGCAGTCCTGTGTTTATTAAAGTCTACTTTTTGGAAAAAGTACAGAAAGCAGATTTGAATTAAGCGAGGCGGACATTTCTGTGTGTTTTTATGAAAATGGTGGGGTGGGGGATGGTATTCCGATTTCAGAGGTCTAGATTCCATCTGTAGAGATTATGGAAGATAAGTGTGCTAGAGGAATAAACATGTGCTCTCATCCGTTTCCGGCCTGCAGAGATCTCCCCTTCACCCCCATGGTGTCTGCAGAGTGCAGTGCATGCCGAACATTAGTTCGCCGAAAATGCAAACAGAGACCAACAGCAAACAACAAACACACACAAAAAAAAAGAGACCCCAGTTAACCTGCAAGCGTAGTTTCTGAATTCCCGACAATGCTGGTTAGAGAGCTATGTTGGATTCGCTTAAATGATTCTGGAGGGAGCACAGAGGATAGAAGCTTTTTCAAGCTGCTTGTGAACTCGATCACGATCACGCAATGGAGCTGTGACAAACAGCTCTGTGCGGTGGAAAAACCATGGAAACTGCAGGAGCTTACATTGCTGGATCAGGATGAGGAAGCACACCCCGCGACATGGACAGTCAGGCACCCAACTCCACCGTAAGATGATGACAGCTTAAGCTGTTTTCATACTGGCTCACTTCTTGTCTGGCAGTAGCAGAGTATCATGTGACTCAGATGAGCCAACATCAAAGACAGCAGGGTAGGCTAAGTGATGGGGATAGCTGGGAGGGAGTCACCTGAGATGGCCAAGAGCATTTTCCTCCGGGCTCCGAATGTAGTGATGCCAAGCTCTTTCAGGTCCTGGTCCGTCAAGGTGAGGAACGTCTGCAGGTCAATCTGTACCAAAAATTAATTTCCTTTGATAAAAGAGCTTCAGTTGAAAATAACACCTCGGTGTCCAAAGGATGAAGGAAGTTGCTATATCATATGCAGGGCTCTTCAAATCTGAGCATCGATTCCCAAATCCAGGCCTTATTATCAGCTCTCACAGGAAGTTAAATAATTACTAATTCTGATTGGCCACAGTGGCTTCACACCTCACTCATGGATAAAAGAAGGCTGGAAAGTCAACAGTGCTCAGCCCTTGTGGACCATGATTTGAATAACCTTGAAATATAGCATATATATCATGGTATACAATATAAATATAAATTAGGATCTGCCGTTAAGGGGTTAACTCATCTCTAGAGTTCATACTGTGGAAATATCTTCAGCAAACATAACTGAGACAGATGGTGAGCGAAAGTGTTGCCTTTTCTTACAGTTCATTATTCTAAAGCATAAATATACTTTTTAATAAATGATACCATCAGGTAACACCATTTGTTGGGATAACAGATGAGAATCTTGCTGATGTGAAAGACATTATAAAGGTTCCAAATGGCAGGGAGACTCTGTGCTCCTTATACAGTATGGTTCCATCCACTCTGGTGTCAATACTGTAAAAAAACGTACCTCCTGTTGCTGGAAAACGTCAGTGTACTTCCCCAATCCCAGCTTGCTGAACAGTTCGGGGAGGTCCGAGCCTTTGAAGGAGATGTTGAGGTTGCACCCGTTGCTGCCCGTCATCGATGATATACAGTCCATGTAGTTACTGCTGCTTAGATAGTGCTCCACTGTAAGGCGAAATAGACGAGCACAGAGTTGGATTTACGACTGTGGTATTTCAGACGTCCTCCACCCGCGCGGACTGAGGTATCGGCTCGCCAGACTTTTATCCTCCTCCAGCTCAGTCTGCTGACTGCAGCAGTCTCAGCACCGCCTGCAGTTCCACCCAGAGAGAGCTAACTTCACATGCAGAGTTTTATTAAGAGACCACTGCAGGATCATTTCTGCATTATAATACTGCGTCTCAAAAAGGTCTATCAGCCAAAACCTACTGACGTGGTTTTTCGTTTATGGCTCAGAGGTGAATTAATAAAAAAATGTTTCCAGTTAAAAGCAAGCAGACACTGGGTCCACAAAAAACATGGGAATACAGTTCATAAATTTGTTGGAATTCTGTGCCATTTTACAGGTGTTATGAAGGATGTAATGACGGCACCGCGGAGCCAGTGGGTGGGAGGGGCCTGTGTCGGCTAGTGCCGATAAGCAGACAGGCAGACAGTGATGGGCAGGCTGGCAGGAGAGCAAAGGAGATATAACAGGGAGAGAGATAAGAGAGGGAGGCAGTCAGAGAGACGAGCGAGAAGACAGGCAAGCGGACGCTTAGGGAGGTAGGCAGAGGACACGCCGGGAGTGACATCAGCAGCCCGGCACCCAGACAGATATGATGAAAGCGGGGCGACATTTACACAGACGGCAAGCAGAGAAACTGGCAGACAAGGGGGGAGGGAGGCGGGAGAGGAGGAGAACCTGATTTATTTTGCTTCCTTTTGGGACTGATGGCTGGAGAGAACTCGGAAGGACCGGGAAGGCCTCCGCCGTTCCTCTCCCTCCAGTTGTCCGAGTCGCTGCCGCTGCAGATTCCCTCCCGGCTGTTGGACCGGGAGAGGGACAGAGGGGACCCCTAGAATAGCGAAGAACACCTTGACAAAGTGGTCTGGGGGCAGCCCGTGTATAACAGGAGGCTCGGAATAAAATCCACAGAACTTTGGTCAGTGGGCAGCATAACATTTAAGGAACTGCTGTCGGCCCTCGTTCTGCTGCCATTTGATTACACATCATACAATGTTGTACCTCTAAACGAAATGTATTCCCTTTAATTGGTTGCATAAATAAAATAAACACATATCAGGGGTAAAGTGCAAAATGTCACGCTATGCAAAATGCACCAGAAACACAAGTAACAGCCAAAGCTGGCCATGCTTGGCGGTTAACCTCGTAGGTGGTAGACATGGTTGGCTTGTAGGCCACGTGGTTGGCTCGCCGGAGCTCTTTGATGGTCTCGGCTGGCATGGATTTCGAGAAGCCAAGTCCGCTCCACGTGTTGGTGGGCGTCCGGACCTCAGTCACCACCGGCTTCTTTAGCATGGCTGAAAGGAAAGACAACCATCCAATCTGAGTAAGCCAGACATAAAATCGCAGATGCATAGTAACACGATCCAAGCCCTTGGCAAGTACAGCCTGGCAATACTGCCAAGTAAGCAAGTCTGTCCCAGCATCTCATGCTACACCTTTGATCTGGGTTGTCTAATAATAGGTTTTCATCAGCAAGCTCATTGGCTGAGTCGGGCAGTGAGAAAGTTAGAAGCCACAACAAGTAAGTAGTTAGGAAATCTTTTATTATAGGCTTGATGTTTACTGTAAATCAGAAATAGAGAGATAATGACATACCGAAGCAAGCCAAGCAAGATTTTCTCATTTCGGACAGTAGTATTGCCCCATTCGTAGCCCACATAGTAAACTACACACTGGGTATCATCATTTGTTACCATTCGTTTTAGATATTTTAATAAAGTGGTAGAAAAATTCCTCTTAGAATGTTGACACGAAGGCAGTATGCTGAATTCGAAGTGCAGGGTGAATTGTGATATTGTGAAATCTCCTCCTACCTTTTGTTGCCAACAGCTTTTTCTGTTCATAATCAAATGCCTGGAAAATAAAGAAAGCGAGATGTTTCCACAATACAAAGGGGCTGGTCTTTGAAATCAGCAACAGCTTCTTGCTTCTAGCACCGAGCGATTCAGACTAAACCTTATCTCTGTCATGTCCAATTCTGTCAGTTTTTTTTTTTTGTTCACCCCTGGTGACGTTTTGGCCCTGTAAAAGCTCAAAGCGTGAACAGCGCGTGTTCTTCAAAACGGCTGGGAATGAAGTCATGAGAAAAACAGCTGAAATATGTAAGAGTGGCTCCCAGGATGAGGCCATTCGGAGACAGGATGTTCCTCACACACACAAGCCTGCGTTTCTATGTTTGCTGGTCATCGTTCATTGACACTCACTAATAACAACAAATTCCTAAATCTTTAGTTTCTGGGGAGAAAAAAAAAACGACAACGAATAAAACGATTTTCTGGTAACATCCCTCATGTCCATTTTTCATGTTACAGTTATGGAGGAGACATATTCTGTCAACATTAACATAAACAAAACAGATGCAGAGGCTTCTCAGCAGCCTTTCACACCACACGATGGACTGATGTATTTGAGATCAGATCATCTATAACCTAAGGCTTTCTCGTCATATGTTAAACTAGTGGGAACCAAGACTCACTCAGTCCTATGCAATCCAACGAAGGACTTCCATTAATTTTCTAACACTGGCTTTAAGTCGACAGAAATTTTCTTGAAAATGTATCCCGTGGATTAAGTGAGTTTCTTCAATGGAGACCTGACTCACGGGAAGTACCTGCATGTTAGCGAAGGAGGTTTGCGGTGCCAAGCGAATCCTCTCGGAGTTCTGCTGGGCCGCCCTCTCGGCTGCCCGCTCGCTGCCCGGGGCCCGTTTGTCCGCCACAGGGCCCTCGGAGGCACTCGAGTCTGAATCTGAGAGCAGGCAGTCCGAGCTGGTGGAAGAATGAGACGTTAGCGCTTTGAGTGGGAACCCATGCTACACTGAATGTTAGCGGCCTGCTTTATGCAGCCTTACGGCCACATGCCGTCTTATATGCCTTCCAGGAACAAACTGTAACCCCATAAAATATCTTTTTCAGAGCTTCTTCAACCAAAACGGCAAAGCTAAGAGTCCTTCACGCTAACACACCTCATGTTTGTTTCCATCCCAGGAAAGCTAAAATGTAGGAGCACGACGTCTGCCTATTTGCTGGAAAATATAAAGAAGTGAGTAGTGAAATTTCCAGACCTCTTACTGGAAACTGCCACAAAAGCCCATACTGGAACCAGTGAGGTAAGGAAAAGCAGCCTCAGTGCTGAGCTCGTGTCCAGCCTGGAACACGCTGGCCTGACAGCACCACACCCAGGTTCTCAGGGATCCTTCTAACGTTCCCTCAGATCTGTCTCTTAACTGGGTAAACAAATCACGCCCATAAAAGGCCCTAACTCACAGTCCTGATGCTTACTGACTCTGTCGGCAACATTCCATACATTTGCTGTATGTGTACAAAATCAAATAATATTATTGCACCAAGAGATCAACAAAAAGTAAAACGGAGATAAGTAGAACTACCTCCACAAGAAGCGAGAGGATGCTTCTGTTTTTTTTTTATTTGATGAACGGGCAGCATAATGTGGAAATGGCTGCAGAGCTGACTGATGTTAATAAACGCCGGTTTGTGGCAGTGGCAGGAAGGGCAGTATAGCATATTGTGATGAGCAGTACAGATCAGCAATCAGCTTCAGCTGGGAATGCTGAGCAGGCAGATGCATCATGGGAAAATACAGGGATCAACCCAAGATGGGCGCCAGCCCATCGCAGGGTACGCTCGCATGTGCACACCTATGGGCAGTCTGGTAACTCCAATTAACCTCGGCACGTTTTTGGTGGGGAATCCGGAGTACCCGGAGGAAACCCCATTACGACACAGGGAGACTTACTGCGAGTGTTTAAATAAGACTCAAGGTTTTGACTGTGATTTAACAAAACTTTTTTCACGTTTTCATGGACATTCGCATATTACTTAGCTATTAAATGTGCTGTTAATTTAATAACTGTTACCAGCCTAATGATGATTCAGACTGATTTATACAGGATAAACACTGCTGGTTAAAAACTGAGAACCTGTTCAGGCAGCTAGTGCCTCACACATTTTTAATGGGCCTTTTGCTCGTCGTATTTGCTTGTCCAATTGGTGTAATTAAGAAACGCATGGTTTGAACAAAGGTCAGCTAGCTTTGGCAGAAGCAGCATTGGGAAACCCTGGGATATTGGTCTCAATCATAGTAATGTGACCCGAAAAGACAGCCAGCAATACCTCCAATAGCTTACACCACTCTTACACGGAACGTGGACCGGACGGGAACACACTGCTCTAGACAAAGGCGTCTGCTAAATAAAACTAGCGTGAACGTCAACCTCTAGCTGATTGGTGGTGGGCCCGACGCAGGCCTCTGGGAGACGTACTGAAGGTGGGAGTTCTTGGTGCCTTGCAGGAGCTCCACGGTTTGCCTCTTGCCGGCAGACGGCGTCTTGCAGGATGACAGCATCTGCTTGAGCTCACTGCTGTTGGCAGAGTGGGAGGGGCTCCTCGGCATGCCCACCTCCACAAACGCGTCATTGGACCCTGGAACGTAAAGCAGACACTTGGCCGTTTCAGCCGGTTCACGGCCTCCTAGGCATTTCTAAACGAACGACGGCGGACGACGGGAAGTCAGGAGAACCGGGCAGGGCGGGACTCTCGCCTCAGCGGGAAGGGATTTAGCGTAAGCCGCCTCGGCTAGTCGGGCTGTTCTCTGGGTGTCACGTTTGATTAAGTCCTCGCCTGAACATCTGACGATCTCACACTAGTGGAGCCAAGTCAAACAAGCAGAGCGCGGCGGGATGGAATGACATAGCTGAGCCGTGTCTGACTGATCATCTCATTGAACCGGCAAAGCATTAAAAAACAGCCACACCCAACCCAAGAGAGATCATTTATAAACACTAGGACATTCAGACAGACTTTTGGAGACAATCTAAGCTATCTTTCGTGGGCCTGTACCTTCGTCTGGGCCGGACTTGCTTGAGAGAGACTCGGCGGGACAATGGCCCCCGGCGTCCTTTACGGAATCTCCGTGCTTGGCACTCAGCACCTTCTCGGCCAGCGACGAGGCTGACATGCGGCTGTAGACCGAGTTGGGGTGCTGCACGCAGATGCGGGCGGGAGGGAGGGAGGTAGACACGGGTTAATGCAGCAGCGAGCTGTTGGATGCATCGCAAAACGCAGCCAGGATTCTGGGCTTCCTCTCCCCTCTTGTTTTTCCAAGCTCTTGAGACAAAGACGAGAGTCAGATGATCGTGACCTCAAGCAAAATAACATCACGCAAAGAAGCCCCCCCCCCCCCAAATCCTTCAAGAGAAAATTCACGCCTAAAATATTCCCAGGCTAGTGAGCTGATTCCTTTTGTGACCGTTTAAATAACCAAGACTAAACCAGCTGTACCCCTCGTAACAGGTATGCTGGGGGGGGGGGAGTCTCCCTGGAGACTCGAGGACTGAGCGTCATTAGAGGAGTAGCAGGACAACACAGCATTACGATGAAAGGTGTAATGTGGAACAGGCAGTGATCAGTTTAACCTGGCCCACATTGACTTTATTACTTTATCTTGTTATTCGTGTTTAAGGGAAAGTTTGACGGCACTACAAGATGCTGAACTGTTTCTCCTGATGGGTGTAGCTATTGCAGGAAATGGGTAATTCATGTCCTGTTTGTTGTCATATTCACTATGTTATACGCATGTACTTATTATACAGAGACACTGTATAATGTGTTACTCCAGCTATTTCGCTTAGATCCACTGTGATCAGACTTCGGCTCCATGTGAGGCAGCTTAGATCCACTGTGATCCAACTTTGGCCCAGGCTGAACTGGATTAACCCCTTAATGACCTGGTTTATCAACAATA
>JAABNX020000047.1:10498815-10538256 GCA_015163995.2 Mormyrus lacerda | reverse complement strand
AGATTCATTATCTCCGCTTCAGCTGCTCCGCCGCATTTCAGCTTGTTCATGCATTCCCCCGCTAAAGGTCTGCAGTGTTCGGGGGATAAGGTGGAGAGGAAATTATTATTTGCCATTTGCAACGTTTCTGGCGGCACGCCAGGCTTCTCGGCCCTCTGGGACTCATTTCTCTGCATGCTGGTCCTATTAGGGTTGATTGTTGCTGACTTTCTTCCCCAGAGCATGGCGTTATCGCAGTTCCAGGGGGACACGCCGATTCGGGCGCTGGGGAAAATTGGCGTGGTTATGCGAGCAATCTTCGCAGTCTGTGGAAATGCCCCGTTCGTTTTGTAGAAGTTTGCGAAGGACCGGTAGCGTTCCATCTCTGCATTATAATCCAAAACTGGGTTTAATCCACTGGAGTCCACCTGAAGATTATCCTTCTGTAAGAGTGACACGTCAATGTTTTGTCCGCTCTCGACACAGAGCGCGCTGTTTATATTCGACATGGCTGCAGTTAACTGGAGGTTTGGCGAGAAATCTGCAGTGCGAGGGTTGAATTCACCTTCGACAAGCTGTACTGGGTTACAAACAGCTCTTCACCGTGCTGGCCATCGTCTCTGGAACAAGAGACACCAATGTTTACATGTGACACAACACCCCTTCATTATGAAACTCTGCTGAGAGTAACCTGGGAATCCCAAGAGCTCCGTTTTATTCCATGGCTCTCTTAACTGATGTATTTGAAGTCGATTATTAAAGCGGTATGTCGGTCTTAAGCTCACCCAAAACAAGGCCAGGGATAAAAACAGGAGCCAGGTGTCATGATTCTAAGATCAGCAGCTGAACCTACAGAACATCTAAGGCACAGTGCCTGAGCACAGCCAATAAGCTTTAATTTTATGCAATATTACAAAAAGTATGCGGAGCGTTAAACATGCTTTTAAGGATGGTCAGAATGAAACCCTCTGTACATATTTCATTAATTTTTCTCATGGCATACAGAGATATGTTTTCCGGATAGCCCACGTATAGCACTATAACAAACTGTTTTTTGATCCACGTTAAACACCTGGATTAGACAAAGACACAGAAGACACACTGAGATCTAGGTGAGGGGTCATATTTTTGGGCCACTGAGCAGCCCTGACGATTCCCTGAGGAGAAACTCTGCTCCCAGGTCACAGCAGTTACCCAGGGACTCCAAGATGGCCACTGCAGGCAGATTTCAGCCTGACCAAGCAGGAGCCAAACACTCGACAACTGTTGTGTCAGCTGCCTGACGGGACTCCATTTCCTCCTGCTAGCCTGCCTGGGTTTTGTTTCCCTAGATAAAAGGCCATTAGACATGTACCCTGTGTGTTGGTGCTTTGCTTTTAATCAGCACACCTGATACGCGCCGCACGCGCACCCGCGCTCTGCAGATAACAAAGGGGCAGCGGCAGAGCCTCCAAATGATGGGGCCTCGTCAGCCGGGAATAAATATATTACAGGCTGTAAAAAGATGATCTGCGCTCAATTTAATGTGCTCCATCTCCCCAGACGTTTCTTAATGGTTCGGACACTGAAATGTCTCACCTTATGGCGTCGAGAAATGTCATCGGCCATCGGTCCTTTAGTTTTAGAGTGAAACTTTTCAAGACGCAGTATGTGATAGAGCACTTTGGATGTTTCCTGCATTAATTGCCACTGTGCAAAACATGCATACAATATATCCTAAGTACAAATATCATACAATATCCGACATTTAAATGATACAGATGAATGAAAAATGCACAAGAATAGCCACGGCTCACCCTTCGTATTTTTTCAAGTATTAGATATACATTTATTTTATTTATAATGAAAAGGCAAAGGCGACCGAGCTAGGTTACAATAATTAAATTATGAAGAAAGTTTAATGCAAAAGAGAA
The DNA here is from genome assembly GCA_015163995.2 of Mormyrus lacerda. Taxonomy (NCBI): domain Eukaryota; kingdom Metazoa; phylum Chordata; class Actinopteri; order Osteoglossiformes; family Mormyridae; genus Mormyrus; species Mormyrus lacerda. Next base: position 10,536,364 of record JAABNX020000047.1, on the reverse strand, counting down.
GAATCCATAAAAGAGGCTAAGCAAAACACACGTTAAGTAAGGTACCGTTACACCAGGATCGGAGGTGCCGTTAATTACCAGCGGTCCGGTCCGCCGGAGACCCTCGGATCAAAGGTCATAAGGGAGATATCCGAAGTGGGGACCCATACCGGGGTAAGAGACCCGGAGGGATCAGCCGGTCGAATGTGGTGGCGGGGGAGAACGGAGCATCACCTACCGGATTCCCGATGAATAAAGACGATCCAGACGCTAGCAGACTGCCAGCACGGAGCGGCGCATCAGCGCAAGACGGGCTGGACCGGAGACTGGACCGGGGGTTGGGTGGGTTGAACAGGAGGCTGGCCGCTTCAAAACAAAAGGCGCATCGCACCGGCTCCGGCGGAAAGGGCTACAGCGCCGTGCCAGACGCCGTGCTGCCTGCTGCGGGTCCCCCTGTCGACGTGTGTGGCTGTCGGTGCCGGAGCGGAGATGCGGACACCTACTGCTCGCTGGCTGGAAGTGACTGGAGCAGCCGGTGGGGGTGGCCGGGCTCTCCGCGACTTAACCTTTTCTTTCCTTCTCGCCTTTTTTTTTTTGTTCCCCAGCGCATACGGTGGGGTTTAAAACGCGTGAAAATGCGATTATACGAGCCGTAAGCAGTATTTTGCGGCTCGTTTGAAACTTGCCAAATTAATTACCATCCAGGCGGACAGTGATGAAATACACCGGGCAGGGTTATGTTTACATGTTTATTCACGATTTATATATTCAAGGCAGGATAATTATTTAAGGAAGCAGGGGAATAGGGTTTTCCGAGTATATTATTTAGCTCTCGCAATATGCATGCGAATAAAAACGATTGTATTATTTTAAAAAACTGATACGTATAAAACCTAAAATATATAACATACGTACATAGATACGGTATTGCTGATTAAGCTATAATAATTTTACTTGAATAGAAAACGGTTTTCTTCGGGCGTTGTGTTGGCTATTCATCAGAATTAATGCAAACTTTTCACCGTGTAAACGTGAATTTCACATTTATTATCAGAATTAAAAGGATTACAGCCCTGGCATCCTGAGAGATTGACTGCACGTTTTTCTAGTTTCCCCACAAACATCACCAGCAATAATTGTGGTCTTTTGTGCATCATGGTTTCATCTGTGGTAGTTGATTTCCTATCTTCATTTGTTGGTGTCATCTTGCCCTCATTGATGTCATGATTTTCTCCTTTCCTACTCCCCATTAACAGGACGCCATCCACCAGTTTTTTGCTCTATAACTTCATGATTAGCATGTAGCATAAAACAAACTAAACCTGCTGCAAACCTGCAGCTCGGGTCCTGCCTCTCTGTGTCCTGCCTGGCTTGTCTTTGTGCCTTCAAAATCATCAGCTAATGGTCTTCCTAAATGTAGATATTCACATGAGATCAGAGGACAGACAAGGAAATACGACTTCACAATGGGCTAGCAGGCTGTCGTAGGGTTAGTCATACCCATTGAGAAGCGTGCGCTGTGTGAGCAGATGAGTGCGCGTATGTTAGCGTGTTTCTGAAATGAAAGCTCTGAGGCAGTGTGGGACCAGATGCACGTTGGCATTGGAGAAGCCTCTAGATGCTCCTCGGCTGAAATCCGTTTCATCTCGCTGGCCTCCCTCTCCCTAGGGAAATCTGTCTCGGTGGTCTGCACCTCATGCACAGCTAATACGGCCCCGTGCCTGCAGAACAGGCCCCACGTGGCAGCCTTTGTTCCTGTCTGCGGGCCTTTGTGTTTCCTCCCGCTTGCAGTCTCCCAGGGTTTTTAAGTCATCTCTGAGGAATAATTAATAATCACGGCAGCAGATGTAAGCATAGCTCAGCTCTTAGCTGCGGGAAACGGGATCTTTAGGGGAGCGAGGTCATGAAATGCAAGCATATGTGCGACCGGCTCGCTGGCTGGCGGAGACAAGAGATGATGCGTCACATGATATGCGACCCTAGGCATCTCCATGTCCTGCTTTTACACCTCGATTCCATTCACTTACTGCTCAGTATGCGGTGCCCAGAAGCCCATCAGACAGATACAGACTGATGATGAGACCCATGAATATGCAGCCTGGCACTGTGAAAATCATCATTAGGCAATTCCCTCAGGGCTAATAAAAGCATTATGATTCCGATTCTGATGCTGATTTAGATCCATACATGTGAAACAATGGTTATAAACTTCAGTGAAATCCAAGCGGTGGAAAGAAAATAATGAAAAGGGAGATTCTCCTGCCTTTGCCTTGAGGGAGGCTTCAGAGGAGCAGCTGAGCTGACATGCTCTGTGCCAGGAGGTTTTTACCTTGGAGATTGGCAGAAGTTAACTTTCACCTACAAGTTGCTCATTTAATTAATTTATAAAACATTTTCCCAGAGATTTTACTTAAGAAATTCCTCTGCCCGGTCATGTTCCCTTGAATGAGCTTAAGCTACTTAGGGACACACTGATATGATGCTGGTATTGGCTTGATGCAGTGAGTCGCTTGGCTGTGTTGAGGTATAGCTGATGTTGGCATGGACACGATGGGTGTGTCCGAAATCGCGCACTTGCGCACTTTAGGGCGTAGTGCGTTCACACTGACAACTAAGCTAAAATTCAGTGCACTGAAAGTACCCGGATGGTGCACTAAAAACGGCCAGAAAACGCAGTGCAGAATGATGGACACTACTCGCACTAAACGGACGCCATTTTGACTACGTAGCGGAAGGGGAGGGACTTTCGGCAAATTTTCAGAGTTGAATAATGGCAGGCAACAATATGGACACGCAAGCCCAAGCGGAGGCAACTGCTTCATTTAAACGTTAATAAAATTATGTTACTGATGTATACTAAGGTGTGTACTCTCTGACGACAGTTACAGATAATTTGTTTACGATTTTGCGATTATATCGAAGAGTTTGCACACGTAAATGTTTTTTTTAGCCGGTTAGGCGGTCGTACATAGGTTATACATGTTACAAATGTTCAATGTTATAAATTCATTGTAAACAAAACGGCAGATATTTTGGCGAGCTGGAGAATCGCGATCAAATGCTAGTCCGTCACTTCCAGTAAGTGCAAAAACGTTACTGTTCCATTTAGGACAGCACTTACCCATGGTAGTGCGCACTACAGAAGGAAGTGCGCAGTGCGCACTATGCACTACATCTCAGTGCACTGACGCAAGTGTGCGATTTCGGACACACCCAATGTCCTCAGGCTTACAAAAATTTCACACAGTAGGACCAGGTAATGTGAGAAGACACACGCATGCCTGTACATCAGCAGAGGATCGGCATGCCGATGACTGAAAGGGAAACAAAGAGTCCACGCTTACCTTTCTTAGACTTGGCGCCGATCTTCAGTTTTGATGGCCATGCTATCTGAGTTTTCGTTTCCTCCATAATCTACAGACAGAACGACGCACATCACCATCATTAGAAAACAATATGTCACATAACAGCAATGGTGGGCTGAGTTGTGGGTTCAGTTCCTGTCCTGCCCTCCCCCCCTCCCAAGGACTCTGCTCCCCTCATAATGACCCTGCACTGGACAGGAAGCAATGGAAAATGGGTGGATATCAAGAAGTACCTGATCATCAGATAATCATTATGTCTTTTAAATGGACGGGTGAACTACACAAAGACTGGCCAACAAACAAAACAAACAAACAAAAAAAACCCTTCAGATCGTCAACGACGCCCAACTTCAAGGAAACAAAGAAAGCAGGCATTGTACTTCAGGTCATGGCAAGAATGACACCTACTTCATTTTGAGCGAAAGGTAAAGGATGGGTTGATAATTAGTAATGAACCACTAACTAATCCAGCAAAGAACTAGCTAATCCCACCAAAAGAAAATTCACATTCTTTGCGAGATTTGATTGTTTTCTTATCCTTAAAATGAAAAGGGCAACTTGAAGAACATAACAAGCCAAAAATACTGTTTTTCAAAGTTTTTTTTTTTGATGATTGGTAGTGAACCTATTCATTATTTTTTGAAGGTTCCAACGTGTTTCAAATTAACGCGAAGAAAGCAAAAATGATAACCACCTGGTCCTTGATTCTTATCCTAGATGTCATTTACAAGAAACAGTGGCAACATGATTGTTTGGGCTTTTTTCCAAGGATTATATTACAGGTTCCAAAACATCTGAGAGACATCCACTCTAATGACTCTTGAGATGTCCACCAAAAGGTAGATGGAACATGTGGCCGAATGCCACAGAAAGGAAAGCACAGCATAACCCGAAGCACAGCGGCGATGCAGACTCTCTGCCCGCACACATTTTCCATGTGTGTTCGCGTGAGTCGCCTCACCGTCCTCCACTCCCTGTTGGACCAGGGCACCAAGCAGCTCTGCCGCTAGAGGCAAACATCCACCATCTGGCTCCTTTTAGGTGTCTGCTGGTGTTGTGTAAAGACTGCACCGTCAATCCTTCTCTCTCCATTTCCTGTCCTAGAGTGAGGCACGAACGTTCAGCGTGGTGGAATGCGGTCATCATCACATCAAGTAAATATAAAGGATATGAGTTCATACATCCAGCTCAGCTTAAGGTCTTTGAGTAAGTCCCCATAAAAGGTGACTACAAAGCTAAAGAAAGATATATGCAGGAATATACAAATGTCACCAGTGTCACCACGTCTACAGCCCAGCTTTCCAAAACACACCCAAAACATCTTGCGATTCACAACATTCTTATTAATTTTGGAAGGAACATAACATATTTTTAAAATGTTTACAATGTCCTCAAAGCGTAAGATCTCCAAAGCCTCCAAAGTCTCGTTTGGAAAAGATATCAAGTGATCATGGCTTTAAATCTTCCTAAGTCTGATTTCATTGCTTAGATGCCTGATTACATTGCTTAGATAGCAGAGCCTGTTACCCAATTGCTTACAGTTCCCAATCTCCACTTTTTCTTGACATGAAGCTCTGCTTTTTAAATCAGTTTCAAGGACATAGCCTTAGGGGGCATTCTGTGATTATAAATGAGTGTTAGCATGCATGCACAGATATGGAGAGGTTTCTTTCATTTTCTGTGAGCAATAATAAGTTACATCACTTTGTCATAATGTCGATAATTATTGCTGAAGGCCTTGTATATAATTTAATGCTGATACTGTCACAGGAGGTTGTCAGTCCTGTTTCAATCAAAACAGCTTCATTATACTGTCTCCTCAACAATGATGTAATGCTTTCTGATTGGACACATTTTCTTTCAGTTTCAACTTCAAAAGGAGTTAAATACTAAGCAAAAAGCTTTCACTAAGACAGAAGCAGATAAGCGAGAAACTCAATTACAATATGATGGTCTGGACGAATGTAAGCTGGTTTCATAGGAAGTTCATAAAGGGCTGCTTTTTTAATTAAATACTTCTTTGACACTAATAAATTAGCATTGCGCAAAAGTAGAAGATGACCATGTGTGTGCGTGAGATTCCGCCTCATGGGTACATCAAAAACATTTTCATGAAACTGGAATGGTCTTCACACTACACGGAATGACCTTCTGGAAATCCGACACCCTAATGGAACATTTCAAATTGGAATTCATCACTTCCAGCTGCATGGCTCTCAGGAGTAAATATGCACTGCTTTTTGTCATAAAACTCTATTCCTAAAAAAAAACAGATGTTCTAATACACCCAGAAACTATTTCGATACATTTGAAATGTTATTTGTGAACTTCCAATTAAAACATTCTGACTTGAAACACAAAATTTCAATTCGTCCCCAGAAAAATGTTACTTTTTTTTTTTTTTTTTTTTTTTTTTAAAGAATTTCATTGTTTTGCATTTGGAAACTATTAAAAACAACAATCCCAGTAATGGTGGCCACTGGCACCATCCAACTTCTGGGTTGTGGGTTCAAATTCAGCCTTGCTTTGTCTGCTTGCAATCCCAGTGTTTATGTTATCCGATTCCAAGCGTTTCGGTTTTCCAGCCACATTCCCACCATGCAGGTGAACTACTGACTTCCCCAGTGTCCGCAAGCTTATGTGCAAATGAATTTCGAGTGATAGACTGACACCCTTCCCAGTAAACGCCTCATCACTCGACAAGGGGTGTGGAGTTAAACGCAAGCAATGGGCTGAAAAAGGCCCAACTGGCAAATTATTTGCACCTGAAAAAGCTTGGCTAGGAGTTCTCTCCAGACTCTAATTTTAATTAATCAACCATGTGCAAGGATACAATGAAAACACACAAGCTTTGCAATGGATTCAGCACCAGCCTTCCAAAACTTAAAGTTGACATGCACGCTACAGCTAAATACTGAAAGATAAAAAAGAAAGCTTTTGGGAAAACCATGCCTATTTTGTTAAAACACTAATGGTCACAGTTCTGCTGAAAACCCAGCCGAGGATGGATTTGAATGGAGTAAAGATTAGCGTGTGTCCCCACCGCACACACGTACATCCTCCACACTGTGAAATCACATTTGACAGTTTGACAGCCCCAATTTGAAGCACAGCTGAGAATCAGAGTCATCAGGTTGTAATCACATTACTTTATTACATTTTATAACTCGTCCAGGTTTTCTAGATTCACAATTTCCATTTTTGCGGTGCTCCTCAGTAAATCACGAGACATTCAACTGAAATAGGGGCCTGCTTTGCCAGCTCACAAACACGTCTGTGCCAGTTGTTTAAAAAAAAAATGTGATTACATATGTGTAGGAATGAGCAACTGAAACTTAAATCACATACTGCACCCCAGAACCCTGTAATGCAAGCCCACGCTGGACCAGAGCCTCAGGGACACAACATGACACAAACTCCTTGGGGAGTCTGAACACAAATAGAAGCAGAGTTGAGATTTGCTGACGCGGGTTGCCCTTTCCAGCTAAATTGGTCAAAGGAAATGGCTCAAAAAAGCTCCACATCGAACCGGAACACAATGATCATCTCCATTTTCATCCCAACGTGACTGCTGAAGGGGACTCATCTTTCAAATACCAAGCAAACTCAGCAAATGACTTCAAGATGCAATAAACAAACCGATAAATTGATGAGAAGGTTCTGTGTCACGACGTAATACGTCCATTCAAGAAAGTGACGTTCTAGGCAGAACACAGTGGAACACTAGCCCACCATTCACAGAGCAGAATGCAAATCGTTTGTCAGAATTAATCACTTCTGACCATGCTGACACCTTGAAATCATTATGGTGAACTGAAGCAACTGTGAATTCCCACTAGATCATCCAGTGCCTGCTTTTAATTTCTAAATGCTTAAAAAAAGTTACAGCACCACTTAGACAGAACGCTGGATGTTGAAAAGTGTGTGTATAATTTATGGAACTGAAATAAATGTCATATATAATGATATATAAGTAGTCAAAGTCAAAATATTTATAAAGATATGTGCATTAACTTATTAAGGTGAAACATGTATAGGAAAATATTTTAAAATGGCTCTATATCAAACCAGACTTCTCTGAATCTCAACGTATATGTAAACATTGTATAGTTATGGAGATGTGGTTCTCCTTACTGACAATTTGGCAGCAATTTAAAGTCATTACGTTTTATAGAAACTGCAAATTCTTCCAATTAAGTGCCTTTAAAAGACTGTAACCTGATCTTGAGGAACTTTCCTTTCCTCTAGTAAACCTACAAGGCCACATTGTGCTCCTAACTTAGACAAGAAGTACTCTAAAGCCAAAGCCATGAGATCCTACAGTGCCCATTTTTCACGCTGGCATTGTTTACGGCACGTTCTAATGGGAAGATGGCAGACAGGCGAGAGCGCAGGCCTGAAGCCTGAGTGGCATCTACGCCACACAAGTCAGAGCTGTACTCAGCTCCCCACAAAAAAAAAAAAAAAACACAAATTTAAAACAATATTTCCACAGTAAAAGCTGGGAAAAAGAGGGAAGCAGAGATGATAAAAAAGAAACACACCAGAAACTACACACTCCCTCATCTTAGGGTCTGGAAAATCCCTGACTATTGTGTTATAAACCACACTGTACAAGACCAGAGGTCAGAAATAACTTGGAGAGGCAGAGCTGTTCATTACGGCGCTAAGCGGAAGACTCGCAGACAGTGACTAAGAGAGGCAGATCAGAGGCACGGCGCTGCAGAGGCCAAAGCAGAAAACAAGTACCTCAGTACGCGCCGTGTCCACTACTGCGCTCATTAAATGGCACCCATTCCCAAACACGTGTCTTTAAGTTTAAAGCTAAAGTTTGCACACCGCCCGCTGTGAGACAATGAGACACTTACATCTGAGCGCCGCCTTGCGTCCAGTGTGTGGGTGGGTAGGCAGACAGGAAGTCATCCAGATAAATGTTTCCATGAATACTCCATGGATTTCAGCATGATTCACAAAGTAGACACTAATCACTTTAAAAGACAAAACTGTTCCGATAAAGATCTTATGGGAACAACAGCAGGGTATTTACATGACTATAAAGAACTGAGCTGATGGTCTGTGTGTCTGTCCTTTTTGCACTTGTCCATCGTAAATAAGTCCTGCTCTTCTCAAAGATGAAAGTGCTCCTTTAAATATACAACGGTCACCTCTATCCTATACAGCAGTCAGTCTGAATTACAGAAATATGCATGAATTACAGGAAAGTGGGTAGCGGAAATAAATGCCTTTAAATGCACTACTGAGATGATTAATCATTACAGACCTGGATGGAGAACAGTTGGAAATCAATGATGACTTAAGGAAAGTGCACTACTTAAAATTTCAGCATGCTAATGAAGACTCAGGTGAGCCAGATTCATAGCCAACTGCAAGGCACCTCATGAAAAATAAGCTATTTTAAGTTATTTTCCAGGACAGGACCAGACCAGCATTGGTTTCTGATCGCAGTTTGGCGTCTCTTGTACTTCAAAACTTGCCATCTCAACAAAACTGTGTGCAAAGTGAAGATTAAAGGTGAGGAGGAGGGTGTGACGTCCATAACATAAAACCCGAGAGCACCTTCGTCTTGATGCCAGCACTCCATCAGGGACCAGGCTATTGGCAGTGCCACTGTAAAAATAAATATGTAAAATAAATTTTTCAAAGTCAAACGTTTAACATCATAACAATTATAATGAACTAAATCTTGTCTAAATCCTGGGTTTTCTTTGAGTTTTTTCCCATTTCTGTAGCCACCGGTGTAGGAGAGAGTTTGTTAAGGACACAACTTCATAATCTTTTTTAGCTTTTTTATCTGAATTTCCTGACAAAAGTGTTTTGGATGTCACAGGAAGGCAGAAGTGTTCCGCTCTCGCTCTGATGGCATGGACACTCAGATGATTTGTTTCCAGCAACATACCAGAGTCTGGCAGAGCTGAACAGACCGTCTTCATCTTACCTTCTCTCACTCCAGTGCTGGTGTGATTTATCGGGGAACCAAAATGCTCCAGAACTGCCACTTCTGACTGTAACCGGGATTTTACTCGTAACCAGGTCAGAGCCACAATTAGCATTGTTTTCCATATTGAACATCTACTTGTGAAATCAAGGTCCCGTTGTTTCAGTGAATGTATTCATTTCATTGTGCGTGCGGAACCAGAAATGATGTACTGAACAATACATGATGAATATGTGTACAATCAGAGCCCAACATCAAAGTCTTTCCTGTGCTATGACTCTCTGAACCTCTGTGACAATGCAATCGGAGCAGCATCTAGAACAGACAACTCTACTAGACAAGCACCAAAATTACCACTCTATCATTCAAAATCCCCCGCAATATCTGTGTTTTGGAGAAAGGGAAGTGCAGATATCTCAGCTGAGCTGGGAAGTAAAATTTGGTTTGCTAGTTATTAGTAAAACTGGCATCTTAGGAACTAGACAGAGCTAGAACTCATCTCTAAATATGACTGAATATGTGACATTATACAGATAATAAAACTGTTTTTGACAGAATAATAATAATACAAAATTAGAATATTAAAAAGACAGGACTAGAATGTCAGAACATAGGAATTAAATAAGTAAGAGCAAGGGCAAAGAATCCGGCGAACTGACAAACAGTGACATGGCCCCACCCCCCAATATGACACTGTCTCCTACACCAGTGACAATTACAAAGATCCAGGGCCAGAACTGTAAGAACTGGAGAACCCTGCAATGGCTCAGGTAGACTGCCCCAGAATAAACGATCTGAAAACAGATAAAATAAAATACAGCTCTTCGTAAGCTGGTCTATCTTTGCATTTCAACGACACCAGTTTTTATTATTTCCGGTTTCAAATTCTGTTTCGCAACAAACGTTTGTTTGCTAATCATCTGAGGCCATCAACACATGGTCATAATACACGGAAGACATTAGCTGAACGGAGGAATGCCGCATTCCTGCACACGTCGCAGCACGTTCACAGCTTACATGGCCCAGTGACAAAACTATAAAAAGTAACAGTTTTCCTACAGAAAAGCCATCAAACAGAACAATGTCTGCCAGAGCATGTGGAAAAACAACAACAACATCAACAACAACGTTACATATAAGGTAACTAGGCAACATGATTATGCAAACTTTGGTGGAAAATACAAATCTCACTTAAGCATGTTAATCAAGATGAATCACTGGGAAAAGTTACATTATATTGTTGCAAATCAATGGCCTTAGATACAAAGAAGTATGAATGAATGATATATAGCTAATCCACACACATTGGTTACATTGGACATGTGTTGTAATGAACAGGAAACCTTTTCTTATGATGGGATGAGATTTACATTTTGGAATGAAGAATGAAATAAGTATACACGGCTGTTAAATGTGATTGCACAAAGAGATGGTCATTGCCAGACACATTGGATATTGAAATCAATTCACAATGTTTTTTCTCCACACTGGAGATTAAGCATTGGTTTATTTTAGTTTATTTTTACATTCGTTGTAGAGCATTAGCTTGCAGGTATTTCCTACATAAACATATGAATGTCACGTTAATCCATCAATTACACGAAGGTGCAGGCTTACAAAAAAGTCAGGGTCAGGTGTTTAAAGCGACCGATTAAATAAAGTATAGTTTTACATCTTTGTCCGCCTTGCCGGGGTGACCTACGGTCCCGCCACTGTTTACAAGGCTGTTAAAATTATAACCATTCGAGTGTATCGTTTTGCCGACCTGTTTAGCGCATTCCTCACTTTCACGAGTTATCAATTTACGCTGCGATTTATAAGCGCACATGACGGTACGGAGGATTTATTTTCTGAAAGAGCCGAGCCCGACATTCCCTCACACTTCTGCGGCTAAAACACCAAACAGCCCGGCCAGTGCCAGGCGCAGTCCCGTATACCGCTACTGAGACCACTGCCGGGCCGCGGTTTATTTTCCCACCCGCTTCTGGTTTACGCAAACAGGACGACTTCGGTGCAAATGTCCGCATGATTCTGGATGGTTATTTATCCTAAAGGGATTTTCCGCCGGTGAGCTTCCACGGGAGACCCGCTGTTAAATTGCAGCCGCGTCCTCTCCCTCAAAGCGACAGCCCGTCACACGCAGACCCCGGGACGTTGTTCTCCACCCTCCGCCAATTAGGCTCCCCAAAGACTTCAGCCAAGAGCCTTTTTTGTGGAGCACTCAGAAAAAGGAGTAAAAACACGTTGGGTTCTTGATTTCTTTGGCACGGACATAAAGGCTCCGCTCACGCAGCCTTTCTCGCCTGCCGTTGCCACTCCGGGCTACGGGCCGTCAGGACCGACACCGATGCACGAACACAGGCTCTGACAGAGCATCGCAATCACAATTTCACTACTGCCCAGCCTTTCATTTCATTTGATTGCCATGTCGTGCCTAAGCAGCACTAAGAAAACAGCGACGGGTGGATTATACCTTCATACCGAAAAAATCCATCAAAACGCCAGCTCTCTCAAATTAGACAAATAACAGAGTATAAAATTTCACTTTTATCCGCAAGGCTGACTATTTGAATATGCATGACGGTGATTTATGCCTGCGTGATTCCAATAAAGTGCAGTTGCTCATCCAACATAAACCATTAGAAGTGATGCTTCACTCTTACCTTCTGAAAGAAATCCTCCCCTCCGTTGGCCACTCCTTCTGAGGCAGCTGCAAAGACAATAACAATTCAGAAACACGGCCATTACTTATATACACAAAAAATCAGTACAGTGATTGCAATAATTCTAACACAATTCATCTTTATATGAAGTATATGACTGGTTCGTAGGTTCCCAGTCTATTTCATTAACAGTCTAACGTAGTGTACAACAGTTCTAGAACATATTTCCTAATTGAATTCCTTAGCTTACACGATGTCATACTACGCATGCATGTATTTTTCTATACATCCATCCTCCAACACCTAATTCAGTGCAGGGCCGTAGTGAGTTTGGAGTCAGACCCAAAAAGCCCAAGGACAGCTGAGGCCGGGGAAGACCCTGGTTGGGGGTACCAGGCCAGCTCAGGGCGTCCTCCTTCACACACACAGTATTCTTAAAAGTCCCGAACGCTAAATATGTTACGCTGTGAGTGACTTCCATATTTCTGTACGCAGAATGTCACATATTCAGCATGACATTATGTATCACAGTGCACAGAGCAAACTGCCATGAAATGTAATAATCCCGTTATCGTAATGAGACATACCTATATGTTAGCTGACACAGCCATATTAATGGACTCAAATGTGTCCATCAGAAGCAAGACAACTAAGAAGTAGCTGAAAAAACAGAGAAGAATATTCTAGAAAAGTTTCCCTAACTCAAGAGCAGTAGGGAGTTGAAACATACTATATGAACGACTGAACATGGCAGCCATCCACGACTCGATACTGCCCCACTCCCAGTACAGTCACATGTGTGGCATATGAAAAACATTCAAATTCGTGTTTAAAATGTATTATCTTACCAGAAATCTATTCCACATTCCTCAAAGCTGTTTACCGAAGAAATAATATTCCACACAGCACGGGTTTATTTCAGCTTCACTGTTTTCACTGCAGAAGTAACGGCTTCAAGCACCTGGCACAAGAACACGTCGGCAGAGCGGAGTCTGCTGCCAAGCATCGGGTCTACCTGAGCGTTAAATGCCAAAAAAACACCCCACGCCTCCTGTGGACAAGCTGACATCGGTGATAAAATCTACCGTCAGTCATGTGACGAGTTCTCACATCAGGAAAACGAATTGTACTACTTATAGTTATTTTTCATTATATATTCGGATATAAAAACTTTCCAACATCCATCCATTTTCTATATCCGCTTTTCTAATAATAATAATAATACTTTATTGATCCCTCTGGGGAAATTGTCTTTACACCTCCCTCAACTTCTTCCTTGTAGAGTAATCTGTCTGTGAAGGGCAGCCACCTGTTGGGGCACCCAGGGGTTAATGGTCTTGCTCAAGGACCCACAGACGTGCTGAGGTTGGGTTTGAACCGGTGACCTTCTGATTACAGCCACACACTGCCCCCTTCTCTGTCGAGCTACAGACTAATGGCAGGGGAACGACCCAGGTCGGGGCATCAAACCATCACAGGCTGCACACAAACACATCATTTACATCTGCAGGCAATTTGCTACGCTATGGATTGTGGGGATAGAAGCCGGAAAAAGAATTCCACAGTTACACGGGCAGAACATGCAAACTCCACACACGTAGCGCCTTCAGATGTGCCAGATTCCACACACGTAGAGCCACGGTAGAGACTCAAAATAAGTTCCAGAGGTGTGAGAGAACATTGCTAACCACTGCACCGCCGCACCACCTCAAATCCGCACCAATACACCAAAAATCCAGATACACATACATCCGTGTTTAGGGCCAGACCCACTGGACACAGCCAATATGGGTGCATCTCAATAGTAATCGGGGGGGGGCACAAACTGCACTACAAAATCAAAAGATGCACGCGGTAGCAAACAATATGAGTTGAGAAAGAAGATGATGCCTGAGGTTGTGGAAAAATATTTTTTTGTACAATACAGCAAGTTCTTTTTTACATAATAAAATACCCCAGTACAGGTATTGTATTTGCATCGTATCGCCTAATTGTAGTTGTCCATGATATATGCATTGCTTTATGCATCCAATATTACAGGTTAGATATGGAAAGTGGGTCATTATACGGCTGGCAGTGCTGCCTATTCTCCGGCACCTGTCACACTAACGATACACAACCGCCGACGTCCAACTAGGTCCAGGATCAGTAAACGCTGATCAAATGCTAATCGAACGTTACTCAGAAAGATGGATACCTGCACGATGTACATTGTTTTACATTTATTAAATCAGGTTTAAAGTTTATTCGTGCAAAAATAAATGTGAAATTTTTGTTATATTGCAAGAAAAGCGATCAGTGGTTCCATTTTTAGAAGAAAAACTAGCGAAGCAAAATATCCAGATATGTAAAAAGGTAAAGTTACACATTAAATGATAATAATTTTCACATGCATGATCACATTACTCTGAACATTGAATGTTGAGTGCTGGAAATGTCATTTCAGCTGAATAATCTTTAAGGTCATTGTCTGGATACTGAATTAATACAAAAGACCAAAAACTACAAAATACAAAAAAAAAAATTGTACAAATACGAAAAATTAGAAATATAGATATTAATTGAACTACAGTTTTGGTATGGTTTTTAATTTAGAACTTCACAGCAGGTACCGAAAGCAGCCAATGCGTCTATTTTCACTAGAAATGGTATGCCAACCAGCTTGGCACAAGCACTCTTATCTGGAAGCCATTCACAGAAAAAGGTCTGCAACGTAAGCTGTCTGGAAAAGGTAAAATCTGTGTCTCTCCCCGCCAAACTGATCCACCAGAGGTTACTAAAGTAATCACTGTCAAAAAGCAGCATGATCATCACAAAAAGACAGCACTCCCCAAAGCCTGAACATTTGCCCATCGATAAATCCCGGTCAGCCAAATCGAGGACCAGCTGGTATCATTTACTCCTGCAATAAAAAGCCAAAATAAAGGTAAGATTTAAAGTTCACATGGATGCTGTCACATTTCCATATAAGTGCAATAACCAGCTTTTCACTCTGACGTAAAATAAAAGGGTTTTCTTCCCTTTATTTTTACTTTGCATTTGAGCATTGAGTGATGGACTGGTATACCTGGTGAGGGATGCCAACTGAACACAGGGACACAGCTCTAGAAAATTCCTTTAAAAATGTGAAAATGCAAAATGTCATAAGCAGCCAACAGGGCCCATTTGAAGAAAATAGATCATATATCTATTATTTGAAAACGGCGACCAAAGAAACACACGTTTCACACGTGGCGACAATTCCGTAAAAATCGGTTTACCATTTGACTTGAAAGACAGCAATGCTTTACAGCAGTGTTTTCCAATCCAGTCTGCAGGGACCCCCAGACGTTTCACATTTTTGCTCTCACCCAGCTCCCTGCCAGACATTCCACATTTTGCTCCCTTCAAGCAAAGGGAGGGAGCAAAAACGTCTGGGGGTCCCGTGGACAATGCTGTAGAGGATGGAAAAATCATCCTTGGATAAAATATAGAGAAACAGAGTCAGGCACAGTTTGTTAGCTGGGCTGCCCTCCATTGATTGACAACAGCAACAGTCAGCAGCTCCACCCACTGAAGAACAGTTTCCTACGACAAATCTGAAATGCCAGCATTATTATTCATTTTTTAGTTAAATTGGGTTGTTTTTTGCAGCTCCCATGGACGCAGGCTTCAACTGCACACCCATTTGCATCTTCCAAATAACCTAAAGGTAAAGTCACATGCAAAGAAAAGTATCTGAATTTTTTTAAAGTTTATGGCATGCATGAATTACCATAAAAAGTCTGGTACCATTTACATTAAAATATCAGACAGCTAACACAGCATGGTCACCATTTTCCCTAACCTTTCTTTAAGCCTTGTCAACTTTTATAAAATCTGAAAGCCACAGCAAGCATGAGAAAAAGGCTCTTTTCCCCCTCAAACGCTGAAAATACAGATTGCAGTAAAAGTAAATTATAGTCCTTCCTTTGCTCTTCCTTGACTCCTGCTATTCACTATCAGCTTTAATACCTTTCCAATTTTATCACGCTATTCAACGCAAGCCTTCGCAGTTGGCCAGCAACAAATATCTGGAGATACAGTACCCACCACAACAAAAATGAACCAGATAGGACGTCCAAATCGAAGTGGAAAAGCTTCCCTGAGTATGGTACTTGGCTTTCATGCAATGTCCTCAAAAAGGATCTCTATTCCTCTCAGCAGAGGCGGACATTCCAGGTCCAGAAAGTAGAAATCCAAACCAGGATTTTGTTTCAACCAACCAGTTGCGTGGTCGATGACTGTGACTCTTAATACTGAGCTGGTTGGTTGAAACAAAATCCTGGTTTGGATTTTTACTTTCTGGACTTGAAATGTCCACCTCTGCCTCTGAGTCTTGTCAACTCACGCTTCATGGGATTAAGTCCAATACCACACACTACACCCACTTTTACCCCACACAACAATGCAGGGTTTGCCTGATGTCAATACTGGCACCGGATGCTTTGAGTCATGCAAGGGTAAACCTGCCGACGATGCTGTTATGGTGTGAAATACTAAATCAATAAATCAGCTAAATGATCCAACGCAAAAACAAATACAGAATTCTGGTCCAGTGAAGTGTCATGCAATGGCAACTTAATTATATTAATTCATTTTAAAAAAATATTTGGCATTCGAGGGACAGCAGTGGCATGAAAGTCCAATCATTGTCTTGGTCTCCATATTCTTGCTATTGTTGGTGTCTTTCTGCCAGGAACAATCAACCTCCAGGTGGTTTGCCTTGGATTGAGTTTATGCGCAGAGATGTCATGACAGGCCTCTCTGTACACTTTTTAAAAAACAAAAATTCACCAAAATCCCATTTGTTGCACTGCATGCAAGATAGAAGCCTCTAACTGAGCTGCCTTTATGTTTGCCTACACTGGGATCATCACCTCGGATTTGCTTCCTCTCCCAGCTGTCATGTGGTGTGAAGATCCCTGCTTCACTGGATCTGGAGGACTCAGGAGAAAGAATGCCCTCCCGTTGCCTGGCAACACTGAAACAAACTTGCAGATGTGTAATGTTCCACTTCGGTTAAGGACAAAAATCTGTGTGCTGACTTTTTATTTGCCAGACGATATTTCGCAGGTTTTACTATGGTTGTAATGGAAATGTTTCATAATTTGCTCAGCGAAGCGCATGGCTTTATGGATTTTAAATTTGCCAAACAAGCCAGTTAAATGCATCATACATGATCATCAGCAGAAAGTATGTTCGCCAACAATGGTTATAACAGTAGAAAGAATCATAACACAAAAATCCTTCTAATCACAAACCCAGGACATTCAATCATCATTCCTGAATGTATCGAAAGAAAACGGAGACCTACCATTCACATTTTAAAATTCATTCCAAATTAATTGAAAAAATGTTTTAAGTGTGGCTTCCATCCTGACATCATTCTGGTGGTGCTTTTTCACAACATTTAAAAAAAATGATCTTAACAAAATAAATAGGTACATGACCTTAGAAATTACCAGAGAGATACAACATTATCTACAGCAGGAGTCACACACTCAAATTACCTGGGGGCCAATGCTCATGTGGTGTTACCCCAACGGTAACACACACACACACGCACATGCAGTCACACAGACACACACACACACGCACACACACACACACACACACACACACACACACACACACACACACAGTGTCCCATCTTTTTCAACTTGAAATGTTACATTTATACAGTCATTAACTATATTCAGGACACTCTGACCTGGTCAGTTTTTGTTTATTGATGACTTCCAGACAGCTGGCAGATCCCCTTCTGTGTAAGATGACTAACATTTGCATGGAGGGAGTCGACAGCGGACACTCTGACAATGGCCTGGACACGGGCACCAGCCAGGCTGGATCTGCTTTTTGATTCACTGAAGTTCATAGTGGAGAAAAACGTTTCTCACAAAGAAAAAACAGACACATTACACGCATGAACTGTTTGGACAACTCCAAAACAGGGTAACTTTCTCAGAAATTGTGCAATCACGAGTGGATTTACATCGTATCTCTAAACTTTGCTTTGAGGTCAGTGCTGTACTGTCAGTCTATAAACACCATCTGAAGAGCACTTATTGGTTTGATTGCGGTTTGAATAAAATTAGGGCTGCCACAACTATTTTTCTATGGATTAATCTATCGACTATTGGTCACTTGGCTGATTAATCTACATGAATAAATTTCCTCCATGAAATCAAATTGATCGTTTAAGTAAATTTTAGTTCGACAAACTGTGTCATTGCAGGCTTTTAGATAACGGAAGCTGGCGTTTTGGCACTATATGGACATTATTTTCACACACAATTCGATAAGCAGATTAGTAGTATAGAATATTGGTAGCCTAGAATATTAATGAGATGTGTATTGTGATGCCCAGAAGTTAGTAATCTGTATAAATTGGGCATATCCTCACCCTTATTATATTCGGTTAGCAGAGCATGCCATGTGCTGCTGTCTTGGTGTACCATGGAAGCAATAAATACTGAAGTAGCGGTGAAGAAAGGGACAGCTCAACAGCCACAACATGCCTTAAAGTCTAACACTGTTGTGTTCAGTTGTAGTTTTCTGCCAGAACACTAGGTGGAGTGTTAAAAGAGCATTACATAATTAAATGATAGGAAGTGAGTCTTGGGAAAATGTCTTTGGCTTCCTGGACATTTGGTACAGAATGTTAAAATAAAGAAGCGCACGTTCTGAGTTACCCGCGGTTGTCTAATTATATTATTCTCTGCATCGGTCACAACAAACACATTTGTTGGTGGATAAAGTTTAATTTTTATTCCAGTTCACCAATTATTTAGTGTCCGTCTTCATTTCGGTTTTAGATAACAGGTTCCAACAATACCAATGTGCATGAAAAGACACACCAGCACTGTCATTCAATGTGGAATAAGACAAAATTTTAGCCTAAACATTTTCTCAAACACTTCAATTCATTGGAAATTCTAAGGTAGCAGGCAGACAACTTCATGGCTTTAATCAAGTGTGTTCAGGTCTACATATAAAGTACACCTGAGCACCACATTTACATTTTTATCATCATCCCCCAAATATTCTATCAAAATTGATTAAAACCAGAAATTTTACACTAGGACCTCAAAATCAGTATGTATTCAAGTCGTTCATCAAGTTATTTTCAAATTTTAGCAATTTTCAATTTAACTACACACACGGATGCAAAAAGAGAAAATAACCCTACATATATGACCCATTTACTTGTGCGGCTAAAATTTTTACTCAAAGAAAGTCAGTTTTTATCTGACCTATCAGAATTCAGCCCCAACAACATTAGACACACCCACAGAACGTATTTCACACTAAACTAAGACCTGATCAAATCATCCGGGTGTCATTAAACTACTACTTAAATATAAATATCCAGTAAGCGCAATCTGAACATTTCCCATGACAATGAGAAAGCTTCCAGAAACAGGCAAAATAAAATGTGAACGCTGTGAAAACACTGAAACAAGATAAACGGAATCTTTTACCATATTTAAAATGAATGAGAACTCCCATATAAGCCTGGTCTAGGTAAACCCAGATCCCAGGTTTATTTTTTTTAGGTATTACAAGTCAGGTTTCCCTTAAGAATCTTGAAACCAGATGATATTATGTTCCTGAGAGCCTAATCCTGTGCAAGAATCGCATTCGTAAGCAAGTTCTCCAAAATTTCCTAATTGTAACAGCATGTTACAAACCAGGCTGTAACTGCACACACCTACGAGAAACAGACTGCAGGGCTGTAATAATTCAGGGCAAAAACACGTGTAACGTCTGTTTTCTTTTCTGCATATTTGCTAGCTGTTATTTCGGGCCCCTTTTTGTACGTTTCTGTAATGGGGAGGGTGAGAACGTTGCAAGATTCTCGATGCGAGGAGCAGTTCTGCTGTGTGGATCGAATCCAGAGCCGTTCGATAACATGTCCAGCTGTATAAATGCCCGACGTAAGCTGTATGGGTCTATTTGGGTAATAGCGTCCGCTAGGAATGTGCCAAGCGGCTAAACGACAAAACACAACATTATAACTGGTTCCCTCCCCTGCACCCCCAAAGGCCATGCAGCTGTTCCCTTTCCAAACGTCTCGTAACTGAGTTGCATCTAAAGCCGGAAACCTGTCAACAGGAAATTTGCAGCATAGTATCGACCTGATAAACACTTTCTACATATTTTCCTTCATGCATCTTATGTTGAATAAGTTCATTTTAACTAGCATACAGTGTGTTCAATGTGATTGATTCAGTGCGATAAAATCAAAAACAAAGTGCAACCATTTAAACCGGAATCTTTATTTTGAAGTGAAAAAATTGATAAAATTTTGATCGCAGAGGAGCGAGAGTACAGAAATATTGTTAACCAACTGGCAAAGCAGACAAAAAAAAAAAACAGCACACCAATGAACCACATTAACTTCTTCCATCTTCGTAGAAGCAGCAAATTATAAGAGCTTATTTCATTTTGGGGAAGAAGCACATGTATAACATATGAATAACATACAAACCATTGCATTGTGGGTGTTTTATCATTTTGGTTGATTTCAGTGAATGAATGTGTGTAAAAGGTATAAGTAAAATACAAATCATTTTACTTTGCATGTTCTATTTTCCATTCACACATTATAATCACACATCTGTTGTGTTTTGAGAGCAGCACATTTCTCCCAAGGACTCCGGCTGCCTCTTGTGTAATGCCTTATTCTTCCTCTTGTCATAACAAAGTCGCCGTTCCTGGCCAGCATTTTTCAAAACCAGAATCTTTCAAACAGCTGGTGCAAATTAACCTATGAGAACGCTGGGAACCACCTTCTCGTCAGGACTCTGTGGGACCAAGATCTGTACCACTGAAGGCTTCCTGGACTTTGAGGTCAACTTTGCTACCACATGAAGGAAAGTTTCAACTCGAAAAGAAAGGAAAAAAAAAAAAAAGAAGTTTGCCTGTAACGCATGAGCATGATCTCTTAAAGAGAGATTCTGGGCACAAAGTTAGCGGCGGAGTGATAACACACTGCTCCCCCACGCGGTAACCACTTCGTTAAACCCTCTCTCTGAATTTCAGGCCCAGAAAAATTCACGCCGTGACAAATACATCATGGAACGGACTGGGATTCGGAGCTGGGTGGACGGAGGGCCGCGCAAGGAGCTCGACTTCTGGACAGCCGGGTTGTGTTTCCTTAGGCCCGCATCCAGCGGAGGGGCAGCCCAAAGCACATTCCACTCAGCATTAACTTCCTGCCTAGTACTTTTATTCAGCAGGCAGGGGACAAAGACTCAGTGAATATGTGCAGTGTGTGCGGTTACACGCCGCAGATGGACATTCTGCTGAGATTCAAAAACATTTATCCAGGGCGTTTCTCATTCCTGCACGTGAGCCATTCTTAATAATACTCAGGGACAAATGGCACAGCCAACCAGAAGTCAAGATAGGTCTTCGGTTTAGCGCTCACACGAGCCGATTCCGTACAGGCACCCAAACTGAAGGCTGTCAATCTAGCCATCTGCCTGTGCTAGAGACAGGAACAACCTTTACACAGGATAAATAGTTTATATGGCGGTTGTGAGCACTGCAAGTCATCCATCTGTCCGTTCTGTTCCTACAATCAAACTCTTATTTACCAGCTCTTCGCTGGCTTTGAAAAATAAGGATTTTTTTGCATCATATACAACAGAGCTATTCAAATCACGGTCCTTGAGGTCCGAGCACTGCTGGATTTCCAGCCTTCCTTTACCTGTCAGTCAGGTGTGAAGCCTCTGACCAATCAGAATCAGTAATTAAACAACCCGGTAGAACTGAAAACATGGCCTGGATTTGGAATCGAGGTCCAGATTTGAAGAACCCTGGTATACAAAATGCACAAGCCTTTGCATTGAGCTCTTGAAGTTTCTGCCCAAAAAGTTAATCTTCTTAGCATCTGTTTTTACCCCACGATCAGAGTTCTGCATTCTTCATGTTCTCAAGTTTCAATAATAAAAACAATTGGGTCGGGCTCTACAGACGTCCCAGTTTTATTCTCCTTGGTACTGTGCCTCTAACTAGTGACTTTCCATGATTTACATAACAGTTTGAAGTAAGATGCTGTCCATTCACAGACATGCATGCGCTTTATATACGCATTTATCCCAATCAAGATTTAGTTGCAAAATCACCTTGGTCAGATCTGCCGTGCATCAATAAAAAATTCAACACCTCAAAAGGGCAGTTACCACAGAGAGACATGAACACAGACATTTTTCAGTGACACGGCCGAAAAAACATTTGGCAAATTGGCCATAACAGAACAAAACGATTACTCAATTTGCATCTTGTGAGTTCCCAAGGTCACTGGGAAAGGAATTAGGTAAATCATTGCTCACAGTTTAAGCTGGGAAAACATCTAGCCTAGTGATGAGTAATCCATGGATTAAAGATGAACCAATGTAAAGGCGGAGAAATTCAGCCATTTTATCCTTTTTCACGTTAAAGCAAGTCGAATAGACATTATTTCCAGAATTCTAAAGTGTATCACTGTAGCATATTTCAGTTCTTTTTCCTTCCAATTTTACAATAAGACTAATACTGGATGTTGCATCTTTGTCATAAAATATGTCATCAGAATAATCTGAAATAAAAACACTACTTCAAAATGACACACAAGTGGTGCAATGTACTATAATTACAGGCCGCATTTCGTTTTTAAACACGGCTTGCAATATGTTGTGTATACATCAATGGTGCTGATTTGGGTGTGGATAGCAGGGATATGTCACTATACCATTACTGAGGGAGTACCGTGTGTGTTTAGGTGGTGGGGGGGGGGGGGACTGATTTGGTCCCTATCAATGTTGAAACCAAATCCACACCCTTGATATACACAGAGACCACACCAACACAACCAGATAACCTTCAACACTCAGCTTCAGCTTCTACCAATGTAATACATCCATGTGTTAAAGTCTAAAATGTTATGCAGGGAGAGTTTACCCTTTTGTGGGAGGAGCTCTGGATCAGCTCTGGATTCGGGGGCGGAGCTTCAACAGTTTGCGTGACCTGCGATTCAGGACAGTATATTATCTTCATTTGCTCCTTCAATCCTTCCAAAAAATGACTTTGGGCTTACGTCACCGTCCGTCTCACATGAAGGGAGAGTTCACGACGCTGAACAAACTCACAGCGTACTCCATGACCTGCCGAAATGTGACCAAAGGATTTGTATTGCTGGAAAATTATTATAATAAAATACAAGTTTCCGTGTTAAGATCACATTCTGAGTTCTATTTGTCTTTATTGAACTGGCATGAAGTCAATCTCACACGGCACTTGTCTTTTAAACGAGCTGGATTATCTGTACTAGATACTGTGATGCTTTGGTTGGAGCTGTCTCCTCGCACTTCTGGGACCTGTATTGAAGTCTCAACCAGGGTTCCATGTGTGTGGAGTTTGCATGTTCTCCCCGTGCCATTGCGAGGCTCCCTGCAGGTACTCCAGTTTCCTTCCACAGTCCAGAAACATGCTGAGGTTAACTGGAGTTGCCAAATTGCTCGTAGGTGTGAATGGTGTGTGAGTGTGCCATGTGATGGGTTGGTGCCCCATCCTGGGTTGCTCCCTGCCTTGTGCACATAGCCTACGGGACAGGTTCCAGACCCCCCATGACCATGAATAGGACAAGCAGTTTCAGAGAATGGATGGATTATCTGTACTGAAATTTAGGTGACTGTAGGTGGGACACCTTAATCAGACATGTAGAGGTCAATGTGCACATTCTCCGGGCTTCCTGCATCTCAAGTGTACAACAAAACAAAAATATTCCTCCCTATTCATTATCATCATATGTAAATATACCTCTAAACTGGCCTCATCCAGCCCTTGCAATAATGTTTATCCGTGACACCATGGAAACTGACCGGCAGAGCAGCCCAGCTGCGGCACTTCCAAACAGAGAGGAAAAATTTTCCATTCCACTTCTTCATTCAAATATTACTCATTTCGAAGTGGCAAATTATTTTGAGTTTTTTTGGAAGGCCGTAATGCTGGAAACTGCTGCTTTGCTTCGCTCGAAACATAGAAAACGACCCTGAGTAAACACACATGTAAACAGGCATCAGACGGTGACTCAACAAGCGCTTGATTGTTGCGCTTTGACAAGGAGACTGTTGCATCATTGTATGAACAGGAAAACAAAGTCAAACTGTAAATAATGACGACCTTGACTACAGGTTTGGTAACTTTCCCTTGTATACAGTCCCTGTATTATTTTAATTTAAACATGTCTGATTTGGTTTTTAAGAAAACTGATTCGCATGGTTTACAAAGAAATAGGTTGCAAAATACACCGGTGCAAAGAGATGATGGCTTCACAATCATGTGGTAACATCATCATTAAACTCTGCGGTTTTACCGTTCGGGGAGCAGCGCTCTGGTTAAACTTCCCTGAAAACACTCCCATCTCAAATACTTTGGCTTCCCCAAAATTTCCAAAGATGCTTTACAAGGAAGAAAATGGGGGAAGGGGGGAATTCCAGCTAGATTTCTCATACATGCTGGAGCCACATTTAAGGGAGGGGGCGATGACTGATTATCTATTATATTTACCTCTAGAAAACTAAAAATACAAGCATGTGGTGTTAAAATTAGTACTTTTTTGGCATGTGATTTTAAAGTGATTAGGTGTAATTTTTTAATAAGAAATGTAATCAATCAACTAAACAACACACATGCATTTTAATGCATAAAAAAAATATAGAAATCTCGACCAGCTATTTTTCTAGCAGCAAAAAAATGCACCAATATGTGGCAAAATGTTGACACTTAAAATATTTTTTCTTCTATTACACAAAAAGATATCGATAAACTGACTAGAAAAGTGTATCTCGTTAGCGGAAGAGAAAGATAAACGGAATTTTAATTCGATCCAGTGGGAATTTAGAAGCCAGCCCACCAAAGACAATTGCAGAAAGCTACTTTGTAGTTTGCATTAGTGTTATATGTTATCGGTATAAGATAAATTTGTTTCTGAGGAAGTTCAGAAATTAAAAATGCATTTCAGTTTCTTGAGTCCCCCCCGCCTCCCCCCTCATACCTACTTGCTTAAAAATTTGGAGCTTAATATAGGCTTTTCTTAGAACATGAAGGCCTTCAGGCTCTGACTAATTGGCATAGCAAAATGAAATATGCCCACCTATCATGTTTTGTTAATCCACAAATGACCACAATTAAACTGGTACATTCAGCATCTGAAATCACTCAAGTTCCCAAAGTGGAAATTTCAGGTACTTTCAGAAAATGTGTCATCTGGTTCAGAAACGCACTCTGAAGCATGTTCAGTCTAGGATATCCATAAAGCCACCACATACTGATCTCGCAGTACCACCGGTAACAACCTCTAATCTGCGACGCCACAAACAACTGACCAATTACTATTAGCATTGCATATTGTCTAAAGAAATAATGATACGATACTCTTTGAGAAGAGAATTGCACAAGGAGAGGATTCCAGACAAAAAGCACGTGCCTCTTCGACCCTTAAGACCGGAACATTTATTTTGCTTAGACGTTATCTCAGGTTTCTTCAAGGAACAGGAACTGACGGCCTCCTTTGGATTCAGCAAGACTAGGAGGCCGCTTTACAGAGGAGGTCTCACACAAGCTGCACACTTTCTGTAAACCCTCTTACTACATGTCTACGTACACAGAACAGCCAGAGCAGGAGTAAACAGTGTGATAGAACAGGGATGAATCAGCTGCTAAAGTAATAAAATGCTGAATCTGTGAAGTGACTTGGGTGTATGTCGTGGTGCCGGCTTTAGTGTCACCTGTCACATTTCTCAAAGTTTAAATCTTCGGAGAAGATGAAAATACGTACATAAAATGTAAAGACGTCTGGCTAGGAATGCTGGAATAACTTGGCTTGTGTTCAAGCCTAGAGATTAAAGATTAAAATAATAAAACACAGCCTTACTTGCATGCTCAATAAACTTCTCTGGAAATGGACCGTTTTACCCATTTGTTTCTGGTTTAAATTAGAAAAATTCTTCTGGGTATAGGAATGCATAATAGCACAGTCAGACTCAAGAATGCAAATGTGTGCATGCACTCATACAAACATCTGCACACAAGCAAAAGACGAACGCCACAGAAATTAAAGCAAAAAAAGATCAGACACAGCAAGCATATGAACCAAGTGTTTATATAAAACACGCCCACAAAAAAACAATCAAAACCCCAGTCCAAAATATTTTAAAGTGACACATTGCGCTAAATTAATGAGAATTTTTTGTCATAACATCCCAAAGAAAAGCAGCAGAATGTCTTGTGTTAATCCTTTACTGGTAGTGGTAGTGCCCTGCGGCATTCTTAAAGACTGATCTTTTCCTTATTCCTTAGCAAGCTAAATAAACTATTATGCACTTACTTTATACTTTATCTGATTGGACGAAAGCACAAAGGTTGATGAGACTCTTTCGAATGAGACTTTTTCCCCCTTCAGATGTACGCTATTACACTTAGATTTAAAAAAAAAAAAAAAGTTCCACAAATACTATTGCTATTCTTTAACCGAAAAAACACTCATATATTGTATACTTTATGGTTATTTGTGCTTATTTTATACTCAGTGACCTTCATGGAACAGATTGACTTTTGAATTTATGAATTTAATGATACATTGTTGCCTTAAAGAGGCTCCAATTTAAAAATGCATTTCGTCATTTACCCATGGTGAGTGAATCTACACTGTTTCACTAACCCTATGAATTTAAAAGGAAAAAAATCCACTGCTTTACACTTGAAAATTCATCAGCATTGCCTCATCTATACTACAGTGGGTGTCAAACAGGATTTTTCTGCTATGTGTGGAGGGAGGATAGGCAATTTGAGGGGAAAAATATGAGCTGTTGAAGATTAACTTACCTCCAGCAGAGAAAACCCACTTCAAGCAAATACCGTATGACTCAACAGTGTTGAGTCAGAGAAAGAAAGGAGACAAACACAACCAGTAGATGCACTTTCCACCAGGGCTCAGCTCTACTAAAAGCAAAGTAAGGGTGTCTTGTAACCCCAATTTGGTGCATTGAAAGCTTCTCAGTTTGAGGGATGTCTAGGCCAACATCTATCACTAAGCGAATCCTCCAGCATCTGCACTGCACTCTCCTACCCACCAACTATATCTTATAGTTATATATCTCTTATATTACTCCAAAGGTAGGTGATGATACTGTAGCCAGAAGCTAATCTGGCTACCAAACAGAGTAAACAATGTGTGATTTGTAAGGTCCATAAAGACACGACTTAATACAAAATACATGCAGTATTATAATAGAGTAATAGAGAAGCTTATATTGCTAAGAATGGGTTCATCATCAGAACAGATCCAAGGAATCCACAATGCTCGATTCAGCGTTTCATTTAATTACAATTATTATAAGAAGAAAAGGAATTGGCAATATACACTTATTTCTGATGCAAGTTTTGTATTATCATTATTCATAATAATAATAATAATAATCAATCATCATCATCATCGTCACATACTTGCATCAGAAATAACTAGCGTTTCTGCACCAGCCAGATCCACCCACGGCATGGAGACACTCAAGAAGAATGCAGATTCTGACTCTGCCAGTGAATTACAACAGAGTCCATTAAAGCCAGGTTACTTTTCTCACTCCCTGTGGAGTAGTGAAAACAACCCAGGACTTAGGAATAAATAGTCGCGTTTCACGAGCCTCTGAATCCCAGTATCTTTAAAAACACTCATGTAAGACCGAGTCGCTTATATTGCGCACAACACGTGCGTACTATATACTAGAGCATGGAATAAGACTTCGAAGCCTTCAGTGAGTGAAATTACAGTGTTCTCAAACACCGCTTGGTTAAACTTCACCAGGAAACAAAAAAGTGACTTAAACCAGTCAGTAAGCAAACAATACTCCCACGCGACGTGGGCTTTAATGGCACATTTCTTCAATCACTAGACATTCTATGGTTTTAGAAGCTATTTTATGCAGTTATTTTTGAATGTCAAGGTGGCATTGTCTACATTAAATATAGGTTCCAACGTCATGACATTTAATTAAAGCAGGTTTTAAAGGAAATGTTAATTTACTACAATGTGCAGCCACCGTGATGAAACATTTGAAACATCGTACCGCAAGCAGCGCTTTTGATGACCGGATGAAGAGTAAATCATGCGCTATAGAATCAACAGGGACCCCTACTGGTCAAGTTATAATTCAAATTGATATTTCCGCACCATCTGTAATCAGCGGCAACGTTTGCCTTATTCTCATGTTATATGGAAGAATTTGAAGGATGCAACGACTTGCGTTACTTGATCAATCATCAAGCAGTCAACGGGAAGGGAAAACAAGAATAAGGTTAGACTTAACATAAAATGTAAAATATGATTACCTACGGCTGTAAACTCATAACTGATATATTTAATTAGCGTACTTAACTTTAACCAGGACTAACGATAACATTAAGATGTGTCAAAGAAGCGATTCCCCGTTTTATAAGTATTGGAGCAGAATCACTAAAAACACCACAATCGCTTCAGTACTCAGGCCGTTTTCATAGTTTAGTTATTGTATACACTATTTTCACTTTGAGAAATAATTACCCTTTAGGAATATAAACCCCGTGCCCCTAAGTTCGCGCTTTCTGGTCCAAAATCACAAATCATCTTCTCTGCAAAGGCGCATAGTGAAGGATACATGTCTCCACACATTATAGGCCTACTGACGTTAATACAACCATTTTAGACAAACACCGAAAAAAGATGACATGGGTTTTTCTTTTTTATCCTTCCCATAATATCCTATAGATTAAAATAAGAAGGGTATATAAATGCTGCATCATTGATTGGTACGTTATGTCTACCCAGTTTTGTTCCTGTGCTGGCTAAGACAGGCTCCAAAAGTTAGAGGTATGGATGGATGGATGGATGGATGGATGGACGGGATCATTAGTTCGAATTTTACCAGCAAAAATAATTCAATTTAAAATCTAGAAGAATGGGAGATAAAAAGCCTGTATTACACAAATCAAATCATTCTAACAGTAAAGAACATAAAATGTCTATAGAAAACAACTAAACCGTTAGGTGTCGAGACTGTTAATTTCTCTGTCCAAACTTTAGCCACAGTTACTAAATCACGTCAATCTGCTACCAAAAAAAAAAGACTTTTCCAGAGTAATTATAGTGCGGTTTTCTGAGTAGCTTAGCGTCAGATCGAGCGACGGATACTGATGCGTTTCGTTATGAGAAAATCTAAGTATGCATAACTCTCCTACCCCACACGTTCATTTAGAGCTAAACGTAAAATCATTTAAAACTTTTAATATGCACAGTTCAAGTCACAATAGATATTAAAACCACAACACTTCAAAATTTAAATCCTGCAAACACGGACCAATCGAATGACCAAAGCAACATTCTGCAAATAAATGACCCGATATGTATGAGCAGATTTACCTAATAACATGACTTCCAGTTTCTTGCGGTCCACGCGAAAGCGCTCCTCTGTCCACTCCGGGTCGGACGGGACTTTCGGTCCGTTGGAGTCATCCTCAGACACGGGGAGCGGGGAATCTGTGCTTCGCTCGCTGTTCGAGCCCGGGTCCGACTGCTGCATGTATCCGCTCAAGGTGTCGCAATGGGCAGCCATGGCGCCTGCAGAGCACCGCTACGAAAAGCCAGGGCTCCTCGCTAACTGAGTTAAACTATACCAAACTTAGAAACCAGCCGCCCTCATCCCCCCTCGCATTCCTCTGTAACTAAGTGAAAGTCATTGTTTTTTTATATCTTTCATTCACTGCTTCTTCCCAACTACAGATCCGTCCGTCAGTCCGTACAGCGCCGCCCTTAAAAGTCCACTTCACTCCGGCCAGCTGAAATCCCAAAGTAAAGCTGGGACACGCATCCCAAATGCTTTCTCACATGTGTCAAAACTTACTTCACCACACTCCTCCCAAGTTTTTTTTTTTTTCCGCTGCGCCCTTTGGGCAACAAGCAGCAGATGTTGCATTCTGAATGAACCTGAAACTAAATAAGTTTAAACAAAATACATTTTGCAGTCATGTGCAATTTTTTTAAAAAAAGTTTTCAAGTTGTATTCTGTGCAATGTATCAAAGAGACTCGACTGTTTTACATTTAGTTAACATTTAACCTGTGCAATTTGGGTTACGGAGAAAATACGCAAACGCGTCTTAAGAACCCGCTATTTATATTTATTGAACCTAATGGCCAATTGATACAATTACTGATTAATCCCAAGTGTCACAAGTGTAGACTGCCTTGTCACGCATTCAGAAGTTTAAACAGAAGGCGCCTTGAATGTTTCTCGGTGGCGACGACTCTGGGGAAACCTAAGGAAGTCATAGAAGGTTCAACTGCGGAAAAGAGGAAGCAATATGCCCTTGGCGATATAAAAGTAAACAATAATAATGGGAACATACTCAGATAGAACCACAAAAGAAGTTTTAAACCGTGTCTGTGGGTCTGAACACGTACGCTTCAATTTAAAATATGGAAACATTTTTTTTTTTAATTATGAATAAAATTAATAGAATTAAAGGAAAACATAATCACTTGTGGACCTGCTGTTTCTTATATTATCTATCCAAACTGGAAAATAATTAATCTAAAATGGAAAGTAATTACATATATATAAACCGTGTTTTGGAAAATAAGAGACAAGATATTGCAATGCTGTAGGACACTATTGAACATGCATGCCCATTATGCAGGTATGTCAGACATGCAGGTAAGCCATGATTTTCAAATCAAATCTGAATTCAAATGTGAAACTTCCATGTGCATCAAAATCTGGCAAGATGCTTGACTATCCAGACAAATGACGGCTGTTCATTCTGATAAATAAAGACCATTAACAGGCAAAAGTTAGATGGAGAAGACTCTTTGCTGTAGGACAACAGGGTTTTACATATATATTTAGAAAGGTCACAGGGTAGCAGATGGGCCCATTGGTAATCACTAAAAAAGGCTGGTGTCCAGCTTGTACTCAGCAGTTGGACCCTGTAGGAAGGTAATGGACCTTAACTGAGTGAAAAAAGCAGTACCCAGCTGTATAGATGGATAAAGTGTAATGTCCTAAATTATGTAAGGGTGCAGTACAAACAACTAAAATAACACAAATTTGGAGAACTGGTCAGAGGTTGAACACAAGGTTAGTGTGTACTGGTCAGAGAGGTCTAGGTGTTTTTAATGGGATTGCCTGCTAAGATCAGGATTTAACATCACTTAGTCACTAGTTATAAGTGATCAGATGAAGTGTTAATATTTTTTAAAGGGAAATTCCCTTCAGTTTATTAGAGTTTATAACCAGCATCCCACAAAAAAAAATGGGTTTATGTGAATCTTACAAGCAAAATAGTTACAAGGAAAGGTTATCATATCAGCCCCCCAACCAAGACCAATCCAGTTATGTTCCAGACTTCTAGGGCCCCTATCACTCAGGACCCTTGGAATCAGGGTGCCCCAGTCATTCGGGCACAGTTCTATACTGGAACTTTAAAGTGGCTGAAATTTTCCATTTACCTAAAATCTGTGTATTCTGTCCGTGTTGTGACTCCTGAAAGGTCTTATCATCCTATCCACCATACATCATCGAGTCTCTTGTTGATTTGAAGGTTTTATCCTTAGGCACTGCCTCAGGCATTAAGGTGTTGTCATTTAAAAGTGCCTGTAGCAATTTGTCCGAAGAACTGTGAAACATCTAAAGATTTCTGAAACAAACCATGAAATAAGTATTAATTTAAAATATTAATATACGAATTTACTTACGACCGTGAACTGAAGCTTTTATAGATTGAGAACATTTCTTGCGATGCTTTAAACGATTTCACTTCATAATAATAGTAACCATGCCTTTATGTCGACTTGAACACCTTAGCAAATACTGCCACCATGTGGTTTATTAAAAAGAATTAGTCTATGATGGCCAAATTAAACACATTTTACAGAAACAACTTAAGGTAATATCTGATCGTCCTTTTCCTGTAATGCACGAGCCGGGTCGCACTGTGTCTGACGTTTTCGCACTCCTCTCTCCCACATTTTGCACACTGGTATGTAGTTACTGCAGGACGTCATATTATAGTTTTATTACGTAAAGACTCCGTAGCCATCGCCGGTTCACTTCAGGAAGTGCAGCTGAGAGGCGCTGCTAATTCACAATGCAGATGTAAATGTGAATTATGTACGTATCGGATGCACAAATATCCTTTTTATTTACATTTGTGTGCAGATTTTGACGTGCTTGTACCTGTGACGACGGGAAATCTCGTTAAATGTCTTGCAGGCGCAGATGCATTTGTAATATCCCGCGAACAAAATGGAGGCTCTTGTTTACAGTTGAGACTAGCTACCTTACTATAGCTATATATTTTTGTAAAATTAATGTTGCTTTCCGCGATGAATGGATTTTATATATAACGGCATAACTGCGCTGTTAAAAGTAGTCTTTTGGCGTTAGGTTTGCAATAAAAAAACCGCTTTGTGTACAAAAGATGACGTATAGTCTACCATCTCTCAAGGCGCGCCCCCCTGCACTATAGACTACATGCAAAGTATATCCGCGCGCCGATAATTTTGTAGCTTTATTGCTTTTCAATATTTATAAAAGGATGAGCGATCCACGCGATGTCGACAACAGTCCCAGCACGTCGGCGTCCGCCCTCAGACCGGGCTTCCCTTTGGGTCGAAGTCTCCCGGGAAGGACGTCCCTGAACTCCCCTCCTCCGCCCCCAGGCAGACTGAGCTCCTTGCGCTCCAGAGACCTGACCTTGGGCGGGTTTAAAAAGGTGAGCCTGGCTGGAAGGTTAGCATCCTTCGGCACACATCTCACCATTTCCTGTGGCTGATAGATAAACCTGAACTCCAGCCGTGAGGGTCAGTCATTACAGCTGGAGAAGGAAACGCGCCAGAGCAACTGAAAATATACTCGAATAAATAAAGAAAATATGTCCACCATATGGGTGCATTATTTATACTAGTGTGGGACAGGTTTATATTATTATGTACAAATAATGTTGCGAAATGTAGTAGAAAATTTTAAAAGTAATTGGTTAAAGTTGAAAGCAGTTGTTAACAGTGTATATGAACGTATTAATCACAGATAAGCACTAAGATGTCTGCTTGTGTGTAAATAGTTTTTTAATTCTTGCTTCTAAAGTCTTTAATTTTTTTGTCCTTTTTCACTTGTAGAAAACATTTGTCCCAAATGTTCATTCCATTAGGAAAGCAAAAGATGAGTAAGTTGATCTGGGGTCTTACATTTTAAAATCCCTGTATGACACACTAGACCTGCTGCAAAATGTTCCCCTCCAGCCCATAAAGTAAACAGTCTGGCTCCAAACATGGTGATGTTTTTGCGATTATGTGACAAAAACAAAATTCCCAATTAATATTTATGGTACACGTCAAATAGTACTACCTTGTAAACATGGAAAAATACTGCTTTTAAGTGTTATAAATCTCATGTGGAGGTTGAAGGAAGAAACTCACGCAGCGCCGAAGAAGGAAAAGAGAGAACGGGAAGAGCGATCGAAAGAGTACAGAGGAAGGAGGAGAGATCGACCACAGACTATTCAGTCACACTCCATATTTGAACAAGGTCCTGCTGATGCCTTTAGGAAGACAGGTAAACACATTTCAAAGTGAAGAATGGGTCGTTGTCTCACTGGGCCAGTGCGTATTGCATATCCAGTTTATATTTTTTTTAACCTCAGAGATGTTTGTGTGGGATTTTTCGTGATGTACAAAAGCCTGAAGGTGGAAATTTCTCAGTGGGCTGAGGTCTTTCTGTCCCAACACTGGGCTTATATATCTAGGAGACCCCCCCCCCTCAGCTGGCAGCAAATGATACCCCTAGTTATTGGCAAAATTATGGGGCCACTTGACAGCAAATTCCCAGGCTGCTTTCTGTTGCCAGTGCACCCCTGAGTGAGTGAGTGTGTTTGTGTGTGCCATGCAATGGACTGGCATCCCATCCAGGGTGTTCCCCCGCCTTGCTGCCTGGGACAGGCTCCAGGCCCCAGGTTGGAAGTTGGATTGATGAATGTTCCTAACTGAGCTTTTTTTCCAGGCAGCTGGGAAAGAACAGAACTGAGCGAGTCTGGCCTTTCGCCCGTCTTGAAAAGCATCAAAAAGGAGAAACGCACTTCAGAAGACGACGAGGACGAGATTTTACAAAAGCTCCATCGGGACGATGTAAGCCGTGGTCGTGGTGACGGGAGACAAGTGTTGGAGGCCATTTGAGCTTAGCCTGGCATAAGGAACCCAAAATAGCAGTTTTGTCTGCCAGAATCTTCCGAAATGCTTTGGTCGGTGAAAAATGTGTCAGCATGTGACGAGCTGCTTTTGGGATGCCATCTGTCACCTTTACTTCAGATTCTCCAGAATTCACTCGTGCTACAAGCACTGGAATATCTGTTGTATTTGTTTAACTTCTGTTTAAATTACCATTTATTTTAAACACCTGTGTCATGATTGTCCATATGACTCCCTCCTTTCCGTTTTAATAGTTTTTGGATGACCCAGGTCTGAAAAATGATGCAAGGAACAGACCAATTCAACTTCCACTGTATAAGTCCAGTGATTTTTTCAATGCCAGTGAGCCCACCAGCCACAGTAAGTCCCAATACTATTCATCCACTTATCTTCCCGTTTTATCTTGGCCTACAATGAAATGAAAAGCTCCTTAATTTGCCATTTGCACAAGTACAGGTACACTGCAATGCTCTTTCTCCACAGATCACATCTTGCTGTCTTTTGAGACACACACACATACACAGTTAGGGCACTGCTTGGGGTCTGAGCACAGGGTCAGACCATTAATGTGGCACATCTGAAGCATTCCAGGGGGTTAAGGGTCTTGCTCAAGGGCCCAATAGAGACGTGGCTATTGTGCTCAGGCCAGGGCTCGAAGCAGCAAACTTCCAGTGATGGGCAACGAGCTCTAACCCACTGAACCACATGCAGTACATACAGTGCAGTACAAAACAGTGAACCCAGAATATTCTAAGTACCTTAAAAGCTATGGCGCTGTAAACCTAATGCTAACACAAAAAAAATATTACATTTCATATGTACAGAAAACTAAGAAATCGAAATCTACTTGATTTGGGTACATCACTATTTTCTCTGGACATGCATCAGTACTGAAATGATGAATGCAGTGACCAGAGTGCATCTCGCACTGTTCTTCAGTTAGAGAAGAAGCATCGTTTGAGTGTACCAGCGTGAAAGCCGCGGGTACAAAGGCACAGAGGCAGCAGCCCCCCACTGCAGCAAAGTGCTGCCCGCCCCCCCAGCAGCCCAGTGTGGCGGAGCTCTTCCAGCGGCTGAGTGTGTGCGATGAGGAGGCCCTGCTGTTCATCCAGCTCCCGGACAGCATGCCCGGCCAGCCCGCGGCAAACGGCGAGAAGCCCGCAAAGAAGGAGAGCAAGGCGGAAGATCTGAAACGAGCCGCTCATGCGAAGACGCGAGTGAGTTTCTCCATCATACCTGCCCATTAAGCCGAGGTCCAAGCACACAGTCCGACATTATTCATTTTATAAACATAAACCATTACTCTAACCAATATTACCACTCGTGTTTCTTTCAAGTTCGACATTTTCACATTTATTACTCAGAACTCATCTTATTCGACAGGATCCAGTTGGGAAAGAAGGACCTCCGGTTCTATCGGATTTCTCTGAGGGACTCGTAGGAAAATTGCAGATTAGAAAATCTGGCAAAGTACAGCTGCTCCTTGGGGAGGTCGCCTTGGACGTTTCAGAAGGGGCAGCGTTTTCCTTTTTGCAGGTACAAGCACTTGGTCTGTCAAGAGCAGTGTTTCCCAATACCGGGAGCTGGGAGGGAGCATAAATGTGGACCATCTGGCAGGGCGCTCAGAGGGAGCAAAAAAAAAGGGCCGACTGTGGGTCCCTGAGGACTGGATTGGGAAACACTGATCAAGAGCATCTCTCACAAAGACACTTCTGTTCAACATTTAACCATTTAAGAAGATGAGACGACATACCTTCTTAAACACCACAATGCACAATAAAGTTTTAATATAGTAAAGCTTAGAATTTGACATCTTTTTGGCATTTTTGCAGCAACTTGTGTCTGTCCGCCTATCAGAAGGCCTCACCGGGGAAATGAGTGTCCTGGGAAACGTGAAGCACAAGTTGGTGTGCTCTCCGGACTTTGAGCTGCTTTTGCAGGACGTCGCGCGCTCCTCTGCCGCATGCCCAGGGAATGGATAGGCCTGTCGCAGCGTCACAGTTTGTAGAAGTCTGCGGGTTACCTGCACTAGATACCTACACAACCAGCCATTTTAAAAAAAGTAGCAAAAATGTATTGTGTTTGAGAATATTTGTGTGAAAAGCATTCAGTAGAAAATAGTTATTTATTAAATCATTGAAAGGCGTGAAAAATGTGACGTTTTAACCATAAACATACTAAATGCATTTACCTAGTAAATCAGTTTTTTTTTTTTTTTTACACTGGTTATGTCAATAGAGGACACATTTTAAACAATACTGTGTTGTAGCATTTTTCACTACTGGAAGTATAAGAAAAAAAAAAGTCTTCATTTGCCATTATTTACAAATCTGCATCGGGTGCACTGATCGGTTACAACACTGGTTCAAACAGGCTTATGTCATGTAGTAGCCAGGCTTGCTAATACAGGCTTATGTCATGTAGTAGCCAGCCTTGCTAATACTCAGAGCACATCTTTGCAGAGTGGTTTTATTGAGGGTGGAACCTTCCTTTCTGGCCAGAGCGTGTTCCCCCGTGACGTCACTCTTCTGCTTTACCTTTCCTCGCCGTCTTGCTGCCAGTGGAGGTGGCCGCAGTCTTAGCACCTGCCGTTCTTACAGTCCCCTTAGTCCTGATAGTTTTCACTCTGGACTTCTTCTTTGGCTTCTGGGCGGAGGCCGACTTCTTCACGCGGCTGACGGAACCCCGGATCAGGTCCTTCCTTCCGATCTCTCGCATGTGCTCCTCCCACGCTGTCATTTCATTTTTGTAGCGGATTTTCTCATCCTCAGCTTGCTGCAAGTATACCTTTGGAAGGAAGAGCAAGGATGACATGTCCTCAAACAAACCTGTGACTTCGTGAAATAAGCCAAACACACACACACACACACAAACTCTGTTCAAGACCCACCTGTTTCTGTGTGGTATTCAGCTTCTTCCATTCCTCCATTAATGTTTTTGTCTTTGTCTAAGAAAAGAAGTTTTTTTTTAAAGAAACATGTACATTTACCAGAGTATGTTCTATGAAGATTAAATAATATAACATGGTTGTAATATACAGGGTTCCCCCAATTCTGGCAGAATAAATTTCCATGACTTTTCCAAAACATTTCCAGTACCATAAAAAAATTTCCAAAACCCACAAGTTTGTAAAACTAAAGTAGATAGAACAGTATTTGTATAAGGCAGTTAACTATTGACTTCCTCTTGTACATTTCCGTCGCGGAACGGAAGCGTGAAACAAAAATGAACAAGGCTAGTTTCCAAAACAAAATTTTCCTCTCTATCCAAGAGTTCCAAAATTTATCCAGGGCCTGGAAAAATTATTTC
>JAABNX020000047.1:10483907-10498715 GCA_015163995.2 Mormyrus lacerda | reverse complement strand
AGGCTAGTTTCCAAAACAAAATTTTCCTCTCTATCCAAGAGTTCCAAAATTTATCCAGGGCCTGGAAAAATTATTTCAAAATTACAAAACTTTTCCAGGTTTTCCATGACCGCGCGTATCCTGAATATAGTAGGGTGATTATTGTGAAAATGGGACAGTTAAACTTTGCAGTTAATATTTGTGTTTAATAATACTTTGCTATATAGTGTTCAAGGGGCATTAATGCATTTAGAATGGTATCAAGTTGGGACTTGACACATTGATGTGATTTTTCCAGAAAGCGTCCCATTATAACAACAACAATCACCCTAATGTATGTAATGCATGTGAAGTTAATCTCACCAGCATTGTGGCTCCCTTGGTTTCTGGGTATTTTTCCGCTATGAAGATGAAGAGCCCGGTTTTGGGCCTTTTGGGCTTACCCAGGCTTTTTAATTCCTGAAAATTTCAAAGCAACCAAATACATTTTAACAATCTGGAATGCAAACCAACACAGCTGCAATGTTCAGGGAAATATGTTCAGGCTCGCAGGCAACCATCCCAACAGATAAACCCTTTTGATTACAAACACACACCCACAGAGCACTAACCACTTCCCTACTTTTTTCTGCACTCAAAATTCCACTCAGGTGCCAGTTTTTCCCCACCTTCCTCTTCCGGACAGCTTTCTTCTTTGCTATTTTCACTCTCCTGGCTTCCTTGAGAGCCGCGGCCTGAGACGGACTGAGCTGGGCCTTGTATCGCTCCATCTCAGCATTATACTGCTTCCTGGCGACAGCCGACGCCTCCACAAAGGGCTACAGGAATGACACGGATCGAGACAAATCTGATGTCTCAGGGCAAGAGGGTCAGATCTTTAACACTACGCTTCACCCGTCGTTTCGGGAATTTGAACTCTTTTTGTATGAACACATTTAGGCTACGGGTAAATAAAAATTAAATTATGAAAAGAATATTTATAGTTAATAAAAAATGCATCCACGTTTTTCTAAAATCTTACTCTGGTCACTCTTGAAATGCCTTACCTTTTTCTGCTCGGGTGTCAACTCCTTCCATTGCTGTGCGATCTTTCGACTTAAATCAACAATTTTCACATCTGAAGAGACATAGATTTAATTCCTATTATGAATTGGCAATAATTGCATGGGATTTTTACCGCGGTAAAGATAGTTTGCAATTGGAGATTCATACTTCCACTTGATTTCTCTCAACTGCGGTGAGGTACACTGGAAGAGAGTAGCCTTTTGCTACTCATGATTTGCAAGTTCGGATGACGTCACCCCCACCCTGAAATCTGCCAAAATTATACTTTGCCTTTTAATTTCCAGATGTGAATAATAATAAAAAAAAAACTTCACCATACAAACATTTTCAACCAGGCTCATACTGACCAGTCTATATTTTATGAAAGTCCTCAGTTCGTTTGCCAGTGACTGATATGTGTGTGAGGCAGAAGAGGTTAATAATAGCTTATTTCCAAAACTCACAATCATATAAAAAATGCATTTAGTGGACAAAAACTCATTTGTGGGAAAAAAAAAAGTCACAAACATATTTTAGCACGTTTGTTTGTTTATTTTTGCACATTTAACTTCAATGAGCTCTATGGCTAATTGGAAGGAGATTTAAAAGCAAATTACCTAAGAAGTGACCCAGAAGCATCAAACTAGGCTAATATTGACCAGGCTGATTTGTAAATCCAAACCAAATGTGGTCAAATAGAGGTCAGCGTGTGTATAGTAAGGTGGTGGGAAAAAAAATACTGTTTTTAACACATAAACCTTACTAACAATGAAAATACTCTCATAAATCACAATATCCATTGCGAAACAATTCACAGATATATTTGCTCACGTGTCATCACTCCAATGTAAATGCAAACTATCTTTACCGCGGTGTGATTTTTACATTCTTACGGGCATTTAAAGTCCCTGGAGCACAGCTAGATCGTGCGTCATCCTCCCCATTAAAGACCAGCCCGGCCTGTTCTGCAGCAGTCATCATCACCTGGATACTGCCTGGAGACGACCGGCCACTGCTGCTGCGAGAAATGCAGGTAGCTGGTCTTGGGCCTCTTCGGCGGACCGTCCGAGGTGGTGCTGAAACTTTTAATCGCAGGGACCGCGGCGGAGATCCTAATAATACCGGCGGGCAGGGGGTACAGCGAAAGCACGTAATAATGCAATTATTACAATGCGTGCTACTCAGTGACATTGGAATATCGTTACAATGCATTGTGCTCATTGTCATTTCTTGAATGTCAACAGACTTGATCTTAACACTTGTTTCAGGAGAAACAACAAAGACGGCGTTCAATTGCACCAGAGTTCAGCTTGTGTCACGTACGATTTGAGCATATCCCCAGTTCGGAAATTGCATTTTTTTTCTACACAACAGACGGCCACGCGGTCTGATAGCCTAGCCCTAGAGCAGGCTAAGCTACGGTCTGCTGGATCTTACCTGAAAACAGAGACGCCCGTGAGGAAACCCAGCGGCTTGCTCAGGAGGCTAGCCCCAACTGACATCAAGCTGAAGGAGACCATTTTCTGGTTCTTCAAAAACAAACGTCTATCCAACCATTAGATTACAAAGAAAGTGTTGCACTGAATTGGGAAAGTTATTTATCTGGGTAAAATGTTGACTTATACCCCCAACTACCGTTTTTGACAAGACATGGAGGTAAAAAAAACAAAAAAGGCGCTCAAAATGTTGTCTTGCCCCACGGAGGGAACCGAGGAACCGCGCCGCGTCTCCACGTTCAGAGTGACGTGAGCTCTGTGGGCGCGGTCTAAGGGGCCATGCACTTCAGCACATTTCATTATATGCGCGGTTTTTCGTCATTTTCAGCGTAACGACTGCCCGGTATAATGTACAAAATGCTGCGTACAATATGAATTGTACATACGAATTGTAAAAGCCGACGATTTGAATGTGACCTGCTGTTTCGCGGCCAATCAAAAGGCAGCTACAGCCGCGGTCCCCCCCTCCGCCAGTGCTCTTATGGGACCGCCAGGCAGCGCGTTTTCTCGACGAATTGCATTGTGGGAAGGTCAAAAGGACTGTCAGCATCTCACACGCTTTGCAGTGGTTTACCACATCCGTGAAAAGACTTTCTTCACAATAAAACCAATAACGATTTAAATAAAATATATTGATATTTCAACAATGAAATAGCATCTGTTTAGAAATGCATGTACATTGCCTTAATATAAAATGTAGTAGAAGCATTTCTAAATATTTTAAGCATAAACTTGGTTCAGACATTCAGAGTAACACTTTATCTAAAACAACTTAGACTTCTAATTTTTGATTTAATGAAGAGAATATAAAAATGTCAGCTGTTATTGGAACCATGCTGTTGGTTCATAGAAATAATTCATCAGTGCATGGTCTAAAATTACTACTAAAACAGTATAACTTGTGACAGTATTGAAAACTGAACAGATGTCTTTTATGGAAAAACATTTTCATGGAGAGATGTCAATACTGCCTGTGAAAATGCCACATCGGTTCGCTGATTTGAAAGCCACCCAGTTAAATGAGTCATTTATTCTGTTTGAAAAAGATCACAAATACATGACATCATCCTCTAGATTCTGAGGCTCTTATGAAAATGTTTATCAATTGATTGTAATAATTATTAATGTACACTATTTACCCCCAATGGAACTCAAAGCAAAAATGAAAAAGTATAGCTTGTACAATGTAAAATCAAAATCTTTAATGAAAACAGTATCAGTAGAAAATTAATGTCAAATCACTTTTGTATCAACTCAGGGACAGATGATTCTTCATTTTATATTGCTCGTGAGACATTTTCACAGTACATTTTGTTTAATGACAATTTTCAGAAAAATCTGAAAATTTTGAATCTGCACTTCATAGTGGGAACCTCTAATATGGACTTACTGTTAAGTCTCTTGGTTTTATAATGGCTAAGGACTTGAAACAGAGCGATTATACAACTGGCTACAAAAGAACTAGAAAAAAATCCTTTAGCATTTTAACACCTAGTGATTTTCACCTTCAGTCATATGCACTTCGTCACATTTAAGTTCATTCCTTACTGTCACCTGGCTACACAGTCACCTTGGTTTTAGCGGATTTGACACTGCATTTCCCTGCCCATCCTCTTTCTGTCGTTTCATTCCTGAAGCTTTTCGTCGAATGAGGTCCTCTCTCCCAATTTCTTGCATATGCTCTTCCCAGGACATCATCTCATCTTTGTAGCGGATCTTATCATCCTCTGCTAGTTGCAGGTAGACCTTATCAACACAAAGGCAAAGATGTAGATTGAAACAATGTTAATTACTGATATTAAGCTTTGCCTGAATTTGGTCAAATTATTCATGTCAGATTGCCAAGATCCACCTGTTTCTGTGCGGCATTCAGACTTTTCCAGATGTCCAGCAAAGCTTTTGACTTTTCCTAATAAACAATGAAATGAAACTAAATGTAAAGAGTGCGACACAAGTGCCACACACAGAGAATGACGAACACCAATCAAGAAACCACCGTGACGACTTGTGAAATTCTCACCACCATCGTTTCCCCTTCGGCTTCCTGAAAATGTTCCGTCATAAAGATGTTGACGGCAGTCCTCGGCCGTTTGGGCTTTCCCAGATGCGTCAGCTCCTGCAAACGTTACGAAGCAAATGAAACAGGTACAAAACGTCTCCAACAAATGTCACCCACGAGGACTGTGGATAACGATACTATTCCTCATCACCTTACAATTTTGCCCATTTAACCTGTTTGATATTTTAAAGCACGCAATGAAGGGTAGGTACCTATTACAAACATTACGAAGCAATAACCAGGTCTTTTGAAACTCATCTCTAACCCGAACATTTTTGACAAAGAGCAGCAATGGGTAGTATTCCACAGAATACACGGTCAATTCACTCACCCTCTTTTTCCTGATAGCCTCTTTTTTGGCCAGTTTCTGTCTCTTTTCTTCCTTGAGAGCTGCGGCCTGAGACGGACTGAGCTGGGCCTTGTATCGCTCCATCTCAGCGTTATACTGCTTCCTGGCCGCAGCTGAGGCATCCTCAAAGGGCTTTGAATAAAATCGCGATTGTGATGTATTTTTCAAATGATGGCACCAAATGCAATGCAAAGTTATTTAGCAGGAGTAGGAGATGGCAAATGACTGTAGTCATTCTGATTTCTTCCACCTGCTCTTATTCTTTGCAGTGTTCACATACAGGTGTGAGCTGCTTAGTTTTGCCATAATAATGGATAACTGTCAACAATAGCGTCCACAAAACACACACATTTCATGACAGTTTATCCAAGGCAAACACATGGAAACATCTTACCTTTTTCTGTTCAGGTGTAAGTTCTCTCCATCGCATTGCAATTTTTTGAGTTACCTCGAGGATTTTAAATCCTGCAAAAAAGGACAACTAAAATAGCAATTTTACGTCAAAACACACGTAATTGATACTATAATTATTGCATTATTTATGCGACTTTATTTTGTGTTCTTTGACCAGCCGTGACAATAAAAATGCATGGCTCTATACCTGGGTTCTGCTTGACAATGACGGGACGTTGTTGTTGTGCGAAAAGCATGTACCCGTTCATGGGTTTTTTGGGAGGCCCCTCTGAAGTGCCGCTGTACCCCCTTACTGGAACCACGGCGATGCACCTTTACAATTTCGAGAGAGAGAAATACGCATCATAATATTATGAAGCAGATTGTAATGGGATGGCCTGCTAGCAGCAATATCGACCACGCAAGAAAATGTGACCATATATTACACTTAACTGTATACTACTGATTTGCTTTACATCAACGCTTCCTGCGTACATTACCACTTAAACATCTTGATGGCATTTATCGTTAATGCAGCATACACAGTCGTGCTGACTACGTGTTTTTAATATTTCTTCTGACCCCCTAATGCATCTTGCTACTTACCTTAAACACGCACTCGAGAAAAGACTCAGAGGCTTAGCTAGATAGCCACTATAAGCTGAAACTAAACCGAGGAGAGACATGTCTTCCTGGAAACGTATATCATACTTCAGAAAACGTTAGATCGGTTGACTAGTTCTGAATACAGCCGCCCGCATCCTCCGGGATAAGGCATGGACCGTAAAACACCAGCCAGTCCCAAGGAAAGGTCTACGAACCGCGAACCAGT
The DNA here is from genome assembly GCA_015163995.2 of Mormyrus lacerda. NCBI lineage: Eukaryota > Metazoa > Chordata > Actinopteri > Osteoglossiformes > Mormyridae > Mormyrus > Mormyrus lacerda. The sequence goes on along the minus strand of JAABNX020000047.1, from coordinate 10,492,563 downwards.
CTTTTAAATTATTTGCGAATCCGATATCCCTGCACTTTCAAACATCTACATTCTAACAAAAGCGGATAACACCGTGTAACGATAGCCCAGACAAACGAGTATTTGCGAATATTTCAAATGGAAATTTCCACTATATGAATCCTTTAAACTATTCAGATTGCCAAAACATGTACGTATGAGGCGCCGCTGTCTGGCCTACGTCATGCAGTAGAACCAATGATTTTTCAATGGTTTCTGAGAAACGTCCAATGAAAAACTTAACTCTTCGCGGTTTATATAGACCCAATTTCATCCCGTCGCACATCTATGCGTTGCTATCAAATGGCCTTATGGGAAAGGTTGAACTGAACGTAAACTGCTCTTCGATTCATTTGGTACTTTCGCAATATCCATTTCTTCCACTTAAAATGCTGCATTGCTGTATGTCTATTTTTGTATTAATTATTCTTTCTGAATGAAAATCAATCGATTCTAAAGCTGTATTTATGACTTATTTTATAATTATTCGCAATCCTCTGTTATATTTCTATGTGCTAGGTATACATTTATAATAGAGCATTGACGTTCTCATTTTGTGTCTTGTTGGTATCGGTGTTAGATCTTACAAATTCTGAAGTTATCACGCACGCACACCACATGGGTGGTTTGACAGACTACTCTTCACAACATGAATGATATATTATTTAGAATAATATTTTAATTAGTTAGGCTGGTCAGATAAATATAAACTGAGATAAGTCTCTGTGTTCTTAGAATATGACACAAGAGTCTTTCTACAAAATCAACCTAAAACAAACCAAATTACATGAGCTGTCATAGTCTGTAAGAAAATCCAGCAGCTTTGTGTTAAGTCTGAGAAAGTTCCACTGTAGTTGGTGGCTGGGGTTAGAGAGATAGATAGGATGATTTCCTGATACAAGCATTAAGAAATATTTTCCCATACACTGTCATAGAAAGTACCAATTAGTACCAAAAGTATTTCTGAGGGTTCAGTTACATGTCACTGGGGCTGTACCCTCAAGGGTCTGCCAATTGTACCCATATCTGTAGGTAAATGTACCTTTTAATCTAAGGAGCATTTCTGTACCATTGGGGGTACATTAATGTTGTTAGTATCTTGGGGAACAAAACTGAACCAGGGCTGCACCCTTTTCTTGATAGTCTGAGATGCATCCATCGGTTTCCAGACTGATTTCTTGGTGAGGGTTGGGGTGGTAAAACGTGAACCGGGTCAGACCAGACCTGTCTTTCCAAAGCCATGGATTCAAGCACATTCTGTGGATCCACAGGTATTCCCAAGATAGTTAGGAACTAAATTCCCTTCATTGTGTCCTGGGTAATTTCCTGGAGCCCCCCCCCCCCATCCTCTTTTTAAACAGTGCCACCTTTACCACAAACACTTTTTACATTACATTTATTAGACCGACCCTTTTTTGAAAATGACAATTTTGATTTTTTTGAGACGGCAGGCTCAGACGGCCCCAAGAGCAGTTGGGGGTTAAGGGTGTCGCTCAGGCTCCCTACAGTGGAATCACTCTGCTGACTCTGGGATTTTAACCAATGACCAGAGACTCAGACTAACCCTCTGATCCACACACCACCATCCCACTTCACGTAAAAGACGTTCACACAAACCTACATATGCAGTTTTTATACAATTTTTAATGCAAAATAATAAAAATAGATCAAGAACAGTTTTGTACTATACAATAAAAATTTCTAAATGGGAAAATGAAATTACCTACAGAAAGGAAAGAAAAAAAAATCTTAATGGATGTCTGTTGCAAAAACTGCATAATTTATTTTTTTAATTAAAAAAAATGGACCCAATGACTAGGGAAGGAGAAAAAAGAAACATGTTACATTTGTGAATTTATACAACTGAAATTGCTTGTATGATAAATGTTAACAGTACATTATGTTCAATATTATAACCTAAGGGCTTTTAGGCTCTAGAATTTACAGTGCTTTGTGACTTGAAATTATTGGCTAAGTTTTTACATTGCATATTTTTGGGTCCATTCTCTCGCCAGTCTGTTGTACCTGTACAAAAAAAAATAAAAAATTACAAAGACCGTATTACACCTAAATGGACAATACATACAGCAAGCAAAAGCACACTTTCACCTTCAATCATACACACTAAGAATGTACCCAAACCAGTCTGCAATCACTTGAAGTCTGACAGACTACTAGCATATATTTTACCTGACAGTGTTTACAGTCAGATGGCTAAAATTAAGACTGTCTGCCACCAAAATAATGTGATTTAGTAAAACAAACAAATTTAAGAGTCTAAATTACTCACACATGTTAACAGGCACTTCTGTTGTAGTTTAAAGTTGCTACTAAGTAATAAGAAAATTGGCTTCATTTAATAATTGTTATGTGTACAATTGTTTACAAAAAGTATATTAATTTCCTCTGATGTACAGCAGTGGGGTGACACAGTCAGAAAAGATTTTCAGTTAATTTCATATGAAACAATTATAATTAAAAATTGAAATACCATACTCACTTTTCTTTGTCAGACTTGTAGATGTGTGCTATATCTGGAACTAAAGGGTCATCTGGGTTTGGATCACAGAGCAACGAACATATGGACAGTAAAACTATAAAAAAAGATAAAATGATGATGAGAGATTTTTCCCCCAAAAGTACTTTCTCTTTGTAAGTGCACATAAAATTCATATATTTATTTATATATACATACACACACACACACACACACACACACACACACACACACACACACGGTTTGGGTTATGACATTATTTGAATCTAACAGCTGAAAATGGAGGCCAAAGCGTCACAATGACAGTTGAGAGCAGATTAAATATTTTATGCCTTGAATCTGATATATATTTATGTTGGTCATGTTGGATCATTTAATAAATGATCCATGACGTTACAATGTATCACAGCACACCCCTGTCAAGTGCTTTGGTGTGACACTGACGAGAAAGGCATTATAGAAAAATAAAAATAAATTAAACTGAATTTAATTGAATAAAACTGTGCTTATAAATAAGACCTGGGCTTCTGCATGTTACAAGGCTTTATATGTCATGCCTGAAATATGTACTGGTTAGGCAAACATAATTTTATACATACACACACGCACACAAACACACACAATAATATAAGACTTACCTTTTGACACCGTTAGAGCTGGTGACCACTGTGATCTCAGAATGTCCAGGCAAATACTTCCATTACTGTTTATGTTTGGGTGATATATTTTTGTTGTGAATGCTACCTAATGAAATTGGAGGAATGTCAGTCATTAGTTTCTGTCAAACTGAAAACCCCAGTGCATTTCGGAAGCATTTGATATTTCTAACCTTTGGTGGTTTGAAGGGATAGTCTGTAGGAAAGTGGATTGTGAGAAAAAACACTCCTCCTTGATATGGACTGTCATGCTGCAAAACAATGCATCTGGACATTTTAAATGGTAGAAGGCCAAAACACACAGTATCATACCCAATTTAAATCTAATCATTTACAGCATTCTGAAGGCTAATCACCCCCAGTCTGATACCAACGTATTTTCACACTATTTCTGATGCAATCATATAAATAACCTTAACTGGAAAATGAAAAGTACTTGATATTATAAATTAATAAATTATACTCTGCTTTCTAATTTCGATTAGTGTTAAAATTTGTGTCGTTATGTTCTGATTCTAAACTACACGATGAACCCCAACAGTACTTACCGGTCCCATTATTGTTGCTTGCCAATGAAACACTAAACAGTAAAGGGAAAAAAAATCTCTCAGTCATCCGGGAATCAAATATTATAACATTTTAAATAAGAATAAAAATATGAGATGCTTACAGTCCTCTCCGACTGGACCTGCCGAACACTGGGCAGGCGGATCTCTTTGTAAATCATGCAACTCCTGGAAGGGAAAGGACCAAATAAACTTGAAAAACAAAATCAGATCGTTCCGGTTTTCCCAAAAATTCATTCAGCAAGAATGTGTTCTGCTTGCAGAGATCAGACGTCACCACTAGATTAAAAACATGCGCAAACATGCCTCACCAGCTGAGCGTGGTTTATTCTTTAAAAACACGGCCGTGTTATTCATTACCGTTTTGTTCAGCTGTATTGTAAAAAACAAAGAGTTTTACTGGGAAAATACTAGACTAAAAAAAGCAGTTGCGTTTGGCTATAAGTAAGAAAACTAACAACCAGACATGGGAAAAGTACATAATAACGTATAATAAACACACGACAGGACATCTAACGTGGGATGTTCGTGTTCATCGACAGTAGGATTACATCATCTGAACATGACTGCGCCCATTAATAGGGAGAATTTAAGAGTCCAGGCAGCTGTATGTAATAAGCACACAAATCTCGCTACTAACGACCCAATAATGTCGTGACGTGCCTTTGTGTGGAAATCCCAAGAGAGGTGGCAATGAAAAAATAGAACTGTTATTTCGCCAGACCTCGGAGTAGGGCTATGGGACACACGGAAGTAGCCCAACAGCACTATGTTAACACTATAATCATTATAAACAATTTATCGATCGGCTACACAATAAAGGTGGTAATTATAAATGATCACGATGACTCGAAAATAATAATCATGGCCGTTTATTTCCTTCTTCCATATCTGGTCTGCTTGCTATACATTGATGCCAGGGCCAAAAGGCGCACTTAATTAGGTAGGATAATGGTTATAATTAAACACTTCAGCAGTTATCTTACAAATTAACAGTAATCCTCCATACATATATGACAGCAGCAAGGTCACCATTATTTTATAACCAACAGCATCTGACCATCCATATACTAATTCTTGGCTCCTGTAACTATAGCCACATAATATCTTACTGTTTTAATATTGGTAGTTATATTTTCTTACCTTTTGAATTCTTTTCAAAGCCATGTCGACAGACGTAGCCAAATCTCCGTATTTTATACACTGTACAGCTATAATCTTTGATAAAAGCAAGACGATGATTTCTATTTCTCTTCACTGATCGCCAGGGTGTGTTTTACAATTTTGGTTTCCTTTGTTTCCGCTTTCTGTTCAGAAGAGCGTAAAAACGAGTGCATTCTGGGGCTTGAAGTTTTACATTTTAGTTACTCTTCTTAACTCTTTAGGGAATGCCGCAATTGTTTATCTTTATTAATAAATATTTCCTGAATAAAATATTACAAAAAGAGTATAAAATAATAATTATAAAAAATACGTTAAATCAATACTTCTTTTTAGCCTCAGAGGAAAGACTAAGACGTTTATATAACGCAATCATTCACAATATAGGCGTAATACTACTACTACTACTACTACTAAAAATAATAACAATTAATAACAACAGATTGCAGGATATTTATGTAACAATATTCATAATATTCACATAAAATATTACCAAACAGCTAAACAGGACTGAAGCCTTGCAAATTCGTTGTAAGTTCTTGTCATCACTAATAACTGTGTAAATTATGCACGAAGGAATTATTGTTTACAATATTTTCATCATGGCCCAGCTTTTTAATGTTTAAAAGGAAAGCCTTAGCATTCAGACACACGTTGGCTTTTCCTTCTGTAATGCTGCGTTACTGTAGCCAGACCTTGAAGTTCTATGATGTGAATGTAGTCTTGTGTTTTTTCCATCCATCCATCCATCCATCCATCCATCCATCCATCCATCCATCCATCCATCCATCCATCCATCCATTATCCTGAGCTGGGTCGTCTTATGCCTGGTCAATTGATTCAGTTTGCAGGTACACATTAATTCTGACTTATGCCTTTAAGAATCGCAACACTGCGCGTTCGCCCTGACGTCAGCGTGCGCCGCATTCGGGTCACGTGACACCTGGCGTATGCGGATGTTTCTTTCCGGGAGCCGCTGACCTTACTCACTGTCAGGATAAAAGGGTGATCAACTAAGTTGAACATTACCGGAGAAAATGTGCTCACATTCTATGTCGAAAGGTAGGACTGGTCTGACCGCATAGTAATCTAGTAACTTTTACAATTTCGGTTTGCTAATGCACTTCCTATATAGTAGGCCTATAGTTTGCAGCGGGTTTGTGATTGAATCTGGTTTTTCAAGTAATGGTTTCCTATCGTCATGGTTCTGGCCGTGCTGGACCCAGGTGTTCAGGTGCTGTTTGATTGCTTTGATCTATCTCTAATGTAATATCACAATATAACATGGTAAGTATACTTGTATGCTTGCGTTTATATAGATATACTGAAGAAAGTTTTTTTTTTTTAAATAATAATTTTTATGTTGCTTTTATTTTTTCTCTTGCAACGAATGTTTGGGGATTATTATTTATCCGGTTATTTCTTCCTGGTTTCTCGTTACTGAACGATTTTACACGGATTACTTGAATATTGATAATGAAATTAACATGATTACCGGATGTTTCCTTGCCTGCTAAATAACCTTCGTCAGATTATGAGAACATATTTTATCTTGCCAGCCTAGCTCACCTGTAACACTTCTCAAACATGTTCATTGAAACTATAAACTTAATTATGAGGTTACGAAATACTGGTTTAGATTCCACGCCTAGGTGCGCGAAATGGTATTGCTGCCATGCTCTTCGTAAACGAAAAATGGGAAAGCTTTCCCTGTTGTGGCCTGATTATTTATACTGTAATGCCCCTAGGGAAATTTGGGCTTGCTCAGTTCCTCCCCATTACATTCTAGTTTTGAAACCTTCTGTGATATATAAAGCAGCAAATTATTTAAACCATAGCTTTTAAGGGACTCTATGCTCTGTAAAAACTAGTATATGAACACATGCAATAATTTTAGATTATCAAAATGTTAAGCTCTTACTGCTTTTGTTTATATAAGATGAGCTGGTATTTTTGGTGCAATATACAGTATAGTGGTGTTTTCAGGTTGTGTGTCTGTGTGAACAAGGTGTTCATGTAAAAACCTAGAATAACAAAGACAACACCCTGCATTTTCCACCATTTCCACCTTATTCCTGTTGGCATGTACTTATCAATTACAATTTTGCATATAACATTTAATACATCTCTGGGTATTAATTTCTGTCTATAATGGCTGAGGATGATCTAAAGGTGACAGCAATCCTAGAGATCTCGTGTCTATGTTTTATATTTCTTGTCAACGCTAATTAGCCGTTCCCGATAAGAATGATGATATTGGAATTGCAGAATTCAGCTCAGCCTCCCCATGTATTTGCTGTAGCTGAATGGATCGCAGCTATCTCCTTGGCAGCTGGAACCACAGCTGTGGGTATCCTGGTCTACAAGACCTTCTTCTCTAAAGACAAGTGCTGCAAGTCCAAGGTAAACTTGGATCTGCAGAAGGACAACCCCAAAGTGGTACACGCCTTTGACATAGAGGATCTCGGGGATAAGGCTGTGTACTGTCGATGCTGGAGGTCAAAGAAGGTACTGATGATACAGGGGCTATCGTCTAACATCTGTGTTTACCTGTACTGCTTCATATATGATTTTTCCACTTGGATAATATGAGTAGTGAAACTTGAAACTTGAAATTAATGTGCTGAAGGCAGTTTCTTGGCTTACAATTTGCCCAGCAATATCTTTAGGTGGAATACATTAAGATTTTTAAAAATAATATTATTTATCTTATTTCGTTAAGTTATTTAAAATTATCCGGTCTCTGGTAACTGAGATTCATTAATTTTGACTTTGGTTTTAAATCTCTCTCTCTCTCTCTCTCTCTCTCTCTCTCTCTCTCTCTCTCTCTCTCTCTCTCTCTCTCTCTCTCTCTCTCTCTCGTAGTTTCCATTGTGTGACGGTTCCCATACAAAACACAATGAGGAAACTGGGGATAACGTCGGACCTCTTATAATCAAGAGGAAAGAGGCTTGAAGACCTACCTGTATCAGAAGAATGCTGCTACAGATGTTCAGTTTTGTCGCTTTACCCAAAGTGTGTGGTTTCTGTTTGTTTGTTTGTTTTTTCCCCCTTTAATACACTATGACTGTCAAGCTGTTCTATGGATTGTGTCATTAATATCCTGTTAATGTGTAAACATGATATTAGTACATCACATGAGGTGTGTCAATTGTTTTGTTGGGTAAATTTTGTTTTGTTCATACATGGGAAATCCTGTATATGTTAGCTACAGTACCTTTTACTCAAAACAAAAACACATATACACCAAGACGAAACGTTGAATAAATGCCTACTTGACCGAGAATATCGCAGAAACAGTCGCTTAACCTAATAACCTTATCATTCTGCGCTACTCTGCGTTTACGCTGGCCTTCATTTTAGTGATCAGCCGACTAGCTGAACCGATCTCGTCACTAATATAAAATTTCAGATTAAGAAAAAAAACTATAATAAATCAGGAATTGTAAAACTCATCCCCTTTTTGATGTATCAAAAAGCCAGGTTTTGAATTAACTTTCTTCATTCATTCTTATTCTCATTTATTCTGACAAAACCTGAACTTATCCTGGTTTTCCACGACTGAGACTGATATTCTCTATGCAGAATGATTGAAATCCATTTGAATAACTTAAACATGAATGTGTTTGCCTATTTTTTTTTCTTGCTTAACTTAAACCCTGAAAGTGCCAACTGACAGAAATCCTTAAGTTCAACATATGGACCTATTAGCTGATAATAAAAGGAACTGTTCTTGTATTAGAATACGTACAATTCAC